>PVJD01000194.1:0-569572 GCA_004026545.1 Mormoops blainvillei | reverse complement strand
TTTCCAGCTCAGTGGCTCTGTCGGGGGAGGGTTGAGAAAAGGGCCAATGGCTTCTGCTTGCCTTGATGCCAGACGCTTCAGTTCCTCTCTGCGCCACTTGTGTCTTAGGCTGCTACCCCAGTGCTGGAGCTCAGAGGGAGTGACTCTGAGGCGGTGAGTCCGTGTGTGGGTTCTTTAAAAGGAACTGCTTGGGGCTGCAAAAGTTTCTTCCACTGACTCAATCCCTGCTGGTTTCTGTAGCCAGAAGTTGTGGGTACTTATCTTCCTGGCTCTGGGAGCCTGGTCTGGGGGACCCTGGTATGAGTCTGGAGCTCCTCGCTCCCAAGATATCCCCCCTGAATTTTTATCCACCGCACATGGATATGGGACCAGCCCAGCCCACATCTGTACCCTCCTACCAGTGTGGATGGATGTGGTTTCTTTAATGCTGTAGTTGTCAGACTTCCATTCAACTCGATTTCTGATGGTTCTGAGTGATGCTTGTTCTATATTTTACTTGTAATTTTTTTCAAGATTTTATTTATTTGTTTCCTAGAGAGAGGGGAGGGAGGGAGGAAGAGAGGGAGAGTAATATCAATGTGTGGTTGCCTCTCATGCACCCTCTACTGGGGACCTGGTCAGCAACCCAGGAATGTGCCCTGTCTGGGGAATGGAACCAGTGACCCTTTGATTCACAGGCTGGCGCTCAGTCCACTGAGATACACCAGCCAGGGCTTTTAGTTGTAATTTTGCTGTGGTTGTGTGAGGAGGCAAACCATGCTTGCCTAAGCCACTATCTTGACCAGAGGTCCTGCTTCTCTATTTTAAATGACATTATGTTCTATGCATTTTTTTTTTGCCTGCTGTTTTTCAAGTAAAATATATTTGAAATACTTCCCTGTCAAAATATCTGATCCAGAACATGATTTTTAATGGCTATATACTATCCCATCTCATGGCTATAATGGAATTTTCTTATGTTGCTTTGACATTTACATTATTTTCAGTGTTTCACTATCATAAATATCACCCAAGCTGGGTCCTCGAGGTGTGTCCTTTGTGTGTGCTGAGTACACTCTCCTCTTGTAGTTGAGCCCTGGTTGCCGTTGGTAGATCAATGGGAGGGATTTACCCAGGTCAGGCTGTTAGTTGCAAGGCTTGTCTGTGACCACTTACCACCAACCTTTGCCTTTGAACAAACACCTTTGTTCAGCACCTTTGGTTCTATATATTGTTGTATCCCTGACACCTTTAACAGTGCCTGGCACTTAGTAAGTGTTCACTAAAATATTTGTTGAGTTAATGCGTAACCATGTTAACTCAATTTCCATTCCAGGCACTAGTGCTTCTTTTCATACTCTGTATTACTCAGCACCAGCAATTAAAAAAAATAACAACTACCATTATCACAAAATTGTGCAATCAAAGTCATGGTTCCAATAGGTAAAGTTTCAGTTAACATGATACTATGCAAAGCATGTGATTTTTGGTGTGAATCACGATAGCCTAGGCAAGAGATGTGGTAGCTGCCATTATGGGTGGGAATTTTTGATATGATAGTTACTACTACTAATAATAAACATGTATCCAGTCTTACAGAATTTACATTGCAAATGCCTTTATACTCCTGCAACTTATGTTTAGGATCTGGGTAGAATTTCCACTTTGCAAATGAAAAAAACTGGAACCATAAGAAATTAAGTGAATGGCTCAAGGCTAAGTGGCATAATTTAACCGAAACATTTTGATTCCAAGTCCAATGTGCTTTCCAGTGACTGACTGTAAGATTAAGGCAGAATATATGTTAACAATTTGGTCTTTTACCCTTTGGGTTAATGGTTTTCAAAATTATTATATTTGTAGGCTTAAAAATACAGATTCCTGGGCCCCATCTTCAGAAATTCTGAGTCAGCAGTTTTGGCTGGAGATGGGGGCTGGAACTCTGTAGCACCCTTGGGGGACAAAAAGAAAGGGGCTGTGGGCCACACTTTAAAAACTGGTAACTGCTATGGGTCTTTGCTTGTTTTTCCAATTCTCATGCACAAGCAACACTGAATCTGGATGGCATTAACAAATTTTGCTTTAAAAGGATTTTTGCTGTTTAATAACTACCTCGTCCCTTTTCCTCTTGTCCTGTCTCAGGTCTCTCCTGTGATCACTGCTCGCCTGTCCTTGGCCCGTCTGTTTGTGACCTCCTGGCAGCAGACCCCTCAGCCATAGGCTTGCGGTGGCCGCCAGGCCTCCCTGGCCACAGGGCAGCAGCACCCGCCATACTCGTTACTTCTCAGCAGACCCGGCGTTGAGTTTTTGTAGCCACGGGAAAAGGGGTTGGAAGAAGCTGGTTTGGGTGTTTTCCCATCTTAAAGCACTCCAGACCAACTGCAGGTGATGACCTCAGTGTACTCATCATTGTTCCTTTAAGAAAATAACTAAGGTGTCCTTAATCACTCTTTGTCTTATTTGGACAGAATAATGGATTTTCTTTCTATTTTGTTTAGCTTTTTGGCACATCTAAAATCAGACATACTTCTTTATGTAATTGCTTTTTGTTACTATTCTATTTGAAGGTCACTTAAGGCATGTGGCTCACTATTTATGAATTTTATCTACTTTTCAATCATTACGTGAAAATAAATACCCATGCACTTGCCTCTCGAGTTACAAAAGAGAGGCCCCAGCTCATGCAGTTTAGGTGCTTTGAAGAGCAAAGCTGCAGTGACCCATCAGTATTTTCTTCCCCCACATTTTTCCTCCACCTCTGCCCCTCCCAGCACACTTTCCTTCACTGTCCACAGATGTTTTCCTGGAACTCAGGGGGAGAAGCAGGGAACCAGAGAAAACTGTTCATTCCACATGGTGATGGCTTTTCAGAGCCTCTCCTGCTGGCAAGGCCTCCGTAGGAGGTATGGAGGGGCATGTTTCCATATCAGCCAGGGGAGCCCCGGGCTGCCACATGTGGTCCTGCCTGCTCAGGGGGTGTCCCTCTCTCCACCTCCGCCACATCTGGTGGGTGGAAGCTGCCAATGTTTACTGAGTGCCTGCTATGCACCTGGCAGCGCAGAATTGCTTTGATCAGTTACAAATATCTCTTTAAGCAGATGGGCCTGCATGTGCCCATCATCATCTATAGCCATCTTGGTGATTGGTACTCTCTGAGACCCCTCAGCCTCAGGGAGCACACACCCTACAATTTCCCCTGGCAGGGTTCTCTGATGGTCTCCCAAAGATTACAGTTCCTTTCTGGCTCTGCCCATTGCTGAGGGGCACCTGGAAACTCTCCCCTAGCAGGACACAATTGACTGTTACAGCCCCAAATGGATCCATTCCCCTGCTCCCAACCTTTGATTTATCTAAGAACTGACTGCAAAGGGGTGGGAAATGTTTCAGTTCTTTCTCAGGCACTTAAAGGATAGGGCTGGAGAGGACATTATCCCTGTATTTCCCTCCGAGGGGGTGGTCATGGGGCATGCATTGTTAGTCTCCCTACAGCAGCATGACCAGGTGAAGGCAGCAAACCTTGTTCACTCCATTGCAATGAAGCAATTTTGGATCCTTTTGAATCCCTTTTGATTCTGCTTGTGGGGTTGAGGAACAGCCCCCCTCTAGTCACTATCCCTCAAACTCTCCCCTGATGTTAGGGAGATGGGACACGCCATCTACATGGGTTACTCTCGAGGAAAGATGACACCTCTTTCTGCTTTAATAACCTTGCTATTCAGTGGGTGGGTGGAGAGAGGGGCGAGTCCAGGATTGGCGTGAGCTGGCTTCTAAGGAGAACATCCTAGAATCTACATCATGACTTCCCTGGGGTTTGGTGAACTTGGGTCTAACCTTCTAAGGTGTTTAATTAGAGACATTAGATTTTTAGGGTTTCTGGGCAGAGGAATATTTGCAACAGGCAAGTAGCTTCATGAAGCTGGGCCTGTCTGGGCCATTGAGGGGAAGCAGGACCCCTTGCAGCAGCCAAAGGAAGGGTATGATGAGAAGTTCCAGCTCCCCTGAGAGAGAGCGAGAGTATTCTGGCAAGGAGTGGGCAGAGTGTCAGGCCCCAAGCCCGGCAGCTGTGGTTCGGGGCAGAGCTCCAGGGCCAGTAAGGACCTGGAGTGCCAAATGGGAGGTTAGCAAGCGCCCAGTCATATGCTAGACTTGGCCCACATGGTGAGTTTAGACAGAAATACTCTGGCTGCACAGCACCTGGGTGCCACAGAGCTTTCCTCAGGCACCTGGATGCGGGGCTTAGGGCAGAAACACTGACTGATCCTTCTCCCCAACCAGTGGCCAAGAGTCCCAGATTATGAACCAATCGGCTTGTGTAGGTTTGTGTGGCTCAGCTCCCTAGCGGGATAGAGTAAATGTGCAGATGTCCCAGGGATGTGAAATCACCTTTACCCTCATCCTTCCCAACAGATCCTTTTCCAGGAGAGTTAGCCGTTCCTATAAATTGAACAGATGAGGTCTTGCAACAGTTCCAGATAGATTGTTTTTACCTCTGAAATACACAGACAGGTGCAGACAGATATTTACATCCATACATGTACAGAGACACATATACACAGATAGGTCGTATATACAGAATAGGCGAATTCCTAAACATCCTTATTCAAATTAAGTTTTTGAAAATAATCCTAACTTGGAAATCTATCCAGCAATATCTCCGGATGATCCGCATGCTCTCTTTAACTAAATACAGGATATATACAGCCTAACTTTTTTTATTCCCTTTTTATTTTATTACCAGGAAGCTCAGAGCTACACTTCATACTTAATTTCATTACTTCCTGAATTTAAGTCTTCTAATTTAATTGTTTTCTTCTGTCAACCAATTTTAGTACTTGACTTCTGTATGGAGGTCCTTGATATAACAGTTTTATGAATATTTATCAAATGTAATTTTCAATGACTTTAAAAGTGAATAATTGAGTAAGTAGTAAATGAGTTGAATTTTCTAGAATCTTAAAAATAGGTATGAGGAAAGTTTATCAACTGATGAATTATTAGTTCTGGAAAAGGAGGATTCTATTGTAATGAACAATACCCTATTACAGGACCTACTCGGATAGAGTTCTGATTGTAGGACTCACCCTCCAAGGTTGAGTGTGAAAGTGCATGTACAACTGTGAAGAATGGATTAATCAGAAGTACCTGTGGCAGGAGGAAATTACTGCTCTCCAAATGTAGGCCTGCTTTGCCAGCTTTGCTTACTTTGCACAGACTGTCTCAGCCACATTTACAAACACACCTAGGAATGTTGGCCACATCCTCCCTGGGCAATTTGGACAATGCCTTTGCAGTCCTTTATCTGACCTACTAGGTCAACAAGGCGCCTTGACTCAAAAATATCAGGGAAGAGAAAGAAAGGCCTGCAGTGTCACTGAGTCCATTCTGCAGGGTGGGGCAGGGGTGAGAAGCAACCTGATCTGCCCCTTCTACCTCTGGGGAGAAGCATGTGGTGAAATCTCCTCTTTATACCCAGAGCAAGCCATGGGCACCGGCCATCGTAGAAGTACCCAATTTAGTTTCTCATTCTGGCATCTCTCCTTTACATGCCTTCACCCTCACTGCATTTTTGGAGATCATTTGCTGAGGCAGGAATGTGTGCTCAGAAACCTTCCATAAGCATTTCATGGGGCCAGTAGCTGATATGCTTCCCCAATTAACAGATATGTACATTCATGTACATACAGAGACACACACACACAATTAGGTCTTCTATACAGAGTAGATGAATTAACACAGGTCTGAGGGTGCAAGCTGAAACTCTGCTCTCCTTTGGAAGTTCTGGCATCTGGGATGTTCTGCTGAGTGTGGCAGACAGTACTACCCCTACCCCTGGGCGGTTGTGAAGATGAGCTATCTTCCTGCCAAGTTCTCCAGGCAAGGGGCCATTTGTGCGAGTGAAGGACTTTAAGATCCCCAGTCCCTTTGAGGCAGAGAACAGATGACGGAAAGTGTTTCCCTTCTGAAGCAGCTCCTGAAACAGAATTGGGTTTAAAATAAGGAAGGCCTTGGTCAGTGTGGCTCAGTTGTTTGGAGCATTGTTCTGTAACAGAAAAGTTGCAAGTTCGATTCCCAGTCAGGGCACGTACTCACATCCATGTTTCTCTCTCTTTCTCTTCCTCTCCCTTTCTCTTGCTCTAAAATCAATAATAAAAAATATCCTCAGGTGAGAATTAAAAAGAAATTTTTTAAAAGTAAGGCTTTTCTATCCCTTAGACTTTTCAAAAGTCAATTGAGTCCATCCAAAGACAGATGGATAAAGAAAATTTGATCTATACACACAATGGGATGTTTTTCAGCCCTAAAACGAAGGAAACTGACACATGCCCCTATGTGGATAAACCAGGAGGACATGATGCTGAGGGAAATAAGCCAGGCACAGATATGTATGATTCCACTTATATTAGGCTTCTGGAGCAATCAAATGCATAGAAATAGAAAGTAAAATGGTGATTGTCAGGGGCTGGAGGGCTTGGGGGATGGGCAGTTATTGTTTATTGGGCACAGAGTTTCTGTTTGGGGTGATGAAGAGATCGATGGGTCAACGGTGGCGGTGGCTGCGCAACAGTGTGAAGGCACTTAACTCTGCAGAACTGGGCACTTAGAAATGGCTAAAAGAAAAAATTTTGTTACATATATTATCACAATAAAAATTCAATAAACAGCACTGGAGAAGATTAAAGGGCCCTGTGTGTAACAGCGAAAGAAAAATGGCTATTAGCTTATCACAGTGTGAATATGTCTCTTGGGTAGTTGCAGCTACCCAAGGGTAGTTTAGTTTTTGTGAAACAGTGCCAGATACCACAATCTTATTTGGGAAGAAAGAGGCTCCTTACTCAGTTTTAAAGACAACTAGAAAATAGAGGCAGAAGCTCCAGTTCCCATAGGAAAGGAGTTTCATTTGCCTTCCTCTAGTATGTATGTGTGAGTGGTGGGGTGGGGTATTTACTAGCTTCTGGGAGGTTGCATGGTGTAGTGAGAGGCACTGTGGTATTGAAGAAAGATTCTTTCTAGATATCCTAGGTTCTAGTTTTGCAGTTATTCAACCACTTAGACCTTCACTCTCTGTATCTGTCAAATGGGAATAATATTTTCCTTGCAGAAATAGAGAAGTAGTCTATGAAGACACCTAACACACAGTGATTACCCACAAAAATGTTCACTGTTATTTGTCTTCCACAACATTCATTTTTTAATTTTTTACTCTAAAAATATGTATTACCCTGATTTGTCTGTCAGTGACGTGGTTCCTACCAAATTCATCTTAGCAACCAAGAAATGAAGTTAACACTGCAAAATACATTATTCTTATTCTGCATTGACATGTCAATATAACCCTGCACAATTCTGGACATCCTGGACAGGCTGATTACTTCTCGTTTGGTTTCACTGAGACCTCTTCCCCCTTCCCCAAATCCATCGGTAGCAGAGCTGAGGCTTGGCTTCTTTATCCAAGAAGCCCTTGGCACCACTTCAGGGCTCACTGAAGTTTTTTTCAGCTCTCACCTAACGGCCTTAATCAGAGGCTCTTGTGGAAGAAGTTTAAGTTTGTGATGAGACATATCTCATCAGCATTCTACACATTTGCCAAATGACAACTTGGAAATGAAGGCCAAAGCCAACAGTGCTTTGATTCTGTGGGGTACTCTCCTCTCCGGTACATACCTGCCTACAGTTACCCAGGGCTTGAGCTGTTAAACTGGTAGAACATAGAAAGTTCCACAAAAATTTGAGACACAGAAACACCGAAATGTGAAACCATTGTTCCTCCTTGTCAGTAGAACTCTGGGGCCACGGAGGTATATGCTACCACCCAAAAAGGAAGATTTTGGTGTGCGTTTGAGCCGGCATGCAGTGCCTCTGCCCATTTCCCCACCCTACTGACATACACGGAAAGTGACAGAGCCTTGGCCCAGCAGTGTTCCAGGTTTGGAGTTTGCCTGTTCCCCATTCCGCCTGCTGCCTATTAGATGGGGATGGCAGCGAGGCTGTGGAGAGAGGGGTGCTACACTCTAAGTCACTAATTGTCTTGACATGTGACTCACCATTTTCCTTATACTTCATGCCCAGCTTGATGTTTGATATAGAAGGTTGCTTACACCCATTGGTGACAGAAGCCCAATTCGAACTAATTTAGGAAAAAAAATGGGAAAATAAAGGTTCTTGGGGAATCTATGTAGCTGAACTGAGCTCAGGAACCCAAACCATATCATCACAATAGTATTTTACACTCTCTTTTTCTCTGCATTTCTTGTATTTGCTTCATTCTTATGCTCCCTACTTGGTAGCAATGAGGGCCACCAAAATCTTCCACTTCTTATTATCTTCACAGCTGGCATAAACTCTAAGCAGAGAGATAGTCTCGTTTTAGAATTATTCCATTTTCAGATGATGTTCTACAGGCTGATGAAACACCAAAAGTAAGATTTAGTTCCTGCCTTCAAGCTTCTTATAATGAATGGGTTAAGCCTATGAGGTAACTGGAGTTTGACTGGTTTGTTAGAATAAAGAAAACATAATTTTGAAGCAGGTTGCGTCTGTATGTGAGGTTCTAGAAGGGATTCGGAGAGTCAGGGAACTAACTGAATGCCACTGAATGCTTAAAGTCAAGGGATAGGAGTGCCAGGACATGGGAGGAGACAAAGAAAAGGAAGGCACTTGAGAATGCTTGCAACTTTGATTAGGGCTCTGAGAGTAATCACCTTTTTTTATATAATTTTCAGCAACTGTAGTCATACTTGGGCTCTAGGTAACTATGATGCCTAGTGATCTAACCATGAAAACTTTGTCACCACATCAAGGGTATGCAAATGAACTGGCAAGACTCAAACCTGAGAAACCAAGGGTCTGACTCTATCTTCTTTCAGGTATCTGGCAGGTGTCAGGGAAAGGAATAGGAAAAGGAGCCTGCTGATAATGTGGCCAACATGAAGGTTCCAGCATAATTAATTATTATTAAAACACCAAACTTGGTAAGAAAATATACAATCACAAGGCAAAGTTGCAGAAAAAGCATTTTTCTAACAACACACATTCATTGTAAGAGAGAAAAATACTTCTGCTCTGGTCAAAATGGAGTAGCAGGAAATAGATTTACCCTTCTACTTTAAATAACTAGAAAACTGGAAAAATATTTGAAACAATAGTTTTCAGATATTTCAGCATGGAACTGTGACACTTCCAGGAAGGGTGGAAAAAAAGAGGAGACTCTTACAATTGCTCCAGCTTGCTGACTAGAGAAAATTTCCAGACTATTGTACCAGGAGGAGAATCCAGGTCCAACACTCTCATGGCAACAAGGAGCTAGAAATCCAGGGGAGGGACGGTCAAAGCTACTAGAACTTAGTGGGGGTAGTTTCAAAAGAGAGCAAGCTCCAGAGATTTGCAGAGGGGTCACTTTGAAACTTTGGCTGAGTACTGATCTATGTACATATGAGAGGAATGTATCTGAGGATCAGGAATTACCCAAGAAAGCAGCAGGCTAAACATTTCCTGGGGCTCACTCAGGTCTGAGAATAGTTTGTGTTCCCACCTGCCAGAGTAGAACGATCACGTAGTAGAGTCTTCAGAAGTGAGACTCTTTTTATTCAGTCCTGCCTTAGTAGTGGAAATAAATAGGTCCTGGACTAAAGACTGCTTTGGACCCACCATAAAAAGATTAAAATCAGGTCTTTAAAGGATCCAGTTGATCCCAGGAAACTCAACCTAGTGCCATAATAAAGTTCAACACTATTTAAAGGAATACAACAAAATTCAGCAAACAACAATGTAGAATCACAGTGTAAGGCTTCTAGTCCAAAATACCAGCATGTAAAGAAGCAGGAAGATATTACTCATAACCAGAAGGAAAATGATCAATATAAACAGACACAGAAATTATGGAAATAGTAAATTAACAGGTAAGAACATTAAAACAGGTATTTTAAATGTACAAGAAAGTAAAAGTAAAGGAAAACCTAAACATGATGAGAAGATAAATTGATAATATAAAAAAGACCTGGGTGGGACATACAAAGATGAAAAATACAATATCTAAAATGAAAAATACTGGATGGGATTAACAGTTAATCAGACGCTGCAACAGGAGAGATTAGCAGAGCTGAAGGCAGCACAATATAAACTATCCATGATGAAGCATAGAGGGAAAAAAGACAAAAAATTAATAGAGCATCAGTGACTTGCAGACTACCCATGTGTAATCCAAATAGACTCCATATGCATAATTAAAGTGCTGAGAAAATGGTGTGGAGGTGGGGAAGAAAATATTTGAAGAAATAAATAAAAATGTTCTAACTTTAATGAAAACTATAAACTGAGAGATTCAAGGAGCTCAACAAACACCCAGCAGTATAAACATTAAGAAAACCGTGCCACAACACATGATAATCAAGCTGTTGAAGATGGGTGGTAAAAGGAAAATCTTAAAAGCATCCAGATAAAAAGGGACATATTACATACCTGGGAACCAAAAATAACATCGACAGGATTCTTGTCAGAAACTGTATAACCCAGAAGGCAATGCGGCAACCTCTTTAAAGTGATTCATAACATATGTTGAAGCAAAATGTATGACAATAACACAAAGACGAGAGGAAGGAGATAGAAGCATACTGTTATAAGATTCTTATTCTTAAAGTGGAATAATATTATTTGAAGTTAGACTGTTATGAATTAAAAAGTACCCCTTAGGGGGCCAAAATTTATGACACAGATCACGTTCTGTCAGAAACAAACTCCAAAGTGCTAGTTCAATGATTTTATCATTCTCAAACTTGTGTTTTTCATTCTGGCTTTAATTAGTTATAATGACATTTGTAATTTTAAAATTTAACCTATCTCTATAGTTCAATGTCTGCTCCTTTTTTAAAAATTAAACATTGCCAAGTAGCAGCAAACGAAGTATTTTCAGTATTATACTGCTCTCACCAAGCTGAATTTGGTGCTGTGGGATTTGTTGGTGAGGGTAAACTCTGTGGGAATTCCTGTGCTTGAACTACTGCAGGCTTTGGGCCGTTTCTATTTAAATGATAGGTTTGGAAAAAACTGAGTTCACAAAATAATTCTGCTATTTATAAACTATACTACTCTCTGTTTGGGAAAATAAGTCAGGTCTCTACGACTTGGAGGTCCCATACATTGCACATAGCAAAGATAAGAACATACACTTCCTTATTCACTGTAGAATAAATAAGACTTTTGGAAACCACAATGGAAAAGTTGCTTACTTAATAACTCATCATTCTTGTCAGATAAGTAGAAAATAATACTGATCTCATTGATTTTTCTACCAATGTATCTCCCTATTTAAGGCTATAAATGGGTCATATTCAGAACTATGAACTTTAAACAATGTCAGTTACTCAGGGGCTGGATAATTCGATAGTGCTATAACATGTTACGTGGTAGTGGGTAGCTTAGAGAGAAAGGTATATGGTTACTGAGTACATCTAGCTAGAGGCCTAGGCTGCCTGCTTAGTGGTGAAGAACAAGAAAGGAATCAAAAGAATGTCCTACTTCTGTCATTGGCTAGACCTCAAGCAAGGCCATGTAACTTCCCTGGACCTTAGTTTCTACTTAAGACTGGAGTAGTAGTATTTCCCTAAGTACAGTGCATACCACTAGTTGATTGCCAGATTTTCTTTTTTCTTCTTAACATAATGTACATTAGAAAATATTTAGAACCTCTGAAAGGCCTAGGAATGTGTAGCATCTGTAACCTCTGGAAGCAGAGGTGGAGAGCTAAGGCTTAAAACAAGCTTGTTTTGGCAGGAGTTGGACCACCCTCCCTGTGTCCACAGAGCCAGAAATCCGCCCTCCTCCCCTAGCAGGGAAGGGGCTCCAGAAGAGACTCCTTCAAGAAGATGAACCTGTTGGGATATCAAGGGCATGAATGCTGAGAGAAGATACGTGCACCTAGCCGACAGTTTGGAGATGTATTAGTGAAAAATGTATTAAAAAAAAATCTTATCAACCGTAGTCCTATGATTAACTCTGCAAAGAGTTTTCCAAAGGAAAAAAAAATAGCTGTGCAGAAAAGGAAAGGTCATCACTGTTTACTTGCTGCTCAGGTGTCCATCATGGTTTCATCATTAACCCAGAGTCAACTGAACATTGCTTTTACCCAAATGTCTATATTGGAAGAATGGGGAGGTGGGAAATGGAGTGGGACTTGAGTCAGGAATACTGAAATTAAGATAAATCTGAATAGATAGTGTTAAAGTAAAAAATCAAGTGGATATATTAGGACTTGTTTTTGAAAACAAAGAATTGGAGGTAAATATAAAAATAATTTAGAAGCACTGGAAGTGGTGACTTCAGGGGTGGAGGACATCTTTATATTTTATAACAAGAATTATAGAACTAGTTGAGCCATAAGTATATGCAATATAATTTTGATACATTTTAAAAAATTCCATTTAAAAAGTAATATGCAAACAAGGTGTTGTGCAAATGACAGAACTTTGGATAGCACTAGCCTGGAAAACTTTCAAGCTGTTACTTTTTAAGAGAGCCTGAACTGATCTAAAAATAAAAAATGAATTACCACTCTCCATTGACATTTGTTTGTTGTCATAACACCCAGACAGCTTAAGTCACATGCACTACTGTTTAAATTATAGCGAATTATTTAGAAGACGGTGGTCTGGAGGATTATAACATAGAGACATTTCAAGGGTTCATTAACCAGAGCTGGAAGATTTCTTGGACACTTGAAAAACTTTAAGTATTCATTTATAATGTTATATTTATAAGCCTTTGCCTAGGAAATAATACCTCCCTCTACACTTCCACCTTTTTAAAATTAATGGTGATTTCTGGAATGGCTGGGATCAGGATGCAGATACCACAGCTGTAAGGTTTTACTGGTTCCATTGTATGCTACTTGTTAAATTGAAAAGATAAGAGGAGTCCATGGGCATCTATTATTAAATGAGGCAGAGCATGTAAAATAGCAGGTACAAATGAATCTTTGCTACTTTCTCTCACATTCCTCCACAGGAAAGAAGATTAAATGGCAATCACTCAAATTACGACTATTCATTTCATGGGCTCCTGGAAACTGGGACCAGAATTATGGTTAGGAAGTGGGGAGCTTTTTCTATTAAGCAGAGTCTGATGATTGGAAGAATCTAGAATTATATCAGAAGAAAGGAAAAATTAATGGGAAATGACTAGAATTCAACACAATGATTTGGAACATTCCAGAGCCAAGAGAAGCCCTTTATAATAATTAGGGCCAGCTGTGCCTGGGCAATTCAGGTCAAGCCAGATGCCAAACCCCAGCTCACTTACAGGAAGATCTTCATCATCAAGTTTCCAAACATCCTGTAAAAAAATCAAAAGAAGGTAAATTATGTTATCTCTTACCACTCCACCAAAATGTTTTTCTCTTGAGTACTGATAACCTCTATGGTGTTTACTGGTGCTTCATATCTGAAGATAATGCTACTGATGCTGGAAGAATTGTTTAGAAATTTAAAGAAGTCTTCATTAACAACTTTCTATTCTGTTGGAATTTGTTCTTAGATAACTGCCCTTAACCATAAGCCACACCAACTCATGTACAAGTCACATAACTTTGACCAATAAAAGTTAGCTATCCCAGCATCTCTCTGAATTGAAGAGGAACTGGGTTGCTGGGGTATGGGGGTAAAATAGGGAGACTTTTACTGTATTCTCTATCGTAACTTTTGAATTTAAATAAAAAGATGCATGAGAATTTCTTATTCCAAAAAGTATTTAAAAAAATTTTTTTAGTAGAATATATTTGTTTGCTGACCGACTCACATTAGCTGTAGAAGTTCTAGTGGACATGAACTACACTGTAGAGACTGGAAACTTCTTTTCCTCCAGGTCATTTATTATTTTCTTTCCCTTAAATTGTAAATTTCTTGAACTGTATTAAATTGCAGGTCCTTTCATCTCATGTTTCTTTTACTTCTACTTTAGAACTATTTTTTAAGGCTACGGCTGAGAGAGAGGAGACTCCCAATAAAGCCATACAACATTTTGCTTCAGTAGTAGAAACAGTGTTGGGGGTTTACCTGATTCTGGAACTTCCCACGTAACTCAAGCTATCCCACTCCTTCTCCAGGCCTATTTCCACTGGTCACTTTGTTGCAGCTCAAAAGGAAGTGGAGCAAGACAATCGCTTTACTGCCATTTGCCATGGTGACTAACTTGGGGCTAAATGTAGAATTCGCTGCATTCCTGAGGTTGACTCACTTCCATCGAAAACCCTTGGGTTGGGGCTGGAACTCAGCTCAGGTTCCAAGGAGCTGCTCCTGTGAGCTGGCCTTGGATGATCTTATCTGTATCAGCCCAGGGTTGCTCTCCATCATGGACACCTGAACTCAGCTTATTCTGAAACTAGTTGATTAAAAAAAAAAAAGCCTTAGATATCCTGAGATAGGAAAGAGGGAGTTCAGAGAAAAATATTCTGAGTAAATCTTAGACTCATCTGGTTCCTTGGCCAGTAGGAATTCCTCCATTTGTCCCAGGACTGACTCAATGTCCAAGGTAAAACAGGATTCAGGCCATGTTTAGACGTGCAGGGAACTCACATTTAATTTGATTCAGATCTGCCACACTCCTACATTCTCTCAATTCCTTCAGCAAGACTAGTTTAGAGATGCAATAATACTTTTCTTAAGGGTATTTTAGTCTTTTTTTATCAAATAATTCAACAAAGTATAACAGAATTCATACCATTGACCCCCTAGGTTTCCCCTATTTGGGGGAAACATATACTCATTTCATAGATCAGTGGTCTCTAAAATGAAATATTTGTACCTAGCACACATGCAAAGCAATCTTTTGGAGTACAGAAAGAAAATATTTGAACTTAGGTTTATTTTTATAGAAAATAAAACAAATTAGGATTTACTAGTATACTAATATTTAATAAATAGATCGACACTGGTCTCCTCTTTCAGCCCACATGTCAGAAGGTTGATTGCTCTGAATGACAGGAGAAAACATGAGGAAATCCCATAATTTAGAGAGGTTAATAGCATCACCATAATATATTTGTTTTTAGTGTATTAGGACACACTGGAGTTTATGTGAGACAGGCTGTATGGATTTACAGGCTTTATAATCAAGTTTTAATAAAACTAACCTTAATAAAAACAGGCTAATGGCATGAAAATATTTCTCGAATGAAATCAGAGAGTAAAGCTAATAACAAAATACAACAAGAATATGGCAGCACAGACACTGTTCTCACTCATCCACCATGAGAGATAAAAATAAGGACAATCTAATTTATCACATGGTCTCAACTAAAAATACTAGTGAGAGCAGAGTTATGATTATTTTATCTTTATCTCAACATTTTGAAATTTCTACTTTTGTAAACATTTTTAACCTACATAGTATGTTAATGGAGTTTCATATGTATATAATTTTATAAATAAACATTTCATGAGCAAGCATGCGCAAACATTTTTTACTGATGGGGTTTCCAATTAAAACAGTTTGGAGACCACTTTTAAAGAGAGGCAAGCTAAAACAAAAGAATGTTCAATTATTTCTCCAAATTCACACACACAAAAAATGAGTAAGAGCCAGAATTAACTCCCTTCCTTGGGTCCCAATAACAGCAGGCTTCCACCTCTCAGAGTCTCTATGATTCTCTGAACTGCTGACTTTTAAAAAATCTTTAATATTATGCATGAATTAAATCCACAGGACAGTAAAACAATGTTGTGTAAAAAATGAAAGTTCTAGAGTCAGGCAGCTGTGGGATATGACCCAGGATCTGCAACTGACTAGCTCTGGGACTCTTATAGTTTGTTTTCTCACCTGTCAATGGAGGTATCTCTCTGAGTCTGAGGATTATGTGAATTAATAAATACAAAGTCTCTGGTACATGGTAGCCTTCCCTTTACCTACCATCCCCCATTGTATTTTATTTATAGTTTGTTAAGTTTAACTCTAAAAAGTGAGGTTGGTCCAAATACTTCTGTAAGCCAGGAATCCTGTAGAAATAAATCATTTTCTGTATCCCAACAAATGCATACAGACACCACCCTATTCTACTTGAGACACCAGCACCGAAGTTCTCCCAGCACTCAACACTGAGTTCCTCTATGATATTCATGCTGCCAAAGAGCATGCCCGACTTCCATAACTCTCTTGCCAATACCGATGGACCAACAGAGTCCATGGGAGACTGAACACTGAAATCGTGGGCCCCAGGGAGTCATCAGAATCTTAGGGGTGGTGGTTTGACAAAGTATATCAATATAAAAGTATGAATTTAAATGTTTGTAAATTTTAAAATACTTACATAATACATGCTACAAAAAGTAAAACTCAACAAAGTCATCTTGGCTGGAGGGAATACCCTCAATAATCTGGGATTCTAATGGGGGAGGGGTAGAGTGAGAGAAGCCCCCGTAACTGGGGATTTCAGAAACAGGAGTGGGTATGAGGGTACTACATCCATAAAAGGGGGGAAAGTTATTAAAAAAGATGAGCAAAAAGATAGGCAAAAGAGTTGAATGGCCACTTCACCAAAGAAGACATTCAGGTGGCAAAAAAGCACATGGGAGGATGCTCCACTCCATTAATTCCTAGAGCCATGCAAATTACCGTCACAAGGAGTACAACTGTGCAATTTTACATCAGCTTAAAAAAGAAAGAGAGGGAAACTAAAAACAACAACTGCTGACAGGGATAAATTCTAATACTTAGTTGGTAGGAATGCCCAATGGTTATGGACACTTTCGAAAACAGCCAATTTTTTATAAAGTTAAATATTTACTTACCATACAAGCCAGCAATCCCACTCCTAGATATATTTACTCAAGTGAAATGAAAACTTATGCTTCCATACAACCTATACATGGATGTTTTTAGGAGCTTTATTCATAATCACCCTAAACTGAAACCAATTCAGATGTTCTTTAGTGGTGAACAGATAAACTATGATATATCCATACCGTGGAGTACTATGCAGTAATAGAAGAGGAACAAACTGTCGATCCATGCAATGACGTGAGTGAATCTTAAATATCATATGCTTAGTGAAAGAAACGAGAACCCAAAGGCTATATATTATATGATTCTTTTTACATGACATTCTCAAGAAGGCAAACTGTAAGAGTTTGCTAGAGTTTGGGAGCAGAATAGGGATTGACTACAAAGAGATAGTACAAGGAAATTTGAGGGGTGACGGAACTTATCCTGTATGTTCCTATAGTGGTGAAACATGACTCCATGCACTTGTCAAAATCTATTGAACTGTATAGTTGAAAAAGAGAGTTTTACTGTATGCAATTTAAAAAAATCAACCAGGTTCTCAGAGGCTCAAGATGGAATGCAGATTGTGGCAAATAAATCTAACAGTATTACAAATGAATGATATAACCATGCTTTGGGGTGGAGGGAGATAAAAGGCAACCTAAGTAACTTTGGAAAATAGTGTTTTAAGTGGACACTGTAAGGCTAAACACAAAAAAGAATTGTACACAAACATTATACTATACTTTAGTGAGTAAATGCATTTCTCATAGGCCATGATTTAGCAATTTTGAAATTTTACCTGTATTCGGGGGTTGAACAGATAAGTAAATACACTGCAAAAATAGATACAGAGAACATTTTGATGGTTGCCAGAGAGAAGGGGGTTTTGGGGAATGGGCAATAAAGGTAAAAGGATTAAGAAGTACAAATTGGTCATGGGAATGTAAAGTACGGCATAGTGAATACAGACAATAACAATCTAATAATTATGTATGGTGTCAGGTGGGTGGGAGATTTATCGGGGTGATCACTTAGTAAATTATGTAATGCCTAATCACTGGCTTGCATACCTGAAACTAACATAATATAGTATGTCAACAGTTCTGTGTCATTGTCAATTTATTAATTTTTCTAATTACATCATGGTTATGTATGTAAGATGTTAACATTAGAGGAAGCTCAGTGAAGACTATATAGGAACTCTCTGGATTGAAAAATTTTGCACGTTTTTTGTAAGTCTAAAATTGTACAAAAATTAAAAAGCTTTTTAAAAGATAAGAATCTTTTAAGTCTTCCTCTGCATGACATCCTCAGTTCAATCACAACACATAAATTACATTACAAATGCTATCTGTTAACCCCAAAAATGAATAAATTTCCTCGAAATGGCTACCAAAGGTACCTGGAAGTAATTATGAAACTCTGAGAACCTGTCCACCATATGTTCTTTGTTGTCAATTACTGCCAAAGAATAAAATGTTCAATCTTGTTTTTTATAGACCCATAAAATATTCCATATTCCTTCCTACAAAATGAGAATTTGATATAATCGAAATAAGAGGTTGTGTGAGGAAGGAGGCAGCAACCAAGGGTCAGGAGCACAGGATCGGACTCAGGCTGACATGACTTGAGCTCAGCCTCCCCGAGACTTACCTGCTGTGTGACATTGGGCAACTTACCTCTCCGAGCCTCAGGGTCCCAATCTGTAAGACAGGGGTCAAAATTGTGAACCAGCTCTTGTCACTCCTTTACTCAAAAGCCTTCAGTGGTGTGTGACCATACCCAGAACAAAATCCCTAAACCTAGAAGGTCCCATATGATCTGGCCCCTGGATCCTACCCAACTTCTCATATCTTCTTGCTCATGTTGTTTTGGCCATACCGCCCCCCTTACTTTTCTTCCTACACTTGTTTAGTCCCACCTCAGTAGACAGTTTTGAAGACTAATATTCAGATAGTCTTGCAATAGTTGTTACCTCTGCTGGAATGCTCTTTCTCCAGATGTGCGCATGGTTCATTCCTTCACTTATCCAGGCCTCTCTTCTGCGGGTTTCCTGCCCATTCTCACCTCTCTCCTATCACCTTTTTCTATCCCCTATATCCCTTTCCCCTGCTTCATTTTTGCACCTAGTCCTCGCCACCCCCTGACCTTGTGCCTAGAGCCATGCATTTATTTCTTACTGTCTTTCTATCTCACTTGAAGGTCAGCTCAGCTCTGTGAGAACAGCAACTTTGTCATTTTTCAAATTATTGTATTACTAGTGCCTGTCTTACAATAGATACTCAAATATTTAATGAATGAATGGATGGTGCCTTTCTTGTAACACTGTTGTGGAGAATAAAATTAGATAATGCATGTAAAGTACTTGTTGGCACTAAGTATCAAAGGTAAGAGAAAAGACTACAGGTGTAGTTTGATTCTGGCTGATTATGGGGTAAGAGAACTAGGAATATAGGGAATTTCTACTTGTGAAAACTAAAAATGGGACATCAATTTAAAAATTCATTATTATGAAATTCTAGAAAAGTCATAATGCCACATAAAGAGAAAAGCTGACACTAAAAAATTTAGCCATTTGATAATATGAAAACAGGTCAAAAGTTTCCCCATTTTTCTAGTGCTCATACCTTATATAACTACTCTCCAGATTGTGCCACATCTTTATTTTTATTGGTGGCAGCACAATGCATTCTTCATGCATTGGTATAGATGACCAATCTAATGTCCAAGAACTGGTATTTGAAACACAACCCTGACGTGAATGGACAAATCTGCTTCTCAGGGGACCCGAGCTAGCACGTCACTTCCCCCTAGATTTTTGCAAGAAAAGATCTCTCAACTGTTTGCCTTCAATATCTTGCTTGTTTTAATAATCCATCTCTGGTTATCTTCTCAAAGCATGGGATGGAACACATTCCTACATCTGCCATGCAACACCATTGCCTACCAAAGTAGCACAGAAACTCCTTGCTTTCTGTTCATGGACTTCAGCAATCCGACTGCAAGTGTCATTCCAGCCCCATATTAGGTCCCTCTAGTTTCCAGGTGTAGAGTATCACTCTCTGTTCACTGCTCCCTACACAATTATTAGCACTGACACCTGTGTCCTTATGTTTTAACCTGAAACTTCTTTCCACCATCACTCCACCATCAAAATTCTGCTCAGGGCCTGTTCAAACACACATTCTTGTTACTTCCCTTTTGAATGCAAAGCTGCCTTGTGCCCTACTCTTACCCTTTGCTTGTTCTTCAATTGTACACTTAATTCATTGGTAGTGTTTTAGCTGGTGCTTTCGTGTGTATCTCTTCTACTATAGCTGAGGTCCTTGAGGGCAGAGACTGTGTCTTGTTTTCAGTTAAACCTTCAGGGTTTTGTGTAAAGTGGGAGGAGATTCGTGGAGTTCTGATGAACACATGTTCCCTCTGCATCTCAGCTTAGCCTCTGTGTTTGGCTTAATATTTATGGAGAGTCCACTGTGACGTAGACCCTGGACACAGTTCAGCAATGTCTACCCTGTCACTCACATCTTCAGGGAGATGGGTAACTAAACTAATTACATGAACTTGGTTTTAATTTTTATGTTAATTTTTGATGAAAGTATAGGTAAAAGGTAGCACCTATGTGAGGAAAGAAATAAACCAAAACATCAGGCAAGCCATATATAACAAATGGTGGTATTAATCCTTTAATAACTTGATTTTATGACATTCTAAAGCTCATATTCATCTCTTAATGCGGTACTGCAGTTACTTAATGAGTACAGGTTTGAACTGGCATTGTTTAAAAATGGGATCGAGATATGGTGGTACATTTATACAACTGAACTTAAAGCAATGGGTGGGAAAGAATAATTAAGAAAGTTACCTAATGTTAATTGAGGGTTATTTTAAAAAGTAATGAAATATCTAAATGTTCATGGATTGGGCACTCATTAAGTAATTTAGAGTATATCCCCATCTTGTAACACATAGCATCATGGTAAAATATGCATAATATTTAGTTTAGTGAAAAGGGCAAGTTGCTAAACAATACATATGGTATACTATAGTTAATGTTAAAAATTTCTATATAAGTGCCCATAAAGGGAAATAAAGAATATAATTTGTCTGCATATATGCATATATACACACATATATACACATATATAATTTTTTTCTCTGGAAGGATATGTGCATTAAATTGTTAGCAGTAACAGAGGTTACCTCTAAGAAAAGAAATTAGAAGGGAAACACCAAGTGAGGGAAAGGGAGTTCTTATTTTTCTGATTTCTATGTTATTTGAATTTGTTATAACAAATGCACATTATGTTTGTGATTTAAAAAAGTAGTAAATCATGAAAGAAAAAGGCAGTTTCCTGGGCAGAAGTATGTCAAACCTGCAGTAAACACCGTGTGCAGATACCAGGAAAGAAGAGTAGCCAGTGGACCACATAAGGCAGTGAAGCCATAGTCCTCTGTGCGGGTCTGTTTCTGCCGCTGTGGAATGCCGGCTGTCATCGCTGACCCCACCAGAACAAAACCCAGTGAAGGAGCCTGTGCATGCACCTGCCTGATCACCACTGCTCCTGAATCTGGGACAAATGGTTTCCTCTCCTCAGAAGGGGACTCAGGGGTCTACCTTGGGAGTGTAGGCTGGAATTCACTCACCATCTTCCCCCATGTGTTCTCCCAGGCAATCTGGTAGTATTTCTGTGTGTCCTACTCACATTCCACTCACATTCCAGAAGAGATACCTGATCAGGACCCTTGTTTCTATAACCATTCATAAAAATTTTTGAAGGACATCCATAAGTTACTTTTTTGCTCTGGTTTTTTTTTTTTTTGTAAGGTGTAAATTTATCCTTTTTGCTAATACATATCTATTGACTCTCAAGTAGTTCTTGCTCAAAGCAAGATTTCATTGGTTGTTTTTGTGCAAAATTGGTACAGAGGACAGCGCCCTGAAGGCTGGCTTTGCCCAGAACAGTCTGTACAACCTTGAACAGAGCAGCTTTCTTCTCTGTGCTTCAGTGTTCTCATCTGTTACATGAAAGGGGTGTAGCAGATGGTCTCCAGGGGCTTTCTAAGCACTAACATTTATATTCTAGTCTATGAGCCTTCGAATGGACATATACTGTCTTCCCAGAGCTGTGTGTAGTGTTGTGAGGCCCACAAACGTATGGTATAAGTGAATTGTTTAAACACTTTTTTTTGACTGCCTCTTTGTCCTTCTTCCAAAGCAAAAAACTAACACTTCATGGTGCTATAAGCTCCTGTAGAATCTGACGAAGTGGCAAATGCAGAAGGGAGCAAAAAGCTGTGTGAGGACAAACTTCCATCCTGCTGTTCAAAGACGAAGATCAGCACCACATCTGGCACCAAATACAAGTTCTTTGAACAAATAAATTATTGAATAAATTATGTCACCAGCTGAGAGAAGGGCCAATATGATTAGAGAAAACATTGCCCGAAATGGACTCTGCAGGCCAGCTTCAAGTTTCCTCCGCAGCCCATAACCCTCTGTCAGCCCTGAATTGCCCTCTCCTCCTGGGAAGGTCTCCCTGATTGACTAAGGGTTTCCTAAGGCGCAGCAAGTGAGGAAGAGCACAACCTCTGGGCCTGGCTACACCCATCAAAAGAACAGCAGTTTAAATCCATCACCAAATGGAACGCTTTGTTTTTTAATTCTAGTCAGGAGGTGAACTAACACTATGGATCAGATACAAACAAAGGTTTTTCTGACTGTTTTAGCAAGTAGATGTTACTGGTTTAAAGGCAATACATTGCATTTGAAAAAAAAACAAACTTGAACAATCTTGGAAAGTTATTTTGGTTGTTCTGTTATCTAAAGTAAGTTGAACTAATTTGTATATACTTTTGCTTATCCTTTGGTTGGCTTAATATGTTCTTTTTTTAAAAAAAAGATTTTATTTATTTATTTTTAGAGAGAGGGGAAGGGAGGGAGAAAGAGAGGGAGAGAAACATTGATTGATGCGAGAGACAAACATGGATCAGTTGTTCCCTGACCAGGAATCGAATCGGTGACCTTTTACTTTGTGGGACAACACCCAACAAATTGAGCCACACCAGTCAGGGCAATAAGTTCTTTCTTCAAAGACAACACAAAGCTAACCTTCAGCCAACTTTATCTCAAATCCCCAAATTCAGTCATTCAAATTAATATTTAATGAGAAAATTATTTTTTGACTTTCACATGCTACTCTTCCAGAGGTGTCTACCTATTTATTTGTGCTGTCAGTCTTCTTTGCCAACTCATATTCTACTGTAATCTCTGATTTCTCAATCTTTTCTTTTTCTGCTGATCTTTTGCTCTTGCTAGATTTTCTAGTTTTAACTCCTCATACCATCTCATTGCCAAATGTCACTGAGTTTCAGGCCTCTGGTATTTCTAAAATGTTGAGTTATTTCCTTAAGTGAGTGTGCTCCCAGCAAATCAACACATGTGAAGAAGGATCTAAGTGTGGTTCAGTTTCTTTTTAATGTCTCATTTTTTTCCTCACCAAAGTAGTATCAGACTGGCCACTCTGAGCCATAGTCAAAGTTAGAAGTAAGCAAGCCACTAGACGGTGTGACCTAGAATGGGAAAAAAGCTTGACTATGGTCCATGGACCAGACCTGTAGTTCAGGGAACACTGGTTCACCTTTCTGGGCCTCAGTTTCTCATTGGCAAAAACAAGCTATCAAAGCCAATTGGCTGTGGTGTTTCCAGTTCTGACTTTGCACTGTGTAGTGAGAGGCAGCATTTGGGAATAGACGGCATGATTTATAAGCAATTTTAGGTCAACCAGAAAAGGATAATGCAAATCATGAGAAATACAACAACCAGGGTGCCCACGAGACTCATGTCATCATGTCTTTTCTTGGAAAGATTAGGAGACTGTGGTTTAAGAACAAAAACCCCTAGGTTGTACTCCTGTACTCACTGATGGGGGTCGGGGGGGAAGCTAAGTCAGTATTTTCCTTAAAAAAACAAACTATAAACAGCAAGTTTTGAGGTGAAAGTAAAGTAAACAAGAATGAAAAAATGTTTATTAAAATGAAAATTTTTCAGTCACATGATTCTTCCAGGACACAAAAGCCTTCCCTGTTTTTGTTACTAAGTGGCCTGTGATTTAAAGCTGCTGACAACACCAGCAGCTCACAATGCCACTGCCCCCCTTCCTTCCCCCACTGTCCTAGCAGACACTCATTTGTATGTATGGTTTTAGCCTGTCTGCAGTGTCTGGCCAAAGGGACAGATACTAATGGCATATGTTAATTACTATCCAACAAATTCCTTTCATTAGAGTGTTTATTAACATTCTCACTTCTGTCCATTGAGCCAGCTGGCACGAGGGTACACTGGCAGCCCTGAGTCCACGTGCTGTTTTCACTCTGGGTTCATAAGATAAAATAGGATTTTTTTTTTTTTGGATTGTAAAATTCTGTTTCCATCTCAGTTGAGAGTTTTCTTAGATGCCCAGAGATGATACCAAAATAGTAACGTGGACAGAAGTGTCTTGCTATTGTGGCCTATCTTCAGAGTTGTTCTGTATACATTTCGGTACCATAACATGATTGGTATCCATTCATCTGTTCAGTTATCGCTTATCATTAGTGAACACCAAATAATCCTTATTCTAACCACATACACTCAGAAGCTATGAAATAGTTTGAGTATTAATGAGAGTATAAACTATTTTTTGAGGAATAGTAACCCTCTCTAAAGACATTTCTAGACTAGATCTCTCAATAACACAAGACACAGTTCACTAAAATTTAGGAGGACAGGGACTGGGGAGATGGGGAGAATAAGATAGCCAGAGAAAGGACCTGAAAAGCCAGAACTTGAGACAGCACATCAAACTGTGAATTGACATGTTTTCATTATTTAACAATAACAATGCAATTAACCATAAAGAACTCTTTAGATTTTTCTATTCCATTGGCCGCACAGGTCCCTTTAAGGTAGCCTGAGGAGGGAAATGGACAAGCCACCACCAGAATGAAAAAGCAGGAATGACGTGGTGAACAAGTGTTTTCCAACCTCCTCACCCAGCGACAGCCTCCCCAGCAATCACTTGTCGCAGAATATCAAATGCGGGAGAGAGGTAGAGCAGAATGCTAAAGAGGCAGTTCTTAGACAGTTGCTTTGTTGGAAAAGCACAGTAGATCCCACTTTCAAGTTTTGTGCTCATCTGATCAGGCTGCCTTGCCACATATATTGGAGTAATGGATTTTTGCTTTCGTATTAGAACACAGCTTTTGAATCCTATGCAAAAAATGGTAATTTTACCAAGGGAGTTTCATAGTTGCAAAAGACATAGACTTTTGTAATATCTTTTAAAATTAAAACTAAAGCAGGTCCGAGCTTTGTATTCTTAATCCTGTGAGGAGGCCACAGTCCTTTCTTTTCTCACCCCTCATGTCCCAGCCACCAGACACAATCAGCTCCCAAGCATCTACGATCTAAAGCTAAGTCCATGCTTAGTTACACTCTCTACATGGGTCTGGTATCAAGGACATCTGGGAAAGAAAGTCTCTGGCAACTGCTGTGGTAGGCAGATAATGAAGCACCACCAGCCAAGAGAAGGATGCTTTATGAGGGTTATTCATTTATTTAACATATATGTGTTATCTATGCAAAGCTGATGTCCAGTTGTTATGCACCAGTAAAATTACATCAACTAGTTTCTAAGAGCAAAATACTCCCGTACTGATGGGTAGCATGCCACTACCCTGAACCTCCCCAGTGTCTCCCTCTGCCCTAAACATAATCAATCCCTTCCCCAGCACCTCCTGATTTCTCTAAGGCCAAGTACCTACAAGATTCACACCTGGCCCCCAAGGACACCTAGGACTCTGCTCCAGCACCAGGAATTGCATTGTGCAGATAGGGCAGTGCTCCTGACATCATGTAAACATTCAGACAATGACTCTTGACTACAATGTCCCAGCACTAAACTGAGTATCAGTGAAAAACAAAAGTATAAAACGTTTACCTCTTTTATCCAGGATCTCTCAACCTGGTGGAGAAGTACCATGAAAAGGGCCCTGTGCTAAGCTCCAGGAATTTTGAGATGGTGCCACTTTGGTGAAATTGATTTGCAGACTTGGAAATGATTTTATCATCATGTAAGAGTGGATTGGGTTCCCGGGGATAGATTCGAATCAGTCAAGCTCTCAAGAGACTACTATATAAAGCAAAATGACAACTTATTAATTTTCAATGAGAAATAAGAACGTCTGGGCATAGAGGACATTTGTGTCCCCTTGACTAACACATTCCTTCCCAGTAGGAAACTAAATAGGAAGACAAATGAGCAGTAGTAGCTTGAGTACTGATTGAGTACACAGCCTTCATGGGACATTAAAGGGATGGTTTTGATGCCAAAGGATATCAGATTTTCTTCTGCTCATGCCTTCACCTCCTTTTTGGGGATGGACCTGCCAAACAGACAGGACTGGATGTTCCTGTGAGGTCCCCCATGCGCTCCCCCCTTGGCAAATCCTTCCCCTCTGACTTCCACTTTCTCTTTCCATGCAGCACACACCATCCTTTGGTTGACACATTCTATCTTTAGATTTGTTAATACCTCCAACTGGGCTCTAGCCAAACTCTGTTTGTTTCCTGTCCCTGATTTGGAAGCACCAACTCAGATCCTGCCATTTGGATTGGGTTGTTATCATTTAACTCACTGGTTCTCAGATTTGGCTAAACTTTGAAAGCATCTGAGGTATCTTTAAAAATACTTATGTCTAGTTCCTTCCCTCAAAAGTTCTTGCTTAATCAATACAAGATGCAGTTAGGGTACTGGACTTTTTTAAAGCTCCCCAAAATATGCAACCAGCATCTAGGGGTCCTCCTGAAGAGTTGAAATGCAAAGAAAAGAGCTTTTAATTTGAGCAGAATTAGAGATTCAGTGATTTAATTCTGTAACTTGGAAGATACCTTGACTTGCACCAGCTCTTAATACTTGCCAGCATTCTGGTTCTACCTAAGATGTTGATTTATTTGGTCTGGGGTGGGAGCCAGGCAGGGGCATCTTTACAAATCTCCCCAGATGATTCAGATGTACAGCCAGGGTTGAGGGTCAATGGCCTAAACATTAATTTTACTGAGTCTTTGGTATTAATTTCTCCTTCAACATGGCATTGCACAGAATACACATTGAGAAAAAGGTCTGTAGTGGTGAGTTTTTCCAGAGGAACAGCAGGCATCTGTGCATGTGAGTAAGCCCTGTGGTATCAGCAGGACGAAGATGCAAACAGGCTGTGGTGAAAGGGCTCAAAGCTGGGATCTTTATGTCCATACCAAATTTATGATATTTTCCTGCCACAGGGAAAATCCGCAGACATGGATTGGGACATATGATCTTAGCGCCATTTTGTATTGTATCTTAGAGTTACTTCAATAGAAGACAATGAAATCAGTGAGCGTACTTGAAGAAACTGGCCTGCCCCATGCTTTTCTACAAGGAGCCTGACTTCCTCATCTTCTTTGAGCACTCTTTTGGTCTTGTCTTCTGCTTTCTGAAAGTTGCCATCTTGAAAGAGGCTGGGCTACATTTTGGTTCATGTTCTCTTTAGCAACAGCTGTGTTTAGCAGACATAAGAGGCTGGAGAATTGCAGCCTGCCATCTTCCTAAATAAGTTAAGGATTTTCAATTTTCCTCATAATTCCCTAATTTCCCATTGTCATTTCTGATGTTTCCAACATGGATTAAAAGTCATGTGAGCTTTCCAGGTATTTGCAGCCTTGTCTGATTGCAGGGCATGTGGGAAAGCCATCAACTCCACTTTGTAAGCAATCTAAAAAAAATTCATTCCTAGGAGAGGAAAAGGCAGTGGTCAGGGCCATGAGCTACTCCAGTGCCTCCGCCCTTCCTTCTCTTAAGACTGCCAGTTGTAGGACTTGGAACTAAATGACTCTGTGCAGGGTCAAGGCAGGTAGAGAAGGGCTACCGTGTATGGTTGGACAGGTGGTGCACAATGCTCGGGTAGTCACCGGCACAGTGTTCTGTATTCAGTAGTCCTCACAGAAGCACTGTTCTGGAAAGAATTTCAGCTCCTCAGTGGCCTTGGATTTTAGTTGCGTTTGTGCTCCTGAGACTTGCAGCACCAGAGCACTGCTTTGTTTTTTCCAGGCTTATTGTTCATCTAGAAATTAATAGGTGTTTTGCAGGTTTCAGCATGATTCCAAAAGTCACTGTCTCTAGGCCTCTGGGACCCCAGCTCTTTGCATGACGAAAACAATTTGTATATCATCTCTCCGATGTAATAAAGAGAACATTAATTTGAAGATTTCAATAGCTAAATCTGAGATTGAATTCTTCTCTCTGGCCCTCTGATATACGCATTTCAGATGTGGTGGTCCCTTAGAGCTATTTCCCAGCGTATTCAGATAAAGGTCCAGTATTTCTCAGAAAACAACTATGGAAGAAACCCCCACTAGAAGGCATATTTCTTGATATCATGCAAAGAGATGTTTATGATCATGTAAATAACCATAATTCAAAATGGTCATGAACAATATCCCCCCTCTCACTGTAACTGATAAACTACAAATGAGGATTGTCTTTGTCTTGAGAAACCATTAGTCCATGTACACACAGGTTTGTTTTACTGCCTTTGAAGGGTCATGTATGTGTCGTTGCCTCATTGATCTCATCTTTAACTGGTTGCAGTGAGATACTTCCTTCAACCATCTGCTGCACTGAATGGTAAGCCCAGATGAAAGAGACTCAGAAAAAACAAAAAGAAAAACAAACAGAATCGGATTCTTATTTTATTGATAGATATCCAGTACTGTATGTATGTACATGGACCTGTGAGAGATACTTCAGTTCCTTATTTGGTGACATTTATTTGCTCTTTATTGAAACTACCAAAATTTTTCAGGAGGCACCTGTGCTAGCACTTTGTTTCTTCCTTTTTTAACATGTACCTCCACCCACTTTTCTTTTTTAAAAAGAATCTCTTGTAATTGCTTGATGTTACTCTAGAAGGTACATAAAGATTTTCATTTAGAACCATAGAATTTTAGAGCTAACAGACAACCTAGAGATCACCCATCTGACATTGGCACCCAGTGTCCACATGTGAGGAAGCAGAGGCATAAAGTCACACAGCAAGTTTGTGGCAGGGAACACCCAGATGCCCTTGACTATATTACCCCTGAGGACCCCAACTGTCCATGCTGTTATTATAAACAACCCTAGTTTCCCCATGCCTCACCTACCTGAAGCTGGACCACATTTTTAGCAATAAACCAAATTTCACTAATCCATGCCTGCACCAGATAAGCTATGACCTCCTCAGTCCGCTGCAATGTTTCCCTAATATTTTTGGAAGTCTCCATGTCCTCATGGACAAATTCCCTACTGCTGGTGCTGCTGTCTCATGCCACAGCACTGGAAAGCAGTGGAGCTCTCAGGGTGCTAACGTTGCCCTGGCTCTGCCCTCCTCTCAGAAGGGGTCTCACTCACCTTACAGTTATACCGAAACTTAGGGAAGCTACTTTCTCAGGGTTCAGATCTTCTCTGTAAAGGACTCACATGTGAGTCTTGTGTGAATAGTGAATGGTTAAGCATGAATGTGTTGTTCATAAAACAAAAGTGAATGACAAACACTCTTCTATACTCAGAACTTTAATAATGAGGACTTATGATAGGGTCTAGCTACCCATGCAAGACTACTGCTCCCCTTAGAATGTGTTCTTTCCAAAACGCTTCATAAGTTCTTCACATGAATAAATATCTTCTAGGCCTACCCCAGCAGTTGACAATTTATGCCCATAGTTGACCCCCACCTTAGATGCAAGGTGGATCCTTATTATACTAGTAATTTTCTTCCTTTAAGTACTGTACATTGTGGTAATTGGGTGTTGAAGAATCCAGTTGGCTTGAGGGGCAGGACTGTGATCTGACTTTGCTATGAATGTGATCTAAAATAAGACTCTTGCTTTCTGTCCCTTGATTTTTCCATCCCTGGTAGCATCCCCCCATCTGCTCCATTGGTAGACTGAGGTAGATCCAGGCTCTGTGGGGCCTGAAGCTTGTATAATTTTTGGCATCATATTTAATAAAAAGATACAAATTCCAAATATAAAGTCAGTCCAAACATGAATATTGATTTAGAATGAGAAGAAAAATCAGAACAAATTTTAAAGTTTAAAAATCTGAGCAATAACAAAAGCACTATAAAAATTATCATAGTATTTTTTTATTGCTTAACGGCCTGGGGTTCCTCTTTAATGCTTTTTTCACTACATTTTTCTTGGCTGCATATTTTTTTTCAATCCTCACCCAAGGACATTATTTTCTATTGCTTTTAGAGAGAGAGGAAGGGAGAGAGAGGGAAACATCGATGTGAGAGAGAAACATTGATTGGTTGCCTCCCATATGTGCCGGCACCAAGGATGGTACCACTCGAACCTGGGATCAGACCCATAATCTAGTGGTGTGCTCCGACTGGGGTTTGTACCCATGACCCTTTGATTATGGGATGATGCTCCTACCAAGTAAGTTATGCCAGCCAGGGCAGCTGCATATTTTTTAATTGCTTCTTCACCATGATTTTGTAGTGTCATTTTCTTTTGTTTTTTTTTTTGTTTGTTTGTTTTTCATTTATTTTTTCTTCTAGTTATTTATTTTAAGTATATTTTATTGATTATGTTATTACAGTGTTCCAAAATTTTCCCTCCTTGCCCCCTCTGCCCAGTATCCCCATTCCCTCCAGCAATCCCCTCCCTTAGTTCATGTCCATGGGTAATGCATATAAGTTCTTCAGCTACTCTATTTCCTATACTGTTCTTAACATCCCCCTGTCTATTCTGTACCTACCAATTTGTACTTCTTAATCTCCGCCTTTTCCTCCATTCTTCCCATTCCCTCTCCTAGCTGACAATCCTCCAAATGATCTCCACGTCTATGATTCTGTTTTTGTTCTGCTTGTTTGCTTAGTTTGTTTTTTAGATTCGGTTGTTAGTTGTGAATTTGTTGCCATTTTAGTGTTCATTGTTTCGATCTTTTTCTTGTATAGTTCCCTTTAACATTTCATATAATAATGGTGTGGTGATGATCAACTTATTTAGCTTTACCCTGTCTGGGAGCACTTTATCTTCCATTCTAAATGATAGCTTTACTGGATAGAGTAATCTAGGTTGGAGATGCTTGCTCTTCATCACTTTGAATACTTCTTGCCAGTCTCTTCTTGCCTACAAAGTTTCTTTTGAGAAATCAGCTGACAGTCTTATGGGAGTTCCTATGTAAGCAACTTTCTGCTTTTCTCTTGCTGCTTTTAAGATTCTTTCTTTATCTTGAACCTTTGGCATTTTAATAATGATGTGTCTTGGTGTGGTCCTCTTTGGGTCCAACTTATAGGGGACTCTCTCTGCTTCCTGGACTTTTGTGTCTATTGCCTTCACTAAATTAGGGAACTTTTCTTTCATTATTTTTTCAAACAAACTTTCAGTTTCTTGCTCTTACTCTTTTCCTTCTGGAAACCCCTATGACCAGATGTTGGTACTACATTTGGAAAGGTCCCAGAGGCTCCTTATTCTATCCTCATTTTTTAAAATTCTTTTTTCTTCTTGCTGCTCTGATTGAATGCTTTTTTCTTCCTTATGTTCCACACTGTTGATTTGATTCTTGGCTTTATCCCCTCCATTGTTGGTTCCCTGTAGATTTTTCTTTATTTCACTTAGTACAACCTTCATTTCTACCTGGGTCTTTTTCACACTGTTGCAGTATCCAATGATTTCTTTGAGCACCCTGGTAAACACTGTTTTGAAATTTGCTTCTGATAGATTGCTTATCTCTGTTTCATTTAGTTCTTTTCCTGAAATTTTGTTCTGTTCTTTCATTTGGGCCATATTTCTTTGTCTCCTCCATTTGGCCCCTTTCCTGTGTTTGTTTCAGTGTATTAGGTAGAACTGTTTTGACTCCCTGTCTTAGTAGTGTGGCTTAATGTAGAAAAGGCACCTGTAAATTCTGTGGGTTGGAGCTGCACATAGTTGTCCAGGTGGAGCAACCCATTTCACTGCTTGTGGCTCTGTGTGGCAGAGGGCTCAGAGAGGGAACAGTGCCCCTGCCTGGCCTCTAGGGACTGCAGAGGAGGAAGCTGTCTTTGGCACTTGCACTTCACATTCTCCCCGTATGCCACTGACTCCCTTCCAGTTGTTGCCCTGGTGCTGAATCCCAGAGGGCATAGGTCTGTGTGAATCCTAAGGCTGTTGCAGGCCCTTTAAGAGGAGTCTCTTGAGAATCCTGCAGTTTCTTCTGCTGCCCCAACCCCTATTGGTTTTTAGAGCCAGAAGTTATGGGAACTGACCTTCCTGGCACTGGAACCCAGGGCTGGGTGGTTTGGACTAGGGCTAGGATACACACCCTCCCATCATTTTTTATCCACCACACATGAATGTGGGGCTGCCCCTTCCTCTGGCTCTCTGTGCCTCCCCACATCTCTGCCCCACCTGGATGAATGTGGCTTCTTTAAATCCTTGGTTGTCGGACTTCCATATAGCTTGATTTTCTGATGAGTCTGGGTGATATTTATTTGGTAGTCTAGTTGTAATATTTTTCTGTAGTTGTGCATGGAGGCAAAGTGTCTTTACCTATGCCTCCATATTGACCAGAAGTCCTCTATAGTGTCATTATCTATAGTGATAATAGATAATTCAGTCTTTCCCACAGCATGGTTGATAGAAAATTGTTTTTCATTATTAATAGTTAGAAAAGGTTTTCTTGTCTCATAAAATGTCATTGGTTATGTCACGTAAACTTTTAAGATTTGGAGAGCCTCTATCAAATTTCTTTCATATATAAGTTCTAAGATTTCAGGATAGTTTGTCTGTACAGTAACTACTCTTTAATATTTTGGGGATTGGCATTAATTGGGGTCATGGGAATGTTCCATGCAAGTGAAAGGTCCTAAACCATAAGCCTCTTTTACCCCTACCCTGGCTTCTCTAGAAAATTAGTAGAAAAATGCCCACCAAATCCCCTTCTCCTCCTTGACCCCTCCCCACCATTGTGCTGAGGCAGGGCTGCAACAATTGCTTAGCTAGAACTAAAATCTAGAATGTGTGCATACGTGGCAGCTGTGGCAGCAATAAAGGAATTGGAGTCAGAGAATTAAGCCGACTTTTTCCCTGCTGCTTAAGGTTTGTCCATACATTATGATGAATCAAGTCACTAAGCAAATGTTAGGAATAAAGTTCTTATGGCATCATGCTCACTGTGTCTTTTCTTTGTGTATTGTGCAGTTTTCAAACCATGTTACACTCACCCCTGTGTTTATATAGGGATTCCTTACAGGACACCTAGAAAAGTGGGGTGAGGGGGGCAGGTGGTAGAGTCACCAGGGAGGGTGGGGAGGCTCAGTGAGCAGGACTCTAGGCTCCCTGCCCCCAACCAGATTTTATCAGATTCATCTGTTTTATATATCGAGGCTCTGTAAAATATTTCCATTAAATAAAAGTGTTTTGCTTAAAAGAAAAGTTTGGAAAATTTTTTCCAATCAGTTAAGTTTCATCAGGAACAAGAATTATGCACCCTAGAATTGTACTCTGCCATTTAAAAATATTATCAATTTATTTTCCAATGATTACTAATTAAAACCCCTTCAAAATGCAATTAATGCATTTTCCTGTTCTGGTTTCACTAGTTTATGTTCATATAATATGTATGTCAGTTTGTTTCAGGATTATATTATTTCTGCTTTACTTTTAATTTTACTTTCAAAATGCAATTATTTGAATAATAACTGTTTTGTTTCAATTACTTAACACAGATACTCTGGGAATGTTAACAATTTCTTGGTACAGCAGGGACACATCCACTGGTTGGCATATAATAAGTTTTTTTTAACTTTCTTTTTTTGCGCTCAGAGTTATTCCTGTATTCACTTGAGGTTTGCCCTAGTATTTTCTCTGGATTTCTTTATCAAGCTCTACATTTTGCCAACTTTTCCATTTAGGTGTTTGTTTTTATAAGATAATTTATGGATGAGAAATGATTAGCATTTTTCAGATGTAGTTGGTTACTTTTGTGCTATATCTTTTTCCCTTTTTTTAAAGGTCATAGGGCATGTATCACCTTTCCCTCTTTCTTTTCCCTTATCTTCAAGAACCAGTCAGGAATTACATACCTTAGGCAATTAGTAAGTCAATTTATACTTCAACAAGTAGATACTTGGACAAGTTTGTACTTCTGATTCCAAGTTTTCCTTCTTGTTTTTTTTTTCTTCTTCCATTGGCTCCCTAGGAGCTGATTTTGGTCCTTTCTCTTATTCTACTTGCTCTACCTGGGAAATACCACCCACTACCATTGCTCTAGCATTACATGTGCAAGAATAATATCTGTTTATCTCCGAAGGTGTGTCTACTTTCCGGAGTCCAAGGCCCATATTTTTAATGGCTAATGAGTTATCACCAGCAAGTCTTCAGTGCCTCAACACAACATGTCCATATTAAACCACTCCTTGCAATAAAGACTAAATTTGCCTCCACATAACGTGATAAAGCATTGTGTTTCCTCTATAACATTGTTTTCTTTTAGGTGAAGTGAATACCAATTCAATGAGATTCCCCTTTTAAGGTCAGAAAAATTCATAATGGTTAGAGCAAGTTTAAAAGAAATCTGCTGTATTAGAAATAAACTGTTATACTTTAGTTGAGGCAGTCAAACCACAAAATTCGTCATTGTGATAAAGGTTTTCCAGCCTTCTGAGAGCCTAATACCCCTGTGGAAGGGATCCAGGCACGGACCCAAGCTGTGTCATGAGCCATATTTATAATACTATACAAAAATGGAATGTATTTCCCCTATTAGAAATCCAAGTTTTGAAAAAAAAAAGTTAAAACCTATAGAAACATCTCCCTCTTAATTTAAATTTGGAACAAAACATCTCTTCCCAGGAGACATAGTTCATGTGTCTTAAAAGTCTAAATTGTGTGGATCCCTTTACAGACATTCACTCATCTCACAGATATTTGCCAAGTGCTTTCTTGCACCAGGCTTTGTTCTAGAAACTGGGAGTCCTTGGAGAACAAGTCAGACAAGAGAGCTTACCTTCAGGAAGCCAGTAAAGAAGTACATAAACACATAAGCAATGTGACTTCAAAGGGTGGTCAGTAAAGTGGGGAGATGAAACAGAGTAAAGGCCGGAGTGCGGTGGGTTGGTGGGGCTGCTGCTCTAGCTAGGGGAGTGAGAAAGCAACCTTTGACAGGAGCTGGAGTCAGATGACCGTGAGCTACAAAGAGGTCTGAGGGAAGAGCATTCAAAATTATGATAGTTGTGAGAACCATGGTTAGATCATGTTATTTAACATGATGAAGAAGCACATATATGACTGTATCACAAATTTGATTTTTAATATTCTAATAACCATTTTTTAATATTATTGTATCCTCTGTAATCTCATATGTTTTTTATGCATTTAAAAACTTTCTTCTGAGGGAAATTCATTAGATTTCCAAGTACCTAGGAAAGACAGATTGTTAAAGATGCCCGTGTGCACTTGTTGGTAAGTGAAAAAAAGTATGCAGATGTGTTCTGTATTCTTGAACTAAAAAAAAAAAAAAAGAAAGAAAACTTTCTTTTGACAGGCAATCCATAGGCTTTACCAGTCTTCTGAAGGGATCCATGGCACAGAAAAGGTTAAGAACTCAAACACGAGAGGAGAGCAAGAAGGCAAGTGCGACCGGGGCAAAGCAGAAACTTAGTCATGGAGCTTGGCAGCGTATGTGGGGTCTGGTCATCATGGCTGGATAGACCATGCTAGGGAGTTGAGTTTTATGTTAAGGGTATTGGGAAGTTATTGAAGGCTTTCAAACAGGGGGAACATGATCTGATTTAAGTATTAGGACACTCTGGCTACTATATGAGGAAAATATTGTTAAGGTTAAGATTGGTATCCTGAAAATTATAGAAAAGGCCAACCCAGTTGAAAGATGGTGGTAGAGGCAAAGGCGGTGAAAGAGGTCACAATTATGAGTGTATTTTGCAGGAAGAACTGACAATATTTGATGATAGAGTAGATGTAGATATGTGAGGAGAAAGGCTTTTAGGTTTATAGCAAGTGGCTGAACAGTGATGGCACTTATTAAGAGAGAAAACTGAGGAGCAATCAGTTTGGGAGGTGGAAGCAAAGTGGCTATGGAACCAAACGTTCTTTTTTGAACACGTGAAATTTGAAATGCCTACAAGCCATCCACATGGAGCCAGTGAGTAGACAACTGGGTCTGAGTATGGAGTTTGGAAAGGGAATAGGGCTTGGAAAATTAAAATTTGCAGTCCCGGCTATAGAGGAAATGTATGGGACAGAGCGAGATCACTAGGGAGAGAACATAGCTAGTGCTCTGAAGGGCAACATTTAGAGGTCTAAAAGAGAAGGAAGGAACTGGCAAAGCTAATGGAAAAGCAGTGGCTAGTGAGATGGAAAAATAACCTAGGTGTTTAAAGAATACTGAGAAAGAAGAAATTTGAATGATAAAACATACCTTAGCACAGGTGTTACAAAATAATTTCAGAACCTAATTTTGTAACACAAAAAATAATAGGGGAACAGAGCGGTATGCTACAACTTCTGGAGCGCCACTTGAAGCTATAGTTTAGCCACAGACATGTCCTAGATTTAAGGACTTGACATTTGTGACAAGTAGACCGTGGTTGGCCTTTACCTATTTTATGTTCTTGGGCAAGTTATTTGAGCACTTTGCCCTTCTTTTTTCTGTCAATGAATTGAGATATACACTGTTGACCTATTTCACAGGAAGATTATGAAAAATCTCACATATCCATGAGGAAAAATGGACCAGAAATTGCTTTTCAACATCAAGGTGTTAACCAGTAGGGTGGGACTACTCTCAGTTCTGTATTCAGTGTGGCTCTTATTGGGACCCTGAGATCACCAGCCTGAGTCTTCATTACGTGACACTGCTAGGCTCTGTACTAGACAAAGATGTGGGGGAATAACTAGTTGTTAGCTGCTCCATGTCTTAAAGGCACTTCTAGCTTTACTTTGTGAGGCCTCGAGTGGATCTTCTCAGTCTGACTCCTCCGAGCATCTCACATGTTGACCACCTTTCCTAAAACTCTTCTCCCAGTATGGTGTAAGGCTTCTATTTCCCATTCCCTGAGGGCTCTCCCTTGGTAGAGTAACTACCAAGTCCTTGTCCCTACATCCTTCACCAATAGGCACAGAACCTATTGTGAGAGTTGTGAGAACAACTCCAGTGCTTAATAGGTAAAAATGAGAGCTCCAACATTGTTTCCCTTGCTTCCCATTGTCTTTAACTCAGCAGGTTTCCACATGCTCCCCCATTCTTGTGTAGCTGGTACCAGATCCCAGTCTCCTCCAGTTGTGCCAAACTTTTCCAAGTCGTAAGACACAGATATGGGAAGATCTTTACCAGGACTAAATGAGCTGGGTTCTGACTCTATGCCACTACAAATTTTGAGCAGGTCACTCTAATGCTGAGTCTCACTTTCCACTTCGGAAAAACACATGGTCTAGGTAAGCTCTATAGTCCTTCGTGCTCAACAATACCACAATCTAATATGAGGGAGCAAACCTTGGTAAAATGTCAATGCGTATTAACTGGGCTAATATGTTTCTTTTTCCCAGACACATATTTGAACTTTACCCTGAGGAATTTTGTCTTCCCTTATTCCAAAGGGCCTAATTCAGTATTGATAGTATATAAATTTTGGACCTGGCCCATGGTGTACATTACTTCAGGTAGTTGGGCTCAAACCATCTTCTCCACTTACATCTATGGACAGTCCTGACTAAGAAGACTGGTTGTTTAAGAATGGAAGGAATTTGGGGATTCGTCACTGAAGAACAGTATAATAACAAAGCATTATGTTTCGGACCCATAGAGTACACTTCATTCCAGAGAGATCAATTAATGAAAAAAATAAAAAGACTACAGCTAACTGATTTTTCATACTTCTTCCCCTTCCCCACTGGCCTAGGGATGACCAGACAAGGGTCCTTTCTCATGGGAAAGTATGGAGAGTCAAGATAATAGAAAAGCAATCACTAGACATCATGCTCTCAGAGGGCAGAAAGAATCCTCAGTCTCTGCTAGATCCAGAGGGAAATCTTAGCTTTTCAGAATCTTTCTGTCTCAGTGTCATCATGGTAAAATGGAAACATATTAGGGGCAACATATTAGGCCACCATTATCCTTCTTTCTGTGTCTCTAAAACCATCCAGGTTGACTCCTGTGATCTTCTTAAGGCTGGATATTAGTTCTGATCCCAAAAATACTAAAGATTTAGTGAGAAGCCCCACTGAGGAGAATGGAGAGGAAAATGCCACCATACTCCCACTCCTCAAAGCCTGGAAAAGGAATAGCAAGTGGAATTGTAGAACACTGAGTAATCTCCTGGGGTAGGAAAAAGATGTTCACTGTCTGCTTGGCTTTGGACTCTGCAGGGAGAGTCCAAGATCAGACAAAGGATATCTGAGAAAGAAGATATAGCACTTAAATAATCAGTTCACCAAAATGTCTACAATTTAATTAAATGACAGGGTTGATCTTCTAGCTCTTAAAGAGCTCTTTTTAATTAAACTTCACATTTCTTCTCTCTGCTCTGTGGGGGCATTCCAGGGTAGCATTTGGCTTTGAACGTGCAGTCATTTTGGCCACCCAAGATGGTTTGGAAAAGCCCCACTGCTGAGTTAACAGAATTCTTAATATGAATATCACTGACTCTTCATTTTTTACTGATATTCAGAAACTTTCATTAGCATTAATGAAACTTGTATGTCATTTTATTTATTCTTTTATGGGCTGTCTGCAAAATATCTGACTCTGTGTAGAATTCAGATGTTGACTAAGTTCCAGATCAAATTTCAGTTCTTCTGTCTATAAAATGGTGCCAGAGTTCTCACTCTTAATACAAAATTATTTTATACTTCAGGTTAATGTTGAAAAAGTTTGTAATAATGTGTGTGGCAAGACGTCCATACCATAAAACCTAGGATTCATGAGTAGCCAGGATACCAGTTACTCTGCATGAAAGTAAGGAAGCTGCCGCTGTAGAAATTGTCTGAGTCTGAAGTATCAATGGTAATGCTTAGGGTGAAGATAATCCATCTAGGGTAAAAAGGGCTTCAGATTATGATGTAGACATTATTCTTATAAACTACTCATGTTTTAACTGGAAGGGCACTTTGTACACATTGAAGAAAACTGATTAACAGGTAAGAATGAGCAAACTGTTTAACAGATAAGAAAGAAAAGAATAAGGAAATTATGAAAGTTGGGTGAATGAAAATGATATGGTAACTTCATTCCTATGACACTGACTATAATAACTTGAAACTATGTGGCCATTTTCTGCTCATAGAAATATACTTTACACACACACACACACACGTGTGCGTGTGCGTATGTTTCAGCTGAATTGTCTACACAGGTATACATAACCCAAATTCGTCCACCTAAACTCTTTGGAAAAATGAGTCAGAACAGCATAGATTTCAGACTGGAAACAAAATATGCCAAAGTGATTCAGATTTTTAAAATCTATGATTAATCTTGATAGACTGGATATTAAAAATATTACTGTAAACTTCCCAGCAAATTTTGTTGTAAACTGTTAGATTAGAGTGTGTCAAACAAACTTCTAAAACTGATTATTGGATTAAAAAAAAAACAATTTGCAATATGAGATGTCTGGCAAAACTCATTTTTGCTCTACTGTAACCATTTATATGTTGTAATTTGGGAAACAATTTATTTTACAACAAATACTAAGTCAGAAGTAATTGCATTGTAATGTGCATATAAGAAACAGGAAATTTTATGTTGGAAAAGGTACAAGAAGTTTTTTGAAGTTTCACTCTCTTCCTCTTGAATACAATCATGTAATACATTTGATTTGTTTCTTCTCCACATGAAAGCAGAGTAATTCTGGTTGCTCTGTTTTGCTGTTTTTGAGGGTTTGATTCTAATAACTAGTTGTAAGCAATTTGGAGAAAAATATTTATTTCTATCGGAATACAATGATCTCTCCAAAGCATGCTTTGCTTCAAAACTCACTAATGTCAAGGTAATCTATATCATTAATGAACACAAGTGGCTTCAAATATTATACAGAGAAATCTGTTCCTCTTAAGATCAGGATCAGAAACACAGATACAGGGAAGATAAAGCCATTCATAATAACAATTGAACAATCATGGAAGGAAATTGCTGAGATCTTTTTCTAGCACAAAACAAGGAACTCAACTATTAAAGGAAAAGAACTATTGTTTTTCCTGTAATCCAAAAATGTAAACTGGTCCCGGAGTCTCACTTTCGCTATAATTTTCAAGCCTTTGGAAAACCGACTTTCTGAGCAGGGAGTGCTGAGCGCATAGACATGTGCGCGTCGCCAGGCAGACGTGCCTGATGCTGTGGTTGCTCATCAACCTCTCCAGCGCGCGAAGGACGTGCGCGGCACTATTCTACAAAAACCAAAGCCCGTTAAAAATAAACTCCAGGGTCAAATAAAACACATTTAAAATTTTTTAACAGGCTTAAAATGCAATGCGAATCTAAGAAAGTATTTTTTTTAATGTCAAATATATATAGAACATATGGTAGAGGTTTGCGGCTCATTTTTAGGCGGGAATTTCAATGATATTAATTCAAAATAAATATATATATGTGACTTATATATAATAAGTCACACACACACACACACACACATATATATATAACTTATATATATATATATAAAACTTATTTTAAGGAATTAGCTCTGTGATTATGGATGCTAATAAGTCCAAAATCTGCAGGGTCAGGCATGCAGGGATGGGGAGGGAGTGCACCATGTGGTCGTGCCCTCCCCCTTTTCCACTACTACCACCTCCTTCTTCTGCCTCTCCTGGTGCTGCTGTGCGCTTGTTTGATTGGGACCTGGTACCTCTTCTGTGAAGTGGCAGCTGAGGAGACTTTGGCACTCTCCGTGGCCTGCGAAACCCAAGGAAGGAGTCGAGACTGAGAACAACAATCATATTAAAGGTAAGCGGGCAGGTTGGTTCTGTGGTGCAGATTAAGAGACATACACCGCTTAGTAAACTAATGAAAGCCTATTGTGAATGGCAGAGTTTGCCAATGAGGTATATCAGATTCTGATTTGATGGGCTGCCAATCAGTGAAACAGACACACCTGCGCAGTTGGGACTGGTTCTTGAAGATACAATTAATGTGTTCAAGCAGCAAACAGGAGGTGTCTACTAACAGGGGAACCTGCTACTTTACTCCAGAACTTGGTTCCTCCAGACCAAAAAGACATTCATCCTCAGTTAGGAAACCCCCATTTGGTTCCATCACACCCTAACTACTACAGTATAGTTTTCTCTATTCTTTCATTTCCGCCCCTTCTATTTCCTTTATTGTGCATTAAGTAATATGTATGCACAAGCATTTTCATTTTTTAAAACTAAATGGCCAGTGATATGCTTTGAGGAAATCAAATGGAAATAGGCTGGGGAAAAACACTGGTTCTATGAAAATACCCCCTTTCTCTATTAGTGGCATACTTGCTCAGCTCTTATCTTTATATTCCAGGAAGTTATTTTGCCCTCACTATTTAGCAAAAAAAGAACAATATAAAGTTTTTGCATACTCTCTTCAACTGAAGGATTTTAATGTTTTTTAATTTATCATTGTAAAACCAAGGACAATTTTATAACTTTTTTGCATACAGCTGTTACATGTAGGGCAATCTGCCTTTAAGTAAGTGTAAATTATTCTAAAAGAAATTAATCCTAGATAGTTTTCCCTTCAGGTCAAGTATCTTGTTGTTTAAATAAACTTTTTGTTTAAAATAAGACAAAAAATAACCAAACACCAAAATCTGCAGGGTCAGTCCTTTTCCATTCAGGCCCTCAAGTAACTGGACAAATCCTGCTCATATTCAGAGGGGTACCCTGATTTACTCAAGTCTAGCTATTAAATGTTAATATCACCCAAAATACTCTCACAAAAACTTTTAGAATAATGTTTGACCTTATGTGGGTGGGCACCGTGATCCTGGCAAGTTGGTACATAAAATAAACTATCAGAGACGGCTTTCAACAATTCTGAGCCCCAGCATTCCAAATTAGCAAAACATACAGAGGAAACAAGCTTCTTTTTCCTAGTATCCATTTACCAATTCCAAGGAAAGATTCTGATTAGGCATGCTTTTATCCTATGACCATCTCTGAACCAGAAATGCCCACTACTGTGATCAACAGACCCAGCAGAACCACTTGGAAAGGTAAAGGGACATTGCAAGTCCTTTGTAACTGTTCTGCTATATTATCCACTGAGCACACGACCATCTGGGACATGTTAAGCCTTCTCAAAGATGGGTTGATGCAATGTAAATTCCCATCCTGTGCATCCTCACATTCTGGCCAAAGGCATTTGTGGTTAAAGTCTGTGAGATAAGAGCTAGCAGACAAGGTAGGCAGGAAAGAGCCCATCTAAGTATGGAAGAAAGAAATCCATTTCAGTGATATAATTTATGACCCATTCATTGCTCACCAGCTAAATTTATTCTAATACAAACACACACTTGACAACAATGACTACTCTGCTCAAATTAGGTAAAATTGCTTGGCATCTTCTTAGTTAATGATACGGTTCCCCAGGTGTCAGTTTGGGGGTAAAGTTGGAATGTAGTGTACCTATTTGTTCTTATTTCACTAGCTATAGATATTGGTGTATTTGGAGAATCATTTAAATTTAGTTATTAAGCTCTATTTAAAAGTGATATAAATATTGATGGTTTTATTTCTAGTTACTTGCATTTGATCTCTAAAATATATTTATGCCTATGTCAACTGCCTTCAAAAAGATATACCTACAGTCACCCATGGGAAAAATTTTCCCTCTCAATTTCAGATATACATCTGCTAAACAGTTGGTATATTTCTATCTTACTTTGCAATTTATTGCTTCCCTTCCTCCTGTTGTGACACACCTTTTTTATTCATTGATTCAATCATTCATTTATTAAATACCTGCAATGTACCAGGATTTATTAGGGATGCTAGGATGAACAAGGCAGGCATGGTTGAGCCCTGGCTGGGTAGCTCAGTTGGTTGGAGTGTCCTCCCATACACTAATGTGTTGCTGGTTCGATTCCCAATCAGTGCACATACCTAGGTTGCAGGTTGGGTCCCTGGTCAGGGCACATATAAGAAGCAACTGATCCATGATTCTCTCTCACATCGATGTTTCTCCCTCTTTCTAAGTTCAGTAAGCATATCATTGGGTGAGGATTTAAAAAAAAAGAAGATGGACATGGTTCATATAGATCCTATGAAGATCCATTCTGTGCATGCTATTGGGACCTAAGGGCATGCATTTGTGTACAAACTGCACTCAGACTCCCTTCAACTCTCATACCCTTATTCTCTTTTGGTCTACTTTGCTCATTTATTTTAACTTCCTTTTATCTTGCAATGTTTTGTTTATATTTGAAAACCACCTAAATCCTTTTTGGAAGAAATCAGCATATAAATGAACTAACAGTTCCTATTTTGTAGTGTGTGTTCAGCTATTTTGTTATTGTAATAAAATGCCCCATTAAAGAACCTTTCAAGACATGTTTTAATTAGATGGGTGCGCTAAGTAAAACCTGCATGATCCTTCGGGCTCGATTCTAGTTCCCAAAGTGGGCAAAATCAGATAAGGAGCCCTCTTAAAGGGATGTTTTCCAAATTTAAATAATGGACACCTCCCTTTTTATTATCATAAGGCTTTATTATTATTTTTATTACATTACTTAAACACATGAAGTCATAAAATGAGATATAAGCTCTTTATGTATATAAATACATAATACAAAGCCAAAACAAATTTAGTAATTAATTAAATGCAGTCATGCACTGCTTAACAGCAGAGATACTCTCAAAAAATGCATCATGCTCTGGCTGGTGTGCCTTAGTGGATTGAGTGTTGGCCTATAAACCACAGGGTCACTGGTTTGATTCCAGTCAGGGCACATGCTTGAGTTGCGGACCAAGTCCCCAGTTGGGGCAAGTAAGAGGCAACCAACTGATATTTCACACATTGATGTTTCTCTCCCTCTCTTTCTCCCTCCCTTCCCCTCTCTCAGAAAATAAATAAAATCTTTAAAAAAAAAAAAGAAATACATCACTAGGTAATTTTTCCATTGTGCAAACACCATAGAGTGCACTTACATAAACCTTGATGGAATAGCCTAATACACACCTAGGCTATGTGGTATAATATAACCTGTTGCTCTGAAGATACAAGCTTGTACAGCATGTTGCTGTACAAAACAATAAAAAATTAAATCAAGCACAAGAGAAAATGATGCAATCGAGAGACAGGGTGAACATGAGATGTATGAGGCTGCTGCCAGAGTAACATGGCAAAGTGTTTTACAGCAAACTTTGTTAATAAGTAGAAAGATTGCACTCTAAAATAGCAATAAAAGGTATAGTATAGTAAGTACATAAACCACTAACACAGTCCCTTATCATCATTATCAAGTATTATGCACTCTATGTAATTGTATGTGCTGCACTTTTATGTGACTGGTAGTGCAGGCTTTTTTACACCAGTGTCACCACAAACACAGCAGTAATGCGTCGTCTATGAGGTTACGACAGCTATGATATCGCTCTGCAGTGGAAAATTTTCAGCTCCATTATAACCTTATGGGACCGCTATCATATATGCAGTCCATCGTTGACCGAAACGTCATTATTTGGCGCATGATTGTATAAGCAAAGCTATAAAACTAAAATATTAACAATTTTAATGTGATGAAGAATGCTGTTTTGCAGAAATTCAATTTCAAGTGCAGCTTACTGTCTGATTTTATATATCTTTTGGTTTCCTTTTTGTGACTTCTATAGTATGGCTGTGGCTTCAGTAATACGACCACTTCTACTTGTTCACGTAAGTATACATTTCAAGACAGTATTAACATTTTCAAGACTTCTTTAGTTCCATAAAAGTTTATCTCATACGTAAGCAAAAATGTTAGTGAGAAATTCATAAATGTCAAATTTAAAAGTAGTTCTGTAAAACTGTTTTGTTCTCTTGAAGATAAATTTAATATGATGCCATTGGGATATATATTAAATGAATAACATCCAATTACTGCTCAAATAAGGGATGAGAAAATGCTTCACTGTATATTTACTATTATGCTTGCCACTAATTAATTTTTGCAAGTTTGTACATACAATGACGGGATCTGCTTAACAAGGGAAATACATACTGACTGCAGGAGAGCAGGATCTTTTGAGCATAAAACTTTGACCATGGGATTACTGATTAAACTCTCTCAGTGCTTTCATCTTTTCAAATTCCTGTAATTTTTTTGTCTGAATAGCATCCTCATTGGAAGTACAAAAATTGCATGGATATACTCAGAGTCCCACGTGATTCTGATAATAGTAATTCTTTTTGAAGATTATCATTGAAATTAAAATGTAAATTCAACAACAACAACAAAAGTCCGAAACCCTGAGGAAACATGGGCATGCAGGCCACAGCTTGAGAAATATTGCCTTCTAGAATGCTTCTGTAACAAGCCAGCCCCTGTGAGGTAGAATAGCAGCATCGCAGGGTGGGGAGAGAGAGACCATCCCCATGCCCTAAGTCCAGGATTCTTTCTCTTTTCTTTTCATCACTTGTCACCATTTGTCCTCATCTGTGGATGGAACAATCCATGGCCCATCAGCTCCTGTCCTGGATGCAAAGCGGTCACTGTCCACCTTTACTAGGTGGTCTGACAAAAAGAAGGCTGTGGAACTCTAGGGCGGTGCTTCTCAAACTTTTGCATGGACACAAATCTCATTCAAATGCAGATCCTAGCTCATTAGTCTTGCGTTGTCCAGAAATTGCAATTCTAACAAGCTCCCAGGCTCCTTCCAGTATCCATGGGTGGTGTCCCCACCCACACTTAGAGAAGCATGAATATATGACCTGATTGTTCTCTTCTAGGATGTACCTTAGAGGAGGCAAACTTTGCACCTTTTGCCCCAGGTTACTGGAAAATTGCCTTAACCCTGTGTTTTGCTTGGGACTGTGGCATTTTGGCTTCCGTGAAGTAGAGACTTTTTAGGCAGAGCCAACAGATTATAAGAGTTTTTTTACAATCTGAGGGAAAGTAAAGTTTGGCCAGACCCAAAGGATCTTTATACCGTAGGAGTTACAACCTGGAGTGGCAGCAGCCTGTAGAGCACGGCCTAACATGCCAGTGAAGCGGGAGAACCATTTATAGGTTAGCCTAACATCATGATGGCAGCCGTCCAACACCTCAGGTCTGCAAAAAGGTAAGGAATATATCCTATTGTAAGAATTTATTATACCACTGGTTGGTATAAAATGTCTGTGAGAGTCACAGCCAAAGAATTAATATATCAATGTTTAGAAATGCTGAATTACTTATAATTCTCCTTGGTGTTGTCAATAAATTGAATAATTTAGAAATGAATTGGGTGATTTTATTTTCCTTTGGGTTGAATTTCACTGGCTGCCAGAGAGCTTAATGTGCCATACATAAGCCTGTTCCCAGACTGATTCTTATGGTTAGAAAATGTTTTGATTTTTAATTAAATGCTGTTATTGGAAGAAACACAGAAAAAAGCTATCTTCCTTCTGTGAAACCTGTGAAAGTCATTCTGTATCAGTTGTAAGTGCAGCTGGCTGTGAGTAACGGAGAATCCAGTTCGCCATGGTTTTAGCAGATGGTGGATTACTCTCCTCACATAGCAAGAAGCCCACAGGTAGGTAGCCTATTGCTTCATCTGCTCAGTCATGTCAGGGTCACTATCTTGGCAATCCTCTTGGCCTTTTCCTCATCATTACAAGATGGCTGCCTCTTTTTTAGGTGCCAAATCTGCATTTAAGGTAGGGAAAGGGGATAAGGACAGCATCAGCCTTATCCATTGATTTAACCAGGATGGCCAAACATTTTCCAGAATGTCAGGCTCCCACTGACATGTCATTGGCCAAAATTATGTCACATGACCATTCCTTCCCCAGCCCCCATTGATAGAGGCAAGGGAGAAGTTTGGGAATAAGGGATAGATTAGCCATCCAATTTTATTTTTATCTCAAACTTTTCTTCTGTTTAACTGAAAAGCAGAATATTGTTAATCTAATTTTTTATGCTGCCTCTCTGTTGACAGAAATTGTGGTGGTTTAAAAAGTATGAGAGATACATGAAGTCCCTGAAAAGAACTTCAGGGTCCAGAGTTTTATGATTAATATGAAAAATAAGACATAAAAGAATTCCATTACCTGAAGTTCCTTTTTTTTTAACATTTTTTGTTTAAGATTTTATTTATTTATTTTTAGAGAGGGGGAAAGGAGGGAGAAAGAGAAAGAGAGAGAAACATCATTGTGTGATTGCCTCTCACATGCCCCCAACTGGGGACCTGGCCCACAACCCAGGCATGTGCCCTGACTGGGAATCAAACCAGCAACCTTTTGGTTCACAGGCTGCTGCTCAATCCACTGAGCCACACCAGCCAGGGCCATTACCTGAAGTCCTTTCTAAGAACATGTGAAGATGTCTTAAGGTAAAAAGTTCATAGGGCCATCAACATAGTCATCCAGGCATTCTTATGGTTTCATCTCCTAAGACTTCTCCAAGACTGCAGAATTTTGCAGAGAAAATTCTCTTTTCCTTATTTAGAGATTTGGAGTTTTTAAAAGGAGAACTTCCAGAAATACAGTGTAATGAAATGGAGCAGAGCTTCCCTCTCCCAGTTCTGTCCTGCCCTGGTCTTATCACAGCAGGCCACCGCTCCCAGCAGACACAACACTGGTGAAGACCTCTGGGCATCAGCAGTCCCCCTTCCTGCACACACACGTGAGATCCTTTCTATGGAGCACCTGAGAAAGACTACTGCAAAGATTCCGGTACTTGTTCAGTTTTTGATCCCTTGACTTCTTCTTTATTTTGACACTTTGATATAATACAATAGTTCTTAGCATTTACCTTTCCAATTTTGATATATTTGTCTTGAACTGACCATGGATTCTTGGCTTTAACTATCCTTAATTTCAAATACTGTTTATAAACACTAAGGCTCTTAATGACTATTCCTAAGGAAGGATTCACTTGGCTCCTATACATTTGTCTATGTGGAGAGTCTTCTGTTTTCCAAATTTACTAGGAGTTCTGAGGTTCTTATCTTTTTGTGGAGCTACTATGTCCGATGGCTGCTGTTGTAATATTAGGGTAACCGATTAATGGGTTTCTCAGTTCACTTGCACTTCAAGTAGTGCTGTGCAGGACGGTGGTGTTCTAGATCATAATTTCTGACCTGGTCCCCACCACCTCCAGATGTCATCCTCCAACAGAATAGAAAATAGTTAACCATATTTTGAGCCTTCTTTTCACCATGTCCAAGACCTATGTTACTAAAAAGTACTGTACTATAATCATACAAAACTGTAATTTCAATAGGAGAAAGTCTATTAACACATATTTAAATATATAGTAACATCTTTCTGAGAACTATTTTAATGATTTATTTTTCAGAAAATTTTTCTTTGTTTTGAAGACAATTGAGAAAAGAGTTCAGAACCTAAGGCACCTGGATGAAAGAGTTTTAAGAAGGAAGTCTAATCTGGGACCTTTAAATCACACTGTGTAGACTGGGCCAAGTTTACCGACTTTACCAGCAATCTTTAGAGATTTGGCCCCACTGCCACAATATGATAAAAAAAGATGTTGCCATGAGGAAACCTACTGCAGAATAACTTGAAATACTGCAAGTGTCTGTGGTAAGGGTGGTGGTTGAATGGCAGGGAGATGGCACTGAAGGAGAAGGAGAGAGACCCTGAGGGGAAATTGCATCTGCTGCTCAGTTTTTCTTGGAGGGAGTCCTGATAGTTTCTTTTACTAAATACATTCAGAGGGAAAAGACTAATTTCTGTAGAAAGAAAGAAAAAAAATATGAATTAAAAATCAGATTTCATCTAAACTTTCTCACATAATATTTTTTTTTTAAAGAGTAGATTTTGGTGGAGGGGATTCAACCTGTCCGCTTTACTTGAACAATGCAAAATGGACACATTTAATAAATACTTATGTGGAGTGTGTCAACTGCCAACAACAGCATTTGTACCATTGGCTTACTTTGATGAAAAAATAAACAAACAAGTAAACAAGTAAATGCTTATATGGTGATAGTGGTAAAATTATGAATGTTTCTTTCTAAACAAAAAGAATCCATTAGCAAAGCAATTGCTGAGAATATCAACTGGATATTTAAAGACTGAAAGAACTTAAAAGATGGGGGGTCGGTGGGGTGGGGGAAAGTGGTGGAGGAAAAACAAAGACAACTGTATTTGAACAATAATAAAAAAATAAAATAAAAACAATAAAAATAAAGACTGAAAGAACTTAGGGTAGTGTTAAGATATTTGGAAATCCAAAAACGACTGCTTAAATACACACAGTGGCAAAAATATACCCTTGCTCTTTAGAGCAACAAACAAAGATGTGTCAGTTTGTGGAACAAGGAAATGATGGGTCTCTAAACACAGTGTTTTGATGAGCCACAGCTGGCGACCCTGTTCTGTGTGTGACATGTCAGAGTGTTTTCATGTGTGTGCATGTGTTAAAGTGCTGAAAACTGTATGTAACTGACAGCTAGGGCTTGGGTGGCTCTTTCCCCCACTCCAATTGTGGCCCTCAGAACTCCTAAGAGTAATGAAATCATAATATTTGCATTGGAAAGAACTTTAAATATTCTCTAGTTAAATGATTCCTAGACTATTTGAGGCTGAAGACTCCTTTTAAGCTAAAAAAAAAAAGCTTCAAAGTCCATTTGATATTAGCTGTACTGTTAATATCTGTATTTTGAGAAAATGCAAAATAGCGAAAGACTTTTATAAATTCAGTGACATTCATAATTAATTTGTACTTTATTAATCATAATAGTGTCTACAAAATTTGAAAAGGAATAGTATTTATGACTGCCACATATATTTTTCATTTCCTCTAAAGTAACACTTGCGCTCATGAATTCACAGACTCTGATAATAATCCCATGCTCACCACCCCACCTCTGGAGACCTTTCGTTCACAAATTGGGAAGCCCTCCTCCAGGCAAATTACCCGCCGATGCTCTACAACAGTCTTGTCAAGTTATCATCCAGCCTGTACTAGAAACCGTTCAGTGACGGGGGACCCACTATTCGAAAAGGTGTTTCCTTCTGTCTATGAATTGTTCTATTTGATGATTAGACTTCATTATTTCAAACTCAAGCTCTTATTACTTACGGTACTATTTCCTTAGATCATGCAGACAAATCTAGCCCTTCTTATATACACAGTCCTTCAAGAGCTATAGACAGTTCAATTTCTCTGAAGTCATTCTTCTCTAAGCCAAACTTATCTGGTTCCATGGAATATTTCTGGGTTTGTGTTTTCTTGAAATTGTTAAGTTTTAATATTTGAAGGTCCTGTGATAATGCTCCCTATGAACCCAGTCTTTGTCCTCTTTCCACCACTATTGCTTACTTTTAACTTCACCCTGTTGTTACATAGGATTTGTTCTCTAGGCTGTTGGGTACCGCACTAAGAAAGGGAGCAATTCAAGTATTGCCACATGAGGGTAGAACATAGGTAAGAATTTGTTAAGAATTAAAAGGTAGGAAGGTTTTTTTGTTTTGTTTTTTTTTACTTTACCACTTCCATTTCTAATTTCACTTAATGTCACCCTATGCAGAGGGGTGTGTGGCAGGAGCATGGGATCTGGGGCCAGAAGATTTGTGTTCAGCCGAGCCGCTGCCTCAGTGACCTTGGGGAAATTCCTTAACTGCTGGGAATCTTTTTCACCTTCCATAAAATCAATCAGATGTTGTTAATCTGCATAACGCTTTAGTATTATAACGTATTTCCCCCCATGTTATCTGACAGTGCTCAGCTAACTCCCAGCATGCCTCTGAGTCCTTGTGAGAGACAGGGAGATACTGGGGTTATGCTGCCTGGCCCTCTTCCTAGCGGCTGCTTCCCCCTCCCGTCAGGGCCTCGGTGTGTGTTCTCTTACTGTGTTTTCACATGGCCGGAAGTTTTGGTTTTCATTTTTATAATTTTCCTTAAATAACTACCTCCCACTGCCCACCCTCCAGAAATGATATATCCTGCTTTTTCAATAAGAAAATTGAGACTGTTTGGCCTAAACCTTTTCAGGTACCTTTCCCTCCATCTTCAAAATTACCTGTCCTTCCTTCCTTTCTTTCTTTCTCTGTTTCTCTCTCCTTCCCACTCATCCTCCCTTCCTCCCTTCCTCCCTTCTTTCCTTCCTTCCATCTTGTCTCAGAGGAAACCTCATCCTTAATTCTTCCCAGGGCTAATCCACCTCCCTGTGGTCTTGATCCTTGATTTATCATTCATCTCTTCTCACTGTCTCCCTCTCTTCACTGGTAGACATGCTGAATTTCCACCATCCCTAAATTAAGTACATGACCTTTCGATGGTCACTTCCAACTTGCTCCATGCCTGTCACTGCTGCTGATCAGACCTGGAGCCCCCAGCTCCTGGGAAACAGTTGTCCTAGCCTCACCCCGTCTCTGTTTGTCATAGCCCTGGAGGTTCCTTGGTTTTGACAAGTCCCCCTTCCTCACATCACAATCTCCCTCAGAATGCCAGCTGTTCCCTGCTCTGGGCTGGTGGCTGGGACTTGTTTCAGGCTAGACCTGGAGCCTGCCTTTGTTTAATTCCAATGATGAAGACCTGCTGCCTGAGAACAGGTCTCTGACATAAGGTGGAATGTCATGGAGGAAACAACAAAGGCTTTGAGGTTCCACAAGTACAGGCTTAAATTCACCCTTGTCACTCTGCTGGTTTCGGACAGTTGCTTGGCTTCTCTGAACCTTACTTTCCTCATTTTTGAACCATACCTCACAAAGTTGGTCTGAAGACCAAACAAGGTAATGGATGTGAAACCACATAGAAAGCACTTAAGAAATGGTAGGTCTTGTTACAGTTAATTTCTCTCCACTATAGAAAACTTACTCTGACTCCCCACCAGCCTGCTCTTCATTCCCTCTCTCTACCAGTCACCTCCTGGAACTGAGGCTGCTCATTGAGCTCCTATCTCCCTCCAGACAACAGGGCTGCTTGTGTGACTTTGCTTAAGGCACCAGCTGCCTCCCCACCCAGCAGCCCCCATTCCCACACAACTTGAATTCCCCAACAGGGTGTATTTCCACAGTTTCTGTTTTGTTGGAATAAGTGGACCACCCTACCCTCAACTTGATGAAATAGATAATGTCTTAAACCCTAGTTATATGCTGGGATTTGTCTACTTGTTCCTCTGGACTTAAGCTCCTCTCTCAAAGGTCAAAGTCCACTCTACATGGAGCTCAGTCGCTTTCTTCTTTCTTTCTTTCTTTCTTTCTTTCTTTCTTTCTTTCTTTCTTTCTTTCTTTCTTTCTTTCTTTCTTTCCTCTCTCTCTCTCTCTCTCTTTCTTTCTTCCTGTTTTTTTAGAGTTTAAAGGAAAGTGGGTTGATTAGTGCAGAAGTGAGACAGATGGTGGACTGCTCCACAGAGAAGCAGCTTTAGCCTGTTTCGTATCTCTCTGCAGCACAGCATTTTGCAGACTGGCTCTGGGAATCTCTCCTTTTGTGACTGATTTCCCTCACACTCCCTTCTTTCTCTGCCTTTTCTTGTGCCCACTACTCTGATGGCCCCTCTGTCTTCCTATACCGCTTTCTGGCCTGTGCCATCTCAGGTGCACTTAGAGCAGCACATTCAGTCACCACTGACCTGGCTTTCACCTGCCGCCTCAATTCCCATCTCATCCATCTACATGTTTTATCAACTTTACTTCTTTCCCATCTTTTCACTATATTCCATTCAAACTCTCACAATATTTCACCTAATTTCAGAACCTCCCAACTGGTCTCCCTCCTAGCCACCTTCACTCCTGGGCCAGAGTTACCTTCATAAAATAGAGAATTCACATTTCCATCTTGCTTACATGTCTTTCTCAAGTCTTCTTCGACAAAATCATCCACAAAGCACTCCATATGCTTCACAATCAGGCTCCAGCTCTTCCCTTGCTGCAAGTCTCCTGGACCCAGGCTTAGCGGGATGCAGTCCCCGCTTAGTCTGCGGCTTCAGTTCATCAGCTGATTGTTCTCACTAGCAGGACCTCCCAGTTCTGTTTGAATTGTTTAGATGTGTCAGTGATTCAATCCCAGAAAATTCTTTTGGCAGATATTTTTAGCCATAAAATTACATAAACACTCTACACATTAATCATAAAGTTTATAAAATTTCAGAGGAAACATAACTATCTGATGGCATCTCAGGATGTTTGAAAAAGTCATGGCATAATGATATTAGCAGAGCAATTCTCAAAACCTCCGATTAACATTAAACTCTTATTTATCTAAGGTAAGGGAAGAAAATAACACAAATAACTCATAGGTTAAATATAGAAATAATGTATAATACATTATATGTATTTTCCATCTGCAGAGTAACTTTTCTAAGGAGGCTTTTGTTATATTGATAAAAATGAATTCCTAATCCCAGATATCAAGCAGCTAATGATAAGCTGAGGAGTGATTCAAAAGTTTGGGAATTTCAGGCATCAGGCTGACCGAGACACCACATTTGTTACAAATAATGTGATTTTTACAACTCTGACTTGGACTGAGAATGCATTTTTCTGTCCTCACTTCTTACATTTCATGCATTCATGGCTAGTTGTTAGCTAAAGATTGTCATTAATGCTACATGAGCTTCCTCATATATAGTCTATATAGTTGAAAGTTGGTGGTTTGAGGTTTCTTAGTCATTGTGTAAGGATCAGGTACAAAGCACATTCATATACTAGAGTCTACAAATTATAGTCATTGTTGAAATGAGATGTCATTCTATTTTTACTCATTTTCACTTTAATTGCAAATTATTAGTGCAGGAATTTCCACAAAAAGGTTATGCAAGCATGCCCAAATTGCTTGAAATATTTTCCACTTCTCTGTCTTCTCATGGGAAAAGCCACTAGTTTGCATTTGTGGCATCTCAGTTGGTTCAAGCAGCCTAACTGGGATTTAGAAGCTTTAAACTATGTGGGTTAACAGAGGGACATCCAGGATTGGAACACTTGTGTCTGCTCCCTCCCTAGAGTCTGGAAATGTATAAATTACCCATGTAAAATATAACCTGAATGATGGCAGCTAACACCCAACTTTTGTTTTATTTGTTTGCTATCCCATTTTTACATTTATTCCTTAAAATGATTTTTAAAAAAGATTAAACAGTTTGCCAGGAATTTCATCAGGCAGCACAGTACACTATTGTATTCTTTTAAAAAGTGGGTTCATATTATCTGGGAGAAATATATTCTTGGGCACGGGTAACTGTCCTGCCTCTTAGGCAAAAGCACCTAATTACTCTGCCTATCTGTCAGAGCCACCTAATTGCAAACACAGGCCCTTTTACAATGTAGTGTACAAATCAAAACAATTCATTAAATTTCAGAGGAAAATAGTTGTTAAAGGTGTATACTCTGCTGAAGAAGTAAAACTTTTACTGAGATCTTGATTTGATTTTCCCTTGTGTTTTCTTACATATCCTCATCCATGCACCCAAGCAACTTTCATTTGTCCTAGTTTGTCAATGTAATTTTAAGTAGTCAGGGAAATTTTAACTAGCTGCGGTGGAACCTGGTATGCTGCATGTCCAGCAAGCACCCGCATGTTCTGATACTGATCCCAGACAACAGATGGAGTAGGAAGGATCTAGACTCTATGCTCTCCCTGATGTGAATTTCAACTTCATCTTTTCAGGATTCTTATGCAAACTTGTGTCTCTCTTACTTGCCTGATACAATAGGCACACCCCAGGTTTACCTTGCCTGCTTTTCCTCTTCACAAATCCATTTTTCTCCTCAGCCTTAGTGCTATTTCCCCTGGAATTCTTAAGGAAGCACATCGGTGTCTAGGACTCTGATAGACCATGTAAAGAATATATTCAAGATGTGGCTCCTCTTGACAATTTTAAAAACAAGATGACACATCTTTTCTTTCCTCTTATAATTTAACTGCTATGCAGCAGGGTGCTGTTGGGGAAAATGCATTGGGCAGGTAAGAATATGTCAAAAACTCCCTGTGGATCTTATGTTCATGGGCCTCAGTTTTCTTCTCAGTAAAAAAAATGACAAGGCTGAATTTGATGATCTCTGAAGGCCTTTCCTGCTCTAATGATTGTGAAAGTTGGTCAGTTGATCATCTAGCTGAATTCTTACTGGTTTAAACCAATAGATGGTCCTTTAAGAAGGCGGTTTTATTAATAATGAACTCCGTTGAACTCATCAGGTTCCACTCCCACCTCTGTGCTCCCAAGAGCGTATTACTTGACCCCTAAGGACAGTATGATGGCATTGCATTGTCATTAGTTTATATACTCACATATCTTTTATGGCTGGACTCTGAGTGTCTGAGTCTGGGCTATTTAGGAGAAAGAGAGGCAGCCATGAGGACTGAGCCTAGTTACCAAGACCACAGGGCCTGGCTGGACTAAGGAAAAATTTACCCAAAGCTCATGAAGTCAGTCTAACCCAAAACAGGAAATAGGAAGTGCATCTAAGAAATGAAGTCAGACATGAGTGCTGGAGCACTGCCAAGGGTGGAAACATAGTCAAGAAAATAAGGTGATTAGAAATGGGGATTAGGAAAAGTCTAGGAAGCATAGTTTGAAAGGATGGATGGCTCTGGATGGAGGCTGTGAACACTCTTAAGGGATGGCACTAATTTTTGAGTTACTACCTTAAAGGAGCTAGTCAGGGCTGGTCAGAGAGCTTTGTGAGGGCAGACACTACTCATTTTTTGCTGAGTATTTCTAACAAGTGCCTGCCTGATACAATAAAAGAGATGTGTTAAGTAAGAATGAACAAATGAATGAATAAATGAAACAAATCTATGTTTAGATCATATAATTTATCCATTCCCTCCATTTTCTTTGAACCATATGAGTTCATATCCTCATTATTTCTCAGACAAACCAAAAGGACTCCCAATACTCCAATATCTTCCAATTTCAATTCTTGTTATAGACTGTAGCAGGATTAGTTCTCTTGTTTGTGTCTTAGTTATATGTAGATTCTATCCCATCAAGAAAAATTCCCTTGATGTTGGAGATGGGGTTCTACCACGTTTTATATGTCCAATATAGCTAGTCAAAAAGTACTTGTTTAAGTGAATTGTCTGTGTTCATATGTTCAGTCATGATAAAGGTTCAATATTCCAAACATTTCAATCAATCTTTCCTTTTATATTGTTCTTTAATAAGCAGATGTCTGAGAGTTACACTTGACTAAAAGTTTTTAATTATTACTTTAGAGTTATAACATTAGGGTTAAATATGTATTTTTTAAGATAAGAAAACCTCTCATGAGCAGTGATTCTTCTTTTTCTTTTTTAAAGCAGCAGACCCTGTGTAGCTGTGGAACCTCTTCCCCACAAATGTACTTAGACACATATGCACAATCTTGTGTATGATTTCGACAGATTCAGGAATTCCCTAATGTCCTGTGCAGATCCCTAAAGTTGATAGAAGTCAAGTCTGAACTTCTGGAGAATAATAAAGGTTTTCTGCAGCTAAAAGTCTCTCCTCTATTTTCTCCTTCACATTCCTGCCCCCAACCCCACCACTTAGCATTTAGGAATGAAGAGGACCTGTCCCATCAACACTCATTTTGAGACCACAAACAGAACACATGCAGGGGACAAGGCACAGTATATGTTATGACCTTCTAGACAATGGTCTTTATCATGGGATTATAGAAAACAAGAAAAGACTGGCTGATGTGATCACTCTTGAAACCTGGAAAAAGGCAGGTGTTCTTGCAATGGCCACCTGATGAAAGAGAACACACATAATCACTGTCACCCAACCCTGATTGGTCCCTGGGAGCTTCTAACTGTCCTCAGAGGAGATATGGAGAGTAAGTGCTGATTCTGAGCACGAGGAGCCCTTTCTTTTTCTGTCTTTGAAGATTCTTTTCCCATCCTTTTGGCTTCAAAATCATTTGTGGATCTGATATACAGAAAAGATTGCTAGGAAAAAAAGGATTAGGTCCTCAAAAAAAAAAAAAAAAAGGAAGCTGCCCTGGCTGATGTGGCTTTGTTGGTTGAGCATTGTCCCATAACCCAAGGGTTGTGGGTTTGATTCCCTATCAGGGCACATACCTAGGTAGCAGGTTCGATCCCTGGTCTGGGCACAGGCTTGGGCGAACCCCTCCCAGTGCAGATGCAAACAATCCCCAGTCCAGGTGCTGATCCCAATCTGGCACATCCAGGAGGCAACCAGTCGATGCTTCTCTCTTGCATGGAGGTTTCTCTTTCTCCCATCCTCTCTCCCTTCCTCTCTCTCTAAAAGCAATGAAAACAAAAAAAGTCCTTGGGTGAGGATAAAAAAAATTAAAAATAAATAAACAATAAATAATGAAGCTAACTTGTCATGTCAATTCTAGTTTAATTTTCTCACAACTTTATCCCAGAAATAAGGGCTTCCCAGTTTCAGTTTCAAGAGAAGACAGCTTCATACTTTTTTGCAATTCGAAATAAGAAATTTCTCTGATGCAAGTTGTCATAACATGATGGAAAGCACAAAAAAAATCTGTTGAGGTCACAGAAATTGCTCATCCTTTCACATACTTTTTCCTTTTACTCTTTTCACTGGGTAATCTGCTATTTTTAAAGTGGTAGTTTCACCAGGATTCACCTAGCATTTGAAACACGATCTTCAACTTCTTTTTGAGGTGGAAGTAACCTTTCCTGGCCCACCAGATCAGCTAATGACTGATTTCCCAACATGTTGAGACAGAAAGTTTGATAAGCAGCATGTGGATACATAAAAAGACAGTGATTGACTGTCAATTATATAAGAAAATTGTGGTTTAAAAGACTACATCAATTTTGACTTATGTTACCAGAATAAGTATACTTATCAGGCAGGAATAGTATGTATTTCATTTGATTAACCTGTGAAGAACTGAATTGTTCAACATCAGGCTTTACATTCAATCATTTCAGAATGAGAGGGAAGCAAGTTGCAACCAGAATGACAGGTATTAAGAGATGAACATAAAGTGAAGATCCTGTATTTGGGAGGCATAAGGATTTAAAATTAAGTATCATCTGATAACAGCATACAGAGAATATCTGTTATATAAAATTATGGTGTTCTAGTAGCCTATTTCTATCAATTTTGCTCATTAATTAGTGCTCCTAGTTTTTATAATCTCTTACACAAATAAATGATATAATTTATACCATTCTTAAGAAAATTAATTTTCTTAAGCAAAGAAATTTAATTTTGTGCAAAAGAGGAGGGATGGTTTGCTTTAAAATATGACATCTCAGTTACCTGTGGATGGAAAAAACAACAAGAAAGGTTTCACTCCTCAAATTCTATAGCAGAGTGGTAAGCAGGAGTCACACACATTAGACAATAGTACCAGAATTGTTCTCCTCAAGCAGTGGAAGCTAAGTTTTGGCACATGTAGGAATTCAAACAAATCTATCTGGAATTTTTTTTGACGGGTTTGTTGCTACTTAACTATGTGAGTTTAGATAAGTAATTTCATCTCTAGATCCCAGTTCCCATTGTAAAATAAGATTATCACTGTAAGACCTACCACTTACTAAACACTTTAACTGTGTCAAGTACTGTGCCTGGCATTTTAATGTATTATATTTAATCCCTTACGCAACTTTCCAAAGTAGACATTATTATCTCCACAGTACAGAGGAGAAAGTTGAAGCTCAGAGAAGTAAACTGACTTGCCAGAAGTGACATAAGAAACTAGTAATGGATTTGCAATTGGAACCTTACTCTACAGGGCTCTGACATGGCATTCTTGTCCCTAAGTGCCTGTGCTAGTTTGCTTAAGGCTGCTATAGCAAGGTGTTACAGACTGAGTAGCTAAAACAAGAGCAATTGATTGTCTTACAGTACTGGAAGAGAGAAGGCTGAGATCAAGGAGTTGGCAGGGCAGGTTTCTTCTGAAGTTGTGAAGAAGATGATTTCATGCCTTTCTCCTACTTTTTAGTGGTTTATGTCAATCCTTGGCATTCTTTTTCTTCTGACAGGGTAACTCCAGTCTTCACATGGTGTTCTCCCTTGCATGCATATCTTTGTATAAATTTCCTCCTTTTTATAAGGATACTACTCATATTGAATTAGGGCCCACCCTAATGCCAGAAATTAATGAAAATGACTACTAATAGAATCAGAGAAACAGGTGGAAGTGATAGGGATAGGATCAAGTCTTCTAAAAGTTTTAGATTTTGAATCATATAAATGTTTTACATATTCAAAAATAAAACTAAATGTAGAAGAATGAAATAAACCAAGCATTTAAACTGACTGCAAACATAAGCAAATGAGCATAGCTGTATATCAAGTTGATAACCTAACCACAGAAAGAAAGGACATAATTGGAATAATTCAGTACTCTGAAGCCAGTACTCTGACTATCATTGGTGAGAAATGTTCTAAGGTCAAAAAAGCAAAATAACTTTAATAAGTTTGTGTTGGCAATTATATTGGTGTTATAATTCTGAAACTATTTTTCTGTGTGTTGTAGAACAGAGCAAATGAGTAATTATACTGATAATAGAAACCAGAGAGTTCACAGTGTGGAAGAAGCAAGATACAACTATAAAATGGAGAAAAGTTAAGGAAAACCTTACAACACTGGATTTGAGTTAAAAATATCAGTATAAGCTTTTTTTTTTTTTAAAGAGGGGTTTCCTAACCTGTCCACCAAGATAGCCTAAAAGTAATGACCTCTCCGCAGAAATGAGCATATCTAGCACTCAGATTTTGTTTTCTAATTACAATTCCCCATGAAGAGGAACCAATGCTCCTTGAGAAATGGCTTATTTCAGATTTGGTGCAATAAAAGTTTAAGGACGATGTGGAACATTTTGTTGATCCAGAAAGTAAAGAAGTACTCAAACTATAATGAGGGTGATGTCAAAATATCACAGGAATTAAATTTGGGGCCTCCTGCTAGTTAAATTTGGAAGAAATTGAGTACAAAAAAAAGAATATGGATTATAACACATTGAATACAAAAACCAATGCCTCTATGTAGACTTAAAAGAGAGATAGAAAATGAAATACCATTCAATGATGAAAGAAACCAAACTGTTGAAAGGTAAAACATGGATGAATCTCAAGATCAAGCCAGGCGAAAAAATCCAGACAAAAAGAAGTACATACCTTAGGATTCCATTTATATAAAATTCTAGAAAATAAAAACTAATCTGTAGTGACAGAAGGGAGATCAGTAGTTGCCTGTGGATGAGATTAGAGGAAAGAGGATGAAAAGGAACTTTTTGGGATGTTGGAAATGTGTTATTTTGATTATGGTGATGGCTTCACCAACATGTCAACACTCATCAAATTACACATTTTAAACATATGCAGCTTATTGTGTATAAATTTTACATCAATGAAGTTAAAGAGAGAGGGAGGGAGAAAAGGTGTGTGTAAAAGAGGGTGACCCTTCTTCCATTGCTAGGTAATAAATACAGGAGAAATAAAATAATTAGAAAATTATCATTTTGCACTCTCCAATGTAATAATTGATTTGGGCAGTGACATCAATAGAGGTTGCGAACACTGGGCAAAATGTTCTTGGGTAACAGAATAGTCACATGGTCACAAAGCATCATCCCACAGATTATCCATCAATGCCAGAGGGCAAAATGCGCCTACATATTTGAGAGATGTGAAGGCACCACTTTTATCAAGTAATCAAATGTAGAACCACTAATAGTAAGACAATTTAACATTGGGTACCTCCTGATATGATAGGGGGGAAAAATGCACAATATCACCTAGGAAGTATTTGTGCTAAAAGTGTTTAATGTTAATTTAATCCTGAGTAAATAATCAGACAAATATAGGATGTGGGACACTCTTTAAGGTAACTGGTTTGGATTCTAAAAAATAAAATAAAATACAAACTCATTTTTAGAAATAAAAATTGAGGAGACCATTCTAAATTAAAAGAGACAAAAAGCATTTAAAAAGACATTTGGGGGGCAATTAAGAAAAACTGAATATGGGCTACCTATTAGATATTATGGAATTGATCTTGATTTTCTTAGGTATAACGTAGTATGGTTGGAGTTCTATAGTAGTATAAACAAAGTGTGTCAATATAGATAGATAGATAGATAGATAGATAGATAGATAGATAGATAGATGATAGATAGATGGGTAGGAAGAGAGAAAACTAATGTGTCAAATTGTTAATAACTGGTAAATTTAGAGATGGTCATTTTATTTTTTTCTACTTTTCTGTGTTTGAAAAGTTTAAAAATAAATAATTGGGGAAGAAAAATGCCTAGAATTTTATGCATTAGTCGAAACACTTTAAATTCCAAGTAGCAGAAGCCAAACTCCAATAGGCTTATGCAAAAATGGGCAGGTATGAAGGTGCTCAGATGATGTCACGTGTCCCTCTCCTTCAGGTGGCTCTGCATGTTTCAGGTTCATCACCGTGTGGTGTCAAGATGGCAAGCAGTTCTTGGTTTACATCCCACCATCTAGATACCCCTGTAGAAAGACAGAGTTCCAGCTGATGTCCCAGGCTGTTCTTTTTTGAACCAACCCTGGGGTCAGAGGGGTGTTTAGTTGTGATTGGCCAGAATGAATTATCTTGCTCATCTCTGGATATAGTCATCCACCTCTATGTCTGTCCTCAAAGTGAGGGGAGGGTGGTTCCCCAAAAGAAAATCCAGACGTTTTTACCAAAAGAAGGACAAACGAGGGAATACCAAACAAAAGTAACAGTTCTCCACTATAAAGACATTGAAGAAGTAAACATAAACATTAAGGCAAATCAAGAGCTATAAGCATTCAATGATATTAACCCATAGAGTTAGAGTTATTATCCATTTCAAAAAGCCTGGTCATTCGTCTCATGACTTTAGTATAACAGAAGAGAACTACCACTCTTCCATTACTTCCCTTAACCAATTGCAATATAGGAGCAAACTGACAAGAAAATAACTAGATTGGATCTGACCTTAATTCTCTCAAATATTAATGTGGAGGAGCTGTTCACTGCACCTGTACTTGAAGCCAAAAAGACTCCTTTTGCAGTACACCTTGACAAATGAACAGAATAAAAATTTTAGTCATATTGCTACTTATGGGGCCTCTACTATTGGTAGTGGACCACTGAGGATATTCTGGCTCCAATGCTGGGTACAATTCCATTGGAATATTTTGTTGCTAACTGAATTGTATTGTTCTTTTAAATAGTATATTCTTTTTTTCTTTTTTTGAAATTATTATTATTTTATTTTTCAATTACAGTTGATATTTAATATTGTTTTATATTAGTTTCAGGTATACAGCATAGTGGTTAGACAATTATATAATTTACAATTTATCTTGTTTTCAAAGAGACTCTTCAATTGCTCCATTTTTCCTTTTAATGTTGAGAAATAGTGCTTTTTATTCTATTCATTCACAAGTTATTTCTTCCAGTTTCAGTGTTTTATCACATTGAATATTTATTGAGTTCTACTCTAAGTCTTGGAACTTGTAAACCCTGTCACAAGAAAACAAATTAATAGACTACTGTTATCACAAAGATTCCTGGAGCATTTTGCTATGTGAAGAACCCATCTCATCAGTCACTTAGGGATGTCACATATAAGATTTACAGCCCTTGCAAAGGGAGCTTTAGAGGTTTTCATATGTGATTGAAGTGTCCATCCACTATTGTAGCCCAGTAACCGTACAGACGGTACTGAGTAGCCAGGTGTTTGGGGACCCAAAGGCACTCTTCTGGGGCCTATAGAGGCCATCATGTAGGACTGCAACAGAGAAAAAGATGCAGCCAAATTGGAAGTCTGACACTTTGATTCAGCATGGATCCCTGTTCTAGAGAAGAATTGAGCTATGTAGTGTCTTCAAGGTAGTGTTTTGGCCTGTTCCCCTAGAAGAATGTTAGGTGGACTGTGACCATGACCACTGCAATTGATTATGCCCTTTGGGTGAATGCTCTAAGTTCTGTTGCAGTAGAGGTGAGTCGTCCACCAGGGCCCTTCTAGATCTTTCCCACAGAGATTTTCAACTCTGTGCATCAGTTTCCTCCCTGGGAAACAGGCGAGTTCATCAGGATAGCGCCTGCAACCCTGTGGAAAAAGTCTCCAGCTTTGCTTCGGCCATCACAGTGCATCATCCTCTGTGACACGCTGGACACTCCTCTTTCTTTCAGATTGCTAATGTAGTACTGTATGTAAATCTAATCTTTTAAGTTTATCTTCTTCAAAATCCCTGGGGAATGGTTACTATTTAAAGAAAGCAGGTGGCAATCCTGGAAAATGTGAATAATTACTCTGTAATTGATTTATTCTGTAAACTTGGATCTTATTTCACTTAACTTTAAACATTTGGGGCTGGAGTGTATTTATTTTTCAAAAGCAGAGGCTAGTTTATTGTTTTCCAAGGTGACAATTTGTTGATCAGGAGCTCACAGTCTCTCTGGCTTTCTCCTTGCTCCCCTCTCTTGCCCGGGTGTCTTCTCCTGCTTCCTTTGGGGAAATTATCCCCAGCTCCCTTATTTCTCTCCCCTTACTACACTGCACAGCAACCCAGCAATCTCCAAGGGCTAATTTGAGAGGAGATGAGGGAGTTATTTTGTGATTCGTTTCTATCAGCGTCACAGAGATGGTGGATGGCACTGAATACCATGTCCGATTTTTAAGACTTGATATTTGCTAACTATATAACCAGGTTCTTTTGGCTCTCATTGAAGGGGAAACTAAGCCATTAACTGAGAAAATGACTCTTTTTGAGTTCAGACAGTAAATCAGGGATAGAATGAGAGTTAGAACTACAACCCCAACAAGCTGCAAAAATAAGGACTTGAAGAGGGAACCCCCCTCCCACACACACAATTTAGGAAGATTACTCTCTCTTCTCCTGCTACAGTGACTGACATCCTTGGCTATGGATTATCCTCAAGGATTAATAATTCAATTCAAACCTCAATAATGACTTAGAGTGTTCATGTACACAGCACCCTTGTGTGAGAGTTCTGTGCTCTGCTGTAGAAGCAAACTGATGCCAATTTAAATGATTCGCCAATCTCTGCCCATTCTGCTGTCTGCAGCATTGATGCAATTCGACTTAATTCAGCAAGAATGTATTTAATGCACACTGTGTGCCAAGCATTGTGTTTAAACAAGACCCAGTCATTGCCCACAGGAAACTGTAATCCAGTGGTCTAGTCATTCATTACCTTAAGTTATTATCTGTACTATTTTCTCTTTGACTAGTATAATTACAAGAAGAAGACAAATTAGACTTTGACTTAAAAGTATAAAAAATACACAGTGTTCTTGAAGACACATTCAGTTATTTTTCATTCAGCCAGAAGAATTGGCAAATGCCAACCTGCACACATTGACATCGGCGCTACCCTTCAGTTGTAGACTTGGAAAGTGTAATCTAACTCCTCCAGTGAAATGTTTCAGCAGGCATTTTCATCTAGATATTATTAACAACGAAACTATAACAATCCACACATCAATTCTGACTCTCAGGGAGGTCCTTGATGGAAATGTTAGCAACTAGAGCTTCAAGTGCTTCTGTCTACCCAAATCTCATTCCCCAATCAGTCATAATCTTTTAAGTAGCTTTTCTGCTTTGGGGCCAGTCAAGTAGCATAGGCATCTCCTTGTCTAGTTACTTTTTGTATTTTTCATTACCGTGACATTTTGGGGGGTTATGACTGATCCATAACAACTACATAAGAATATTCTCAAGCAAAAAGGCTGTTGGAAGAAAACCTTACCAAGAATACCACCACCACCCCGGAGATCAGAAAGAACATGGTCTGTGCAGTTCATTCATTCAACAAAAAGTTTTAGAGTGCTTAGATAAATGACATCTTTTGAGCCTCATCATTCTTCATCTGTGAAATGAGAATAATGTTGCCTACTGCACAGGGTGGTGGTCGGGATTAAGGACAGCTATGTGAAGCTCCCAGCGCATTGCCCACACAGGTGGTACCCGGTAAATGTAGTTTTCCTTCACTGTTAGGAGAGGAGGGACATACATTTCAATGAAATGTATTTTTTCCCACTTCCTTCAAATAGCCTTCTCCAACTCTGCCCTCTTCTTTAATAGCTGCAACCCTGGGGACTTTTTTAGACAGAAAATTGAGGTCATTGTTTGAGAATGCCTTCATTTTTCAGTCTTCTGACCTCTCATTCTGTCCTCTTTCTTATTTATGTGGACTCAGAACATCACCATTCTGCCTGCTGGCCAGATTAACTTATCCACCTGTGCTCTGAAGAATATTCCTTCCCAATTCCTGAGGACTTGCCATCCAAAACTTTATTCTCTTCCCACCCTCAGGTGCTTCATGTTCTGTGTAAAGAGAAGTTAACACTCCTCATGGGCTCTGACCATGTCCCCCTTTCTCCTTTACTTTAAAGCCAAGCTTCTAGAAGCATTGTAGATTACTTACTCCTTCCACTTTCTCACCCACCACTCACTCCTCAAGTCACAGTTCCCTGACTTCCATCTTCTTCATGCCACTGAAACAGCTCTTGCCAAGGTCTTTGTTCATTTCCAAGTCTAGTGATACTATTTTACCTTATTCTTCATGGCTCTTTATGACTTTCGAAACCATTTTCCTTCTTGAAACTACTGCTCTCTTGGCATGGTGGTACTCTATTTTGGTCTTCCTCTTCCTTCCCTGGCCACTCCTGACTACTCACGGGGCTCCTCAACCCATTATACCTGATGATCATGACCAACTTTTATGGAGACCTCAGTAAGTACAGGTAGTTTCCTAAGCACGTTACATAAATTATTGCATTTTAATTTTCAAAACAAAACTTTAGTGAGTACTATTATTTCCCACCTCTATACACAAGAAAAGTGAGGTTTTGGAAGGCTAAGCAATATGCCCTGGGCAACACTCTAATTAAGAGGTGGAGCTCAATTCAAACACAGGCAGCCCAGCTCCAGAAGCTCTTCTTTTTTAAAAAAATATATTTTACTGATTATGCTATTACAGTTGTCCCAATTTTTTCCCCTATGCTCCCGTCCACTGAGTACTCTCTATTCTCTCCAGCAATCCCACTCCTTATTTCCTGTCCATGAGCTATGCATATAAGTTCTTTGGCTACTCCATTTCCTATACTGTTCTTAACATCCTCCTGTCTATTCTGTACTTACCAATTTGTACTTCTTAATCCCTGCACCTTTTGCCCCATTCTTCCCCACCCCCCTCCCAACTGATAACTCTCCAAATGATCTCCATGATTCTGTTTCTGTTCTGTTTGCTTAGTTTGTTTTTTTAGATTCAATTGTTGATAGCTGTGAATTTATTGCCATTTTAATGTTCATAGTTTTGATCTTCTTTTTCTTAAATAAGTCCCTTTAATATTTCATATAATAATAGCTTGATGGCTCTGAACTCTTTCAGCTTTACCTTGCCTAGGAAACCCTTTATCTACCCTTTCATTCTAAATGATAGCTTTGCTGGATAAAGTTATCTAGGTTGTAGGACTTTGCTTTTTATCACTTCGAATTCATCTTGCCAGACCCTTTTAACCTGCACAGTTTCCTTTGAGAAATCAGTTGACAGTCTTATGGGAACTCTTTTGTAGGTAACTATCTGCTTTTCTCTTGCTGCTTTTAAGATTCTCTCTTTGGCATTTTAATAATGATGTGTCTTGGTGTGGTCCTCTTTGTGTCCATCTTATTTGGGACTATCTGGGCTTCCTGGACTTGTATGTCTACTTTTTTCAACAAATTAAGGAAGTTTTCTCAAATAAGTTTTTTCAAATAAGTTTTCAATTTCTTGCTCTTTCCCTTCTCCTTCTGGTACCTCTATGATTTGGATGTTGGTATGTTTGAAGCTGTCCCAGAGTCTCCTTAGCCTACCCTTGTTTTTATGGATTCTTTGTTCTTCTTGCTTTTCTGATTGAATATTTTTTTCCTCCTTCTGTTCCAAATCATTGATTTGATTCTCAGCTTCATCTACTAAACTGTTGGTTCCCTGTAAATTTTTCTTTATTTCACTTAGTGTAAACTTCATTTCTACCTGGGTCTTTTTTATGCTGTTGAAGTAGTACCCAATGAGTTCCTTGAGCATCCTAATAACCAGTGTTTTGAACTCTGTATCTGTCAGATTGATTACCCCCCTTTTTTTTTTTTTTAGTTTTTTTTCTGGAGTTTTGTTCTGTTCTTTCATTTGGGCCACGTATCTTTGTCTCCTCATTTTGGCAGTTTCCCTGTGTTTGTTTCTGTGTAGTAGGTAGAGCTGCTTTGACTTTTTGTCTTAGTAGCATGGCCTATTATAGAAAATTGCACCCATAAGTTGGATGGGGCAGAGCCTTAGGTAATTGCCTGGATGGGGCAATTGTGTGAACCAGGTTGATGGAGCCTCTGATATGGTGTCACCACTCTGTGGCTCTGTGGGGGGACTCAGAAAGGGGACAATGCTGCTGCCTGGATTCTGGAATTTTGTGTGGGAGGAAGCGGTCCCCCAGTACTCACCCTGATGCCAGGCACTTCAGTTGCTCCCCTTATTTTTCTTGTGCCCTTTCAGCAGCTGACCCCCTGCTGGAGCCCAGAGGGAATGGGTCTGCCTAAGTCCTAATTCTGTAGCAAGCCCTTTATGATGACATCCCTGAGAATCCCTCAGTTTATTCCACAGCCCCAACTCGCTCTGGTTTTTACAGCCTAATGTTATGGGGACATATCTTCCCTGAATTGGAATCCTGGACCAGTGGTCTGGTGTGGGGCTGGGATCCCTTGCTCCCAAGGTGTCCCTCACAATTTTTATCCACTACACGTGGTTGTGGGACCACCCCTTATGTGTCTCTGCATCTCTGTGCCTCTCCATGTATCTCCATGACTCCACCCCTCCTTCCTGTCTGGATGAATGTGACTTCTTTAATTCCTTGATTGTTAGACTTCCATGTAGCTCAATTTTCTGACGATTCTGGGCGATAGTTGTTTTGTAGTCTATTGTAATTTTTGCTATGGTTGTGAAAGGAGGTGAGCCATCTTTACCTATGCCTCCATCTTGAAAGAAAGTTCAGAAGCTCTTCTTTTCACCACCTAAATGCTAGTCTTATCTTCAACCCTTTTGTTAATGTTAGTATTTCAGTCCTTTTTATCACATTCTATATGTTCTCCCAGGTATATCTAATTTAATCCTATTCTTTTAATGATTACCTACCTACATATTGACAACTCCAGTGTCAGTTCAGGTTCTCCAAGAAGCAAACACCAAAATGGAATTGGATGTGCAAGAGATTTATTGGGAGAAATGTCTATAAGAGATCAAAGAGAGGCAGGAAGTCTTCAAACCTTTGTGCTAACAGATATCTATGAAAGGAGAGTGAGAAAGAAGGAAATTATATAGGAAGGGCCTCAGATTGCAGCACAGTCCTGAAAGTCTGTGTTAGAGATATCCTGCAGGGCATGGCACATGCTCAGTCATTGGGCGGGAGCAGCCCAAGGAGAGCGTGGTGGTATCAGCAGTGTATTGAACGTGAGGGAGAAAAGGTTATCTGCCAGCTACATTCTGTGCAGCAGGTTCTCCTGGCAGGAGATCTGAGCAGCACATTTCTATGATCCCCACCAAGTTCTAATCTACATTTTAAGTTCTACCTTGTCTTTGAACCCCAGTCTTCTAACCCAACTGCTTGCTCCCCATATCTATCTCATTCCTACAGAAACTCAAAGTCTGTATATCCAACACTGAACTCATAAGGGCCTTACTCAAAGTTCCATATTCTCTTTCTTATCTCAGGATGTGGCACTACCATCCACTCATTATCTAGGGACATCCCTTTCCTTTTTCTCATGTCCGTACATATAATCATTAGCAGTATTCTGTGGATTTTATGTCCTAAATTTCTGTTAAATTAGTTGCTTCCTCTCCATATATACTACTGCTGCCTTTGCTTGGACACTCAGCATCTCACTGTTTTAAGAGCTTCATCTGGTTTCCTCATCTCTGCTCTTTTGTAATTGCACTGTCAACAGAGTAATCTCTCCAGTTCAAAACTAACCTACTGAACTGATCATCTCAATATGATATAGTGAAGCTTAGAGGTGAGCCCTGAGTGCTACGAGAATTCAGAGAGGGGTGGTCAGCCTTGAGTGGAAGTATAGGGGAGACTTCCAAGAAGAGAGGACCTGAAAAAAAATCACAAAGTAGATGACAAGCCCCTGTTTAAACAGATAATTATTCACTCATCCATGATTGTTCAAGGCCAAGAAAGGTTACAAGAAAGTTTCATGCTGTTATTAAAACAGTGATTTGCTATTGGCAAATAATGAAGGTTCTTCAATTTCCCTGAAACTTGAGGATCTTTACATTAGGAACTCCAATCTTTTAAGCACAGACATTGACATCTATCTCTAGGGTGGGTTTCAAGTTCCACCATAGGCTTAGCCTAGTGCTCTCTGACCTCACCTCACACCTTCCCTCTCTTTTTAACTTGAGAGGCAAATACAATCTCACCTCTCTTCAGAGAGGGATTGTTTATTGTCTCTTCAAAAAGAAACCCGAGAAGGCCAACAGTGTGGGCCTCTCTTGCAGGTACAATGAATTCTTGATGTGTCTGAGAAACAACAGAGTCTATTTCAGTTTTCAAGTGTGTCAACTTTAGAGAATCATTCAAGTTTTGAGTATTTTGAGTTGAATTTCAGACTATGTCAATAGAGATATGACTCTAATATGCTCTAGAGGATACTAAATATTTTGCTCAGTGAATTGACTTGTGAAAGTTTAATCAGCTAACTTTTTCTTCCTGTCTCAACCATCCAAGATACAGTAAGGAACATTTTCTATCTTTCGGAAGAAATTTATTTTGTATTCTCTATGAGACAATGTAATAGAAACTATAATAGATCAGATGAACTGATACATGTGAAGATGTTATCAACTATAAATAATATCAAATATCAGCCTCATAATTTTGACACATAAACATAATTTCCTAGAGAATTTCATTTTAATAACAGGTAGTTTGTAAACTTCCTTTGGATTAGTGTTTATTTCTAAAGGAAGGGATCCCATGATCATCCTTTTGACTGTAGGAGGAGAGGAGAGACAGCAGAAGAAAAACAACTGGAGGAAAAGGTCATGGATATTGATTTGATTGTTCAGGCTGATGATGAACCGCCCCTATAGAGGCATCCCCTAGGGCCACCAAACCCATTGATCAGTGTAAGACTTTTCCAAGTTTCCCTCTTTTTTATTGAAATCTGATTTTTGTTTCACAGGCATACATCAGTAGCTTGATAATTTTATTTTGTTAACCATCATTTTTTCCTCCATATTTAAGACTAGGGAACAGGAAATAGGTCATTTTTTTCCATATTCAAGACAAGCAAAGTACATAATTGCTCTATGCGAAGTAGTTAATAACTCTTTGCTGGTGTTTGTCTTTGCATGTTAAGGTAGCAAGGAAGAAGAGCTAGGAGAAGATGCCCAGAGAGGTCCAATTTGGGAAACAGATGGAGAGGAGATGAAGCATAACTGCCACCCTTTCTGGCCTTTCATTCTTTTTTGGAGTACTGAGTAAATCCCAGCACAAAGTGGCACTTTTATGGTAGACTAAACTATTGGTTTTCTATAACCCAGGTAAACTGAGATGTTCTGAGGTATCAGGATCAATTGTAAAATGTCTGTCACACACACACATTACTAATAATAAAGTTATAGAGTTTTTATCAGTAGCAACCATTAGTATCATGAAATAAATGTGAGTTGATTAAGGGTTATTTTTGTAAAAATATTCCAGTGAGCTTTCCTGAGGGAGAGACTGAGGAAGGAGATGGCGACAAATGGGCCAGTGGAGAAGAGGAGATCACTCATTGGAAACACCAGTGTTTTGTGCCTGAGAACTTCATCTGTGTTGGGTGTCACAACCAGAATAAAATCAAGAACTGCTGGTCCAAGAACAATCTCTTAAGGAGGACTTTGAGCCTCTAAGCTTTGAGCCTCATAAGGACACATGACCATGCTTATGTGTGGCACCTTTCTTCCCTCTTCCTTCTCACCTGGCACTCTGACAAAAATACTAACACAACACAATGTTCAGGGGGTTCTTACACTTCACAGGAGCTCCTTCTGAAACCTCACTTCACTGAGTTGTCTTGGAGTAGGCTGCTAGGTCCAACTTGTTGCTACAGCCCTATCCTAAGGGCTCCAAACGTCCAAGGAGAAAAGGGAAACAACCAAACACCTGGATATTGTAGGACATTGGTGTTGCATACTTAATATACCAGGAAAATTGGCTGTGTTTTTCTTTTTTTCAAATAATAAACATTTGAACCCCATCTGTGGCATTTAACTACTGTGTGGCCTTGGGAGAGTTTCTTAACCTCTCCAAGGCTCAGTTTTCTCACCTGGAAAATGAAAATAGAGTAAGGTTGTTATACGGATTAGTGAGATGATGTTTGGAGGAAAAACTTCCTCTTCCAACTTCAGTTCAGATTATCAGGTGAAAAGGCAAAGTTTAGGCATACTCACAGGTACGTTCAGATAAAATGGCTCCCAAGCAGCAGGAGACAGAGATTTATATGCCGACTAAATAGAGAAAATGGAGGGAGGAGAAATGGCTTCTATGCAAGAACAAATGGAAGGTATGACAGTTTCAGATAAAGTTTGTTAAACAATTACTCATCCTGGTGATAATGGTTAATCTCCCTTCTGGCTGGAAGTCTCTTAGAAAAGGGATCTATGATAGCTGTATTTGGGGAGAGACCAGGCTTAAGTCACCCAAATTAGTCTAGATAAGGTTTTTTCCTGCAGCTGCTGTTTGTTCAGATGTTTTCAGTTTAAAATAATCTTTGTGCCCCCAAGGTGTATGTTGGAGTCCTTCACTGTAAAACAGATAGTGCTATCTAGGTGTTAGCGGTTGTGTTGTTACAAGATAGATAAATCTTCCAGAGTTCAGAGACATTACCCCTAGGGCCAATGCCTCCTTTCCAGGCACTGGAGTAGAATATATCATAAAAGTTATAGCAGTGAAGACAGGCACGATGAGAAAGGCTTTGTTTGTCCCTAAAGGTGAAAAGCAATTCCCATTCTCTATGCTTCTGCCGAAAAAAACCATGAATGAAGTGTTCCTGTTCCTGCCTTGTAACAGCCTTTTCTTTGACCCACAGAACAGAAAAAAATCAAACTGAATAAGTCATTTGTTTTGTGAATTTTTTACTCCAAGAATGTAATGATGTTCAAAATTAGGCAAGGTACATGGCAGAGGGACTCTAGGGACAAAGTAAGAGTTATAATCACCTGACAAGAACCACATGAAAACCCACAACTCAGGTAAGTATATTCTTAATTCCTGGGATACAGAGAGACTGTGTCAAAGTAAATATCTTTATATAAAGGTATTATTTGTTTCCAAGGTATTTAAAACCCTTATAGGAAAAATCTTTAAAACAAGAGATAAATGTCTACTTTGCTCATTAGAGAAAAGAATGGCAGAATGGTCTATAATGCACACATTTTCAAGTTTTAATTCTATTTTGTTAAGAAATTCACTTCCCCATTTTATTTGTGGTATAGCATGTGTAACTGGGAGTGAAGGCATATTAGAAAAAAATTATGTAATATATAATTACACTGAAGATAGATATAGTATCAAAACAGATTCTCAATGAGAAATTTGTTTTAATTTTATTATTTATATTATTAAGGATTTATTAACTTCATGCAGTGCAAATGGGCATCACACCAAATCTATAAGTGTACTTCTATCCTTTTGCAAAGAATTAAAAAATGGGTAAGTGTGAAACTTTAATTTGGCCTATGTAACAAACATTTTCTTCAGTAAAGTAGATTACCCACTTCTCCTGGCTACCTGGCAATAAATAAGAAGTAAGGAAAGCAAGGTACATTAGTGGTTGAAAAATTAAGTTTGTTTGTTTGTTTTAGTATAAATATATCACTCAATTCTTTTGGGAGTGACTTAGTTACTGATTCCAAAGATTATCAATCAGACTAGTGGTACATGCTAAGAATATGGGATGAATATTAACAGATAATCATTTCTGGAATTATTTGAGGAGAAGTGATATTTTTATTCTCTAAGAGGTACCCTATGTTTACCTATTCTCTCTTCCCCACAGGTGCTTTCTTATGACCAGTAAATAATAGAACTGCTTAATTGTTCTATCCACTTAAAAAAATCTTGCTCTCTGAATATTGCCAGCATTTTTAACTGCATTATTAATTCTTTCGGATAGTAAACCCCAAAGCAGTAGTTTTAGCCCTGGTGTCATAAGCCATTGGTGTGTCATCATCTTCTGTGCAAGAGAAAGAAAAGTATGGAAACTCATGGGATGGGATGTGGGTGAGATTGAACATAACTCAGGGCTGCCCTACAGGTGTTCCTACACCCATAAAACATATTTGATGATAGTGGGCATTAAGTGTGTCCCTTCAGAACACATTTGAGGGCTCAGAGCCCACATGATTTGAGGTCATGTAAACCCAGATGTTCTGCTCAGTGCAGAATACAGTGTTACTACAGTTGGGCATCTTATAAAGGCCTCCTGATGATGACATGACCGTGGTAATGACAATGAAGGTGTTAGTGGTGATGATAATATGCCCTTGTTCTCAAGTAGTTCCTGATTTCCTCTACTTCATCTCTTCTTAGCCTAGGCCCAGAAAAATTAGAAAGTTGGAAAGCCAAAGACTCCTTTGTCCCAGGAAGAACCATGAAAGGTAAGAGGTAACATGTACCAACTCTTCTCCTCTTCTTGTTATACCTGTTGGCCTGGATAAAGGTAAGATATGCTTTCCCATGTCTGAAACCTCTCCGGAGCCCCATCAGTATCAGGTCCAAGGTCAGTATGGCCAGAGGAGGATAATGGGTCTTGCTTTTGTGGTAGACACTGTGCATTGCCTACCCAACAGCCAGCTTCACTACCAACCCTTCTGTATTTACTGTGCATACATGTGCTCAGAGAAGGTAGCCCCTCCCCAGTTCTGGATGATGAAACATATTGGTAAAGGCAACCATAGCGGTCTACATCTCTTTGGCAGTCACTACCTTAAGCATTTGGAACCTTGACCTAGTCTTTACCTGAGGGTAAGTCTGCTGGGGCAAGTCTAGGAAAGCTATTTTTCATTGATTGAAAATAAAAAGATGCACAGAAGGATGAATTTCTTTCCATTTTTGGACATCTTCATATTCACAGATTATACTTGCTACAGAGCTTGCCAAAACTAAGCAGGTAGACCAGAATCCCTTCACGTGTCACCTTGCTGTAAGACCTAACAATTAATACTAGAAGGAGCAAATCTTTACTTACAATGTCCCAATCCCAGGGGGGCCTAGTGCACTCATGCTCTGAACCCAGTTCAGAGCACCTCAGCTCGGAACCCTCCTTTCCCATCAGACCCAGCACTTCCTGTGATTCCCACCAGTCTGCGAGCCAAAAGACCCAAAAGTTTCCCATGTCCTTATCTTAAGCCAGCTGCATAAACCATTCTCCAGTCTCTCTGGATCAAAGTCGCCATGCTCATGCAGCAACTCTCTTCTTCAGGATCTGGGATACATGTCCAACAGCCTTCATTTAATAGTCTAGAAAAGTGTGTGCTGTGTTTCTCTGGATCATGGTGAAACTCAGGAAAGGCTCAAGTCTTAATAGTCTAGGTAAAAATCAAGGTGTAGCAGGACGAGATCTTGCAAGGAAGTCCTTTGCAGCTTCCGAGGCCGCATGGCCTCCTTCCTCACTATAAACTACACCCTACATGGCAGAAACCCTCCTTCTCCTTTCTAAATAGCATGGCCAAGACCGTCCCCAAGCCACGTAGTCAAGGGTCCTTGCATGGCTGCTGAGCTTGAGTTTAAATCCTTGCCCTGCTCCTCCTCTGTAATCCCATTCTGACTTATCCCACTGTTGGCCACTTTTGCCAGCCCTCATGTATCTTCTGACTTTCTTGGCTGCCATTGCTAGTCCAGGCAGGCATAGTCCCATGACATAGGGGAGTTGCTTCCTGGCTACATCACGGGTTAGCATGACTATAAAGTTAGCCAGCTGTATTGATATGCAGAGTAACTCTAATGGCTGTCTTCTGCTTCTCCCTCCCCCAAGCGAGGTTAGTGGGGGACTTCTCCATTTGGGGGGCTTCTTTATTCCCAGTTACATACCTAGAATTGCTGCAACCCTGAGGCCCATTAGAAAAGGAGACATCGGCAACACACTGAGGATGTTAAGCTGCTGAACCAGAAAGAAGGAAAGTACCTGGGCCCTTGCTGCCAACGGAGTGCCCCTGTATTAAGCAAACTTCGAACTGCCCTTTCTGAGAAGCTCTATCTAGTTATGTGAGATAATAAACCTGTTGTCGCTTAAACCATCTTAAAGAAGGTAGGACTTCTGCTGCTTGTGGACAAAGACATTTTAACAGACACACCCATTAGAGGGTAAACCAAGCTTGTGGTCAGCCAGTCAGGGACAGAGGTCCTCTAGTTGATAAAGGAACCACAGGACCATGCATGTAATTGTCCCAGCTACCTTAGATCAGTTGCTGATTTTTTAAAAATTCATTGAAAACTAAGTGTTCAGTTTTCTACATCTATTCATATACTCATTCAATGAATATTCATTTAATTCCTGCTATGGTCTTGCTGTGAAATAGAGTATCTAGCAGTGGCTTAGTATTTTAGTATTTACCAAGAACTTCACATGCACTACTCGATGCCTATAAGAACTAAGTGAAATCAATGTTATTATTCCTATCTTACCGAAGAAAAGTCTGAGACTCTAAAAGGATTGTCCAAATGTCCACACTGTCTCCAAGTCCAGGATTCTTTCCACCAAAATCTGAATTATGTCTTGCCTCAAGGAAGCTTCAGGTCTAAAATTAGGAATATGAGGTATCCATACATTTAAAATGAAAAAACAAATGAGATTCAGATGGCAATGCAAAACAAGTATTCTGGAAATTACGGAGTAGCAAGGTATTAAGTGCCAAGTGTGTTGGGTGAGGAACAAGCATCACTCAGGGGGAGCTTATCAATGTCGACAGAGAATCAGTTTGTATGTTTATTGCAAATGGAAAATAATTTCTCCCACACAAAGACTAACAGGCTATATTTGATCTGATATAATAATATAGAAACTTAACTTCAAATAAGTAAGAAAATGCATAAATCAGCTCCATATTTCTTATCTGATTTTAGGCATCTATTTTTGTCACCTGTAAATAATTACTTCAAAACTTGAAAGGGTTTGATGAAATAACTTCATTGGAAAATCAATAATGTGTAGATGTTGAGAGCATTGAGGGAAAAAGATTTAAGGCAATCTCAATTTGCCCCAGTAACAACAGAAATGAAGGAAATGGATTAACGTTAGATTATCTTTACTAACTCACAGAATTAATAGTACTCATACCCTTTAAAACTGTGATGTGTGATTCAGTAGCCAGTAACCACTAACCACATGTGGCTATTTAAATTTTAAGTAATTAAAAGTTAAATACAATTTAAAAATTCAGTTTCTCAGTTGCACTGGCCACATTACATGTGCTCATCAGCCACGTGGTTAGGGGCTATCATATTGAACAGTGCAAATATAGAATGTTTTTATCTTTGCAGAGAAAATTCTTGGGACACTGCTGCTCTCTACATTCTGGCAAATGACACACTTCGTAAATGTATAAAAGAATATAAAATTACTTTTTTAAAACAACAAAGGGAGAATGCAGAGTTCTTATTATAATGCTTTTGCATCGTTTTATATAACCATAGCCTCAGAGTTGCTTTGCTTGTTCACTATAAAATAAATATTTGCACTTTGTGAGGCCCTGTATATGTGCACAGCTTTCACTCTGCTAAGAATTGCCAGTGGCCTCTCCCAGAGCCCAGCACCTAGCATTGTGCAGGAAAAGAGTCGCACTCCACAGCCCTTTGTTGACAGAAGGGTTCTGAGGAACAGTGCAGACATTAAAACTTCTTCTGCCATTCAAAATGTCAGGGGTGAGACTAGAGGTGCCATTGCAGAGAATAAGGCAAATTCTTAGCTGCCTACCCAGCATCTTTACTCTTCTTCTTCCTTACTGATAGAATTCCAGTTTTATTCAGAACAGTAACATTCCCAGTCACAGCACTGGATCAGTATTGTTTTTGCAGCCCCACAACAATGTTATGTTTTCCCATCCTTTCTTTCGGCTAGTAAAACCATACAAGGTAGATTTGGCCAATAAGATCTAGGTTAAATTCTGAGGAGAGTGGGATTTCTGTAAAGTATAGTCTATTCTGATCAAAGAAAATTGGTTTGTCTATCCCACCTGCCCCTATTCACCTTCTACTTTCTTTGAATATAGATGTCATATCTGGAGACACCACAGGTATCTTGTAGCCGTGAGGAAAATTGAAGTGAAAAACCAAGAGAATCACAGACAGCAACTTCGTCATTGTTGAGCTGCTGAGGCAGGGCATAAGCTATCTATCACCAGACTTCTTATGTGGAAAAAAAGAAATGGCCATTTATTTGAGTCACTTGTTCTATTACTTGCAGCTATAAGCAATTCTAATTTATAGAGAACTATGGTGCAAAGTTGGGTTCACAGACCCAATTCTAATGTGGGGAGTTCCCCACACATCAACCAACAATTCTCAGACACAAGTAGGGTACCCAAGAATTCAACTAAATTCAACCCAATTCTGACACTATCTACCTGCAGATAGCACTAGATGCCAGGATGGAGGGCTTAGCCCTACCAGGCTGCCCCCTTCACCCCGCCTGACTTCAGATATCAGTTGAAATCCCAGTCTGTCACCTGTGCTTCTGACTCTTTTTTTTTTAATTCAGAAAATTATTTTTATTTATATTATTTATAGGATTAATTTGTTAAATTTTTTATTGTATTTTTTCCATTACCATTTAGTCCCCTTATACCCTATTCACACCTGCCTGCAATTACCACACTGTTGCCCATGTCCATGAGTCCTTTTTCCTTTTTTGCTCAGTCCCTCCACCCCCTAACCTCCTGCCCAACCTTAGCTGTCATCCTGCTCTCCATCTATAAGTCTGTCTCTATTTTCCTCATTAGTTCAGTTTGTTCAATAGATTCCACATATGAGTGAAATCATATGGTATTTGGCTTTCTCTGACTGTCTTATTTTACTTAGTGTCCACCCATACTGTCACAAAGAGTAAAATTTTCTTCTTTTTTATAGCTGAGAAGTATTTCATTGTACAAACATTTCATAATTGTTTTATCCACTCATCTACTGATGGACACTTGGGCTGCTTCCCTATCTTGGTGATTGTAAATAATGCTATAATGAACATAGAGGTGCTTACGTTCTTTTGAATTAGTGTTTTGGGTTCCTTTGGATATATGAGGAGCATATTTCCAAAACTGGGTTGCTAAGTCAAAAGGCAGGTCCATTTTTAATTTCTCGAGGTATCTCCATACTGCTTTCCACAGAGGCTGCACCAATCTGCATTCCCACCAACAGTGCAAAAGGTCTCCCCTTTCTCCACATCCTTGCCAGCACTTGTTGTTTGTTGATTTATTGATAATAGCCATTCTGACAGGTATGAGATGAAATCTCATTGTGGTTTTAATTTGCATTTCTCTGACTATTAGTGATGCTGAGCATCTTTTCACATGTCTATAGGCCATCTGTATGTCATTTTTGGAGAAGTGTCTATTCAGTTCCTTTGCCCATTTTTTAATTGGTTTGTGTTCTTGTTTGGTGTTGTGTTGTATAAGTTCTTTATACATTTTGAATCTTAACCCCTTATTGGATGTATTGGTGAATATATTCTCCCATCCTGTGGGTTGTCTTTTTACTTTGTTGATATTTTTCTTTGCTATGCAAAACCTTTTTTTGTTTGATGTAGCCCTGTTTGTTAATTTTTTCTTCTGTTTCCCTTGCCTGGGGAGATTTTTCCAATAAATTATTGCCACCAGCAATGTCCAAGATTTTGTTGCCTATGTTTTCTTCTATGATTGTTATGGTTTCAGGTCTAACATTTAAGTCTTTAATCCCTTTTGAATTTATTCTTCTGCATGATGTAAGAAGGTGGCCTAGTTTTGGAATTCCAGCCAAGATGGAGGCATAAGTAGATACACTCTGTCTCCTCACACAACCAAAAGAAGGACAACAAAAATTTAAAAACAAAAAATAACCAGAACTGGCAAAAAATCAAACTGTATGGAAGTCCAGCAACCAAGGAGTTAAAGAAGAAACATTCATTAAGAGTGACAGAAGGGGCAGAGATGGGTAGCTGGGGCAGTGAGGATGCCTGGCAAGGCAGTGGCTAGCAGACTGGGCAGTCCCACATTTGCTTACAGTTAAACCAAGCATAACAACTGAGGAATGAGAGACTGCACAACCCACGGTTTCAGAGTGGGGAAAGAAAGCCTCAAAATCTCTACCAGTAAAAACCTGTGGGGTTTGCAGTGGTGGGAGAAACTTCCAGTCTCATAGGAGAGTTCATTTGAGAGACCCACAAGATCCTAGAATGCACACAAACCCACCCACCTGGGAATTAGGACCAGAAGGTCCCAATTTGTTTGTGGGTAGCAAGGGAAGCAACAGAGAGTCTGCCAAGAGCTAAGAAAGTGATATTGTTCCCTCTCAGACCCCTCCCCCACATATAGCACCACAAGGCAGTGACATGGGTTGCCCTACCCTGGAGAACACCTAAGGCTCCGCCCCTCACAATGTAATAGGCACTCAGAGACAAAAAAAAAAGAAAAGAAAAGAAAAAAAATGGTCCAAATGAAACAACAGATCAAAGATCAAAAATAGAACTAAGCGATGAAGGGATAGCCAACCTATCAGCTGCAGAGTTCAAAACACCAGTAATCTGGATGCTCGCAGAAATGATTGAGTATAGTTGCAAGATGGAGGAAAAAGTGAAGGCTAAGCAAAGTGAAATAAAGCAAAATATACAGGGAACCAATAGTGAAGGAAAGGGAACTGGGACTCAAATCAACAATTTGGAGTAGAAGGAAGGAAAAAACACTCAACCAGAACAGAATGAAGAAACAAGAATTTAAAAAATGAGGAGAGGCTAAGGAACTTCTGGGATAACTTTAAACATTCTGACATCTGAATCATAGGGGTGCCAGAAGGAGAAGAGGAAGAGTGAGACACTGACAACTTATTTGAAAAAATAATGAAGGAGAACTTCCCCAATCTGGTAAAGGAAATAGACTTCCAGGAAGTCCAGGAAGCTCAGACAGTCTGAAAGAAGTTGGGTCCAAGGAAGCACACACCAAGGCACATCATAATTGCATTACCCAAGGTTAAAGATAAGGAGAGAATCTTAAAAGCAGCAAGAGAAAAGCAGAGAGTTACCTACAAAGGAGTTCCCATAAGACTATCAGCTGATTTCTCAAAAGAAATCTTACAGGCAAGAAAAGACTGGAAAGAAGTATTTAAAGTCATGAAAGGCCTACATTCAAGATTACTCTATCCAGCAAAGCTATCATTTAGAATGGAAGGGTAGATAAAGTGCTCCCCAGATAAGGTAAAGTTAAAGCCCTTTACCAAGCCCTTATTACATGAAATGTTAAAGGAGTTTCTTTTATCTAAGAAAAAGAAGAAAATCAAAACTATGAACAGTAATAAAATTACAATAAACTCACTACTATCAATAACTGAACCTAAAACAACAACAAAAAAAAGAAAACTAAGCAAACAGCAAAGAACAGGAACAGAATCACAGAAATGGAGATCACATGGAGGGTTATCAGTGGGGGTGGGGAGGGTGGAGAAAGGGGGAAAAGGTACAGGGAATAAGAAGCAATAATTGGTAGGCACAAAATAGACAGGGGGAGGTTAAGAATAGCATAGGAAATAGAGAAGCCAAAAAACTTACATGTATGACCCAAGGACATGAACTAAGTGGGGGAGTGCTGGTGGCGGAAGAGTGCAGGGTGGAGGGGAGAAAAAACATTGGACAACTGTAATAGCATAATCAATAAAATATATTTTTTTAAAAAGGAGGTGGCCTAATTTTATTTTTCTGTATGTATCTGTCCAATTTTCCCAGTACCACATATTGAATAAACTGTCTTTATCCCATTGTATATGTTTGTTTCCTCTGTCAATATTAATTGACTATAAAGGTGTGGGTCTATTTCTGGGTTCTCTATTCTGTTCCACTGATCTTTGTGTCTATTTTTATGCCAGTACTATGCCGTTTTAATTAATATGGCCTTATAGTATAGTTTGATATTAGGTAGCATGATTGCTCCAAGTTAGTTCTTTCTCAGGATCACTGTTGCAATGTGGGGCTTTTTATGATTCCATATAAATTTTTGAAATATTTGCTCTAGGTCTGTGAAATACATTGTTGGAATCTTGCTAGGAATTGCACTGAATCTATAGATTGCTTTGGGTAGTATGGACATTTTAATGATGTTAATTCTTCCTATCCTTGAACGGTATGTGCTTCTACTTATCTGTATCTTCTTCAATTTCTTTCTTCTGTGTCTTATAATTTTCTGAGTACAGGTCTTTTACATCCTTGGTTAGGTTTATTCCTAGGTATTTTATTCTTTTTGAAGCAATTGTGAATGGGATTGTTTTCTTAATTTCCTTTTCTATTAGTTGTTATTGGCATATAAAAATGCAACTGATTTCTGAATATTAATTTTGTATCCTGCTACTTTGCTGAATTCATTGATCAGTTCTAGTAGTTTCTTGGTGGGATCTTTAGAGTTCTCTATGTACAGTATCATGTAATCTGCATATAAACGCAGTTTTAATTCTCCTTTTCCAATTTGGATGCCTTTCATTTCTCCCTCTAGTTTGATTGCTGTGGTTAGGACTTCCAGTCCTATGTTGAATAAAGGAAGTGAAAGTGGATATCCCTGTCTTGTTCCTAATCTTAAGGGGAATGCTTGTTGTTTTTGCCTGTTGAGTATGACACTGGCAGTGGGTTTGTCATATATGACTTTTATTATGTTTAGGTATGTTCCCTTCAATCCTACTTTGCTGAAAGTTTTGATCATAAATGGGTGCTGGATTTTATCAAATGTTTTTTCTGCATCTATTGATATGATCATTGGTTTTTATCCTTCATTTTGTTTATGTGGTGAATCACACTTATTAATTTCTGAATGTTGTACCAACCTTGCATTCCCAGAATAAATCCCACTTGATCATGGTGTATGATCTTTTTGATGCATTACTGTACTCATTTTGCTAATATTTTGTTGAGGATTTTAGCTTCTATGTTCATCATGGGTATTGGCATATAATTTTTTTCTTGGTAGTGTTTTTATTTAGCCTCATAAAATAAGTTTGGTGAGCCTTCCCTCCTCTTGAAATTTTTGAAATAGTTTGAGAAAAGGAGGCGTTAGTTATTCTCAGAATGTTTCATAAAATTCTCCTGTGAAGTCATCCAGTCCAGGACTTTTGTTTGTTGGGAGCTTTTTTAATCACTGTTTCAATTTCACTAGGTGTGTCACACTCCACCCCTTATAGGGTTGTGGGACAGGACTTAACACAAAGCTCATCACCTTGCATACAGAGGTCACAATAACAGTATAAAGAGCAACAGACACACACCATACTACCAGCAAGGATAGAGAGCACAGCAAAAGTTCATCACCAAGAGTATCCCAAAGACGCCCACAGCTTCATGCATCAACATAAGCCACACTGCTCTCAGTTCTGCCCATTGGCTGGACTTCTGTATGCCAGGCCTCTACCTGGATTTCTGGTTCTACAGGGTGTTCAGCTCTGAATTGCATGGGACCTGAAAACCATGCCCTCTGTTCCAAATACGTACCCCACTTGGTCAGTGTGTGCCACATCTTCTAGAGCCACCCCTTCTGGGCTCAGTTCCAAATACACACCCCACTTGACCAGTGTATGTGCCTGTGCCACTTCTTCTGGGGGGTCTTTACCCAGGACCTTATCTACCCCTCCACAGGGCATGTCAACTACACAGTCACTGAGTTGGGTCCTGCAATAACCTCAGTGGCCATCAAGGCCTCATAGATGGCTGCCAGATGCTTCTCTATTAGGGAGTAATGACTCTCAGCTCCCTTCCATAGCTGGAACCAAAATCCTATGGGTACCTTGCGGGACCCCAAAATCCTATCGGTCTCTCCAAGTAACTGACTCATTCTATAAGCCCCAACCCATTCCAACCTCTGCGACCTGCACAGTTAGGAGAAAGCAGAGGGCAGGACCAACCACACAGGGAATTTGTGTGGTTGATCCTGGGCAACAGCCCGTATTGTGGTTCTAAAAGTTTTTTCCACCTCTGGAGTCCAGTTCCAAGTGCCCCCTGATGCACTAAACCATGAAGGGGGTGCATAAGGGTTGCAAAATGGGGAATAAACACATGCCAGACCCCCAAAAGGCCCAAATATGTTTGTAACTGCTTCACAATTTCAGGTTAGGGATAGGCCTGGATTTTATCTATTACTGCTTCCGGCACGACTTTAGTACTTGATCCAACAACTCCCAAGAACTTGACAGAGTAACCAGGCCCTTGCACCTTGTTCTTGTTGATGGCCCAGCCCCAGTTGGCCAATGCCATCTGCAAGCTGGTTGCTTCTAGATCTGCAAGAGAATCAGAGGTTAGCATAACACCATAAATATAATGAAACAGAGAGACAAAAGGTATGTGCTCCTAGGTCACCAGGTCCTGGGCAACGAGTCCATGACAAAGGGCTGTGTGCATAACCCTGTGGCAACACAAGAAAAGTCCAAAGTCCATTGTCGACCTTCCCAGGTGAATGCAAATTGTTCCTGACTTTCTGCCGAAATGGTGATGGAGAAAAAGGCATTCGCCAAATCCACTACGTAGTGGAAATGCCCTAAAACATGTGCCAAGTGGTCCATTATCTCTGTTACATTGGGCACAGCAGCATGTAAAGGCGGCATGACTTCACCCAGTTCACAACAGCCTACAGCCATTCTCCAGGAGCCATCCGGCCTCTGCACGGGACCTCTACCTTGTCTTCCAACTCCCGCTTGTGTTGTAGCCCCTATGTGCCGCCATAAGTCCCTGAGGGCTACCATGACCCCTGCAGGCCACCATAGGAGTGCCCTCCTTAGCCTGCACTCCCAAATTGGCTACCGGCTCTGCTCCCCTCAACTGGCACTCTCTCTGACGAGGTCCCAGCAGCGGGTACGGGGCGTGAGCTTTGTGTTCTGGCACCTGCCTGGCCTAGAGGCCAAGAGTGGCTGGCCACTGGCCCTATGCATGCCATCGCTCAGGGCGGGGCTCCGGGCCCCTTCCAAGAATGAACCTCGGAACCCAAGTCGGCCTGACTCTGCCCTGGTTCCTCCCTGCTCAGGCGGGCACTCCTGCTACTGCCTGCACCACTTACCCTGGAGGCTGCTCAGACTCTGCAGCGTGTACTCCACATTTTCACTGTCCTTGCAAGGCATAGGGCATCAGGGACCTGGGGCTGCTATTCTGTGTCGATGGGATTGAGGCTTCTGCTCCCATTAACATATGCTTGACTGCCACCAGGCATTGCTCCAGGGCCTCTTGGCATTTCAGCTGCTGCACCTGTTGTGCCTGTTCCTGGATGGTTCAACTGGTATGCCACAGTACAGCCAGAAAAAACCAGGCCACAGCCCTCTCTTTCCCAATGGGCCACAGGCATGTTGACCTCCACCGCTTCCAGGGCCTTCCTGACATCCTCTGGAACAGGGCATACAACATCCCAGTCCCATAGAGGTGCTGAGAGGTAAGCCACCACTGGGTCATCCACCCAGGACTCAGGGGTGCTGGGGGCCCCTACTCACCCATCCTGCCCACTACACGCCAAATGTCAGAGTCCAGCTTTTCAGCTAGGGTGGGTTTCAGTGGTGAGAGGTCCAAGTGGAAGAAAGCATGAGGAGCCGACATAGGATCTGCACTTCATGCTGCAAGCAAGCAAGCAAGACTCAGACTCTTTATTGTTGGCACCAACTATTGCTGATTACAGGGGGTTTTATACAAGTTTAGACGATAGTGGGATCATGCCAGAACTTAGGTCATTAGGAACTACAGCGCATGTGTACAATGATTCATAGGTATGTGATGATGACTCATAGTTCTGGGCTACCTGTCCTGGACTGACCTTCAAGGGCAAATGTAGTTCCAGGCTTTCTGCCCTGGACAGGCCTTCAGGGGCCCTACATGGTGTAATCTGTCAATTCAGATTTTCTGATTCTTCCTGATTTAGTTTTGGAAGATTGTATGTTTCTGGAAATTTATCCATTACATCCAGGTTTTCCAGTTTGTTGGCATATAGTTGTTCATAATATTTTCTTATGATCCTTTGTATTTCTTTGGCTCCAGTTGTTATTTCTCCTCTTTCATTTCTGATTTTATTTATTTGGGTCCTCTTCCTTTTTTTTCTTGATATGTCTGATTAAGGGTTTGTCGATCTTTTTTTACCTTTTCAAAGAATCAACTATTGGAGTCAGTGATATTTTGCATCTTTTTATTAGACTCTATTTCATTTATTTCTCCTCTGATCTTTATTATTTCCTTCCTTCTACTCACTTTGGGCTTTGTTTGTTGTTCTTTTTCAAGTTCCTTTTTGTGAATTATTTGAGCTTTTTATTGTTTTTTTGAGATAAGCCTGTAATGCTATACATTTCCCTCTTAAGATTGTTTTCTCTGTGTCCCACAGATTTTGGATTGTTGTGTACTCTTCTTCATTTGTTTCAAGGTATCTTTTGATTTCTTCCTTGATCTCATTATTGACCCTATCATTGTTTAATAAGATGTTATTTAGCTTCTATGTCTTTCTGCGTTTTTCAGTGTTCTTGTGATTGATTTTTAGTTTCATGGCATTGTGGTCAGAGAAGATGCCTGATATGATTTCAATCTTCTTAACTTTATTGAGACTTGTTTTGTGTCCTAACATGTGGTCTATCCTAGAAAATGTTCTAAGTGCACTTGAAAAGTATGTATGTTCTGCTGCTTTGGGGTGAAATGATCTGAAGATATCAATTAAATCCATTTGATCTAGTGTGTCATTTAAGGTCACTGTCTCCATATTGATCTTCTGACTGGAAGGTCTATCCATTGAAGTCAATGGGGTGTTAAAATCCTCAATTATGACTGTTTTCTGTTAATCTCTACCTTTATGTCCATCAAGATTTGCTTCACGTATTTAGGTGCTCCTATGTTGGGTGCATAATGGTTTACTAGGGTTATATCCTCTTGTTGGGTTGTTCCCTTTATCATTATGTAGTGTCCTTCTTTGTCTCTTACTATAGCCTTTGTTTTAATGTTTATTTTGTTGGATATAAATACTGCTACCTCAGCTTTTTTAAAAACTCCTTTTCATTTGCATGAAATATCTTTTTTCATCTCTTTACTTTTAGTCTGTATGTCTTTCAATCTGAGATGGGCCTCTTGGAGGCACCATATGTATGGGTCTTGTTTTCTTATTCATTCTGCTACCCTATATCTTTTGGTTGGAGCATTTAAGCCATTTACATTTAAGGTGATTATGGATAGATACATATTTAGTGCCATTTTATTAGACTATTTTCCTCTGTTATTTTTTACTTTCTCTTTCTTAAAGCAAGTACTTTAAGAAACGTTTGTTACAGTAGTGGTTTGGCGTCAACAAACTCCTTTAGCTTTTTCTTGTCTGGGAAGTTCCTTATATCTCTCTTGATTTTAAAATGATAGCTTTGCGGGGTAAAGTAGCCTTGGTCGTAGGTCCTTGCTTGTCATTACCTTATATATTTCATGCCACTCCCTTCTGGCCTGACATGTTTCTGTTGAGAATCAGATGACAGTCTAATTGGTGCTCCCTTGTATGTAACTACCTGCTTTTCTCTTGCAGCTATTAGACTTCTCTCCTTGTCTTTAAGCCTTGCCATTTTAATTTTGATGTGTCTTGGTATAGGCCTCTTTGAGTCCAACTAGTTTGGGACTCCCTGAGCTTTCTGGACTTGTGTACCTTTTTCTTTCACCAGATTGGGGAAGTCTTTGGTAATTATTTCTTCAAATAGGTTCTCAATCCCTTGTATGCTCTCGTCTTCTATTATTCCCATGATGCAGATGTTGTTTTGCTTCATGTTGTCCAAAATGTTTCTTAAACTCTCATTTATTTAAGTTCTTTTTTTCCTTTTTGGTGTTCTGCCTGGGTGGTTTTTCCTACCTTATCTTCCAAATCACTGATTCGATCCTCTGCTTCACCTAACCCACGGTTTATGTCTTCCAGTGTATTTATTTCAGATATTGCATTCTTTATATGTGACTGGTCCTTTTTTATGGTTTCTATCTCTTTTTTATGATGTTGAGTATTCTTAAAATCATGATTCTAAATTCTCCATCTGATAAGTTGCTTGCCTTCATTTCATCTAGTTCTTCTGGAGAATTCTGTTGTTCTTTCACTTAGGGTCTGTTTCTTTGTCTTCCTATTTTGACTGCTTCTTTGTATTTTTTTCCTATGTATTAGGTAGACCTGCAAAGACTCTGGTGTAGGCCTTTGTCAGATGCTGCTTATGACTGACCCTAGGCAACCTATTTTGAGCTATCAGTAATCCACATGATGTGGCTCCCTCACCTGGGCCTGGATGTGTGAAGAAAGAACTAGACTGCACACCAAGGCCAGCTTCTATCAGCACCAGTCCCAGGAGAGGGTCAGCTAAAGTCTCAGAGCTCCCAGAGATGCACCTATACCTGCAGGCTTTCTACAGGCTTAAAGAGTGAAAGTCTTCCAGTTTTACTTCTTAGCAGTAGAGTTTAAGCACTACAGAGTAGGGCAGAGTAATTTCTTTGGGTGAGGCTATTGCTTCCCCTCAAGCTAGTGCCATTCAGAGAGGAGTGCTCTGCCTGAGAAAGATGCTTTCTGTAGTATGGGATTGTGGGGTGGATGGCTAGATCCTGGTCAGTTCCTTCAGTTCTCTCCCTAGAGCCACCAACTCCAGAATTTCATCATGCATTTCTAGTCCACTTTGCCCTCCCTCTGCTGAAGCTCAGGGTAAGTGGCTGGAAACAAAACGTTGTGTCTTGGCTCTTTAAGAGGTTGTCTGCATCTCCAGCTGTCTCTCCCTTGTGAACAGAAACCCCACTGGTTTTCACAGTTAGATGTTAATCTGGGTTCCTTTCCAGCTCTGGTGCTGTAGGTTGGGGGGTTCATCTTGGGGTTTAGACCCCATACTTCTCAGCGGGAACTTTCAGCTGCTGCAATATCTCTCCAGCACTTCAGCTGCTGCCCATGGGTGTGGGAACCCAGCCAGTTCTCTCGTGCCTCCTCTGCACTCCCTAGCAATGACATTGTGGTGATGTGGTTTCTTCTGTGTGTCCTTGGTTATAACACTTCTCTCTAGCTAGTGTTCAGTTGGTTATTCAGGATAATTTCTCTATAATTTAGTTGTAATTCAAGTTTGATCCTGGGAGGAGGTTAGTTAGCTTCCACTTACTCTTCTGCCATCTTGGGTCTCCTATAGTAGTAATGTCCTGACTGACTCTTTATAGATCAGAGGTTTCCATGAACCCCTCCTTAGGTTTAATTAATTTGCTGGAGTGGCTCACAGAACACAGAGAATCATTTTACTTACTAGATTACTATGTTATTATACAAGGATCTAATTCAGGAGCAGCCAGGTTAAAGAGATGCATAAAGCAAAGCATGAGGGAAAGGGAGAGGAGTTTCTATGTCCCCTCTAGGGGTACCATTCTTCCCACATCTCCAAGTGTTCACCAACCCAGAAGCTCTCTGAATTCCACAATTTGGAATTTGAATGGAGGCCTCATTTCATAGATATGATTGATTAAATCATTGATCATTGATTGAGTCAATCTCCAGCACCTATCTCCTCCCCAGAGGTGGTGGGGTCCTGAAAGCTTGGATAAAGTTTACAAAGTTTGGAAACTTTTTGGAAAGTTTGGAAAGTGCTCTAATCACATGGTTAGTTCCACTGGCAATCAGCCCCAATCCTTAGGTTACCTAAAGTGTTTCCAAAGTTCATTCCATTAACATTACAAAAGACACCTTAATCACTTTTATCACAGTAATTTCTAAGGGTTTTAGGAGCTGTGAGCCAAGAACCATGGATGAAGACCAAATATATATTAGAAATATATTTGAGTCATCTGAATGACAAAATATACATTCCTTATGCATCACAATATCACAGGTATATAATGTTTTATGCAGAAAGAAAATTTAATTGTTCTTCATGAAGTAATTTCTTATCTAATAAGATTTTATATTTCAGGATGACTCCTTTCAGCCCCAGTTTGGTAGCTTGTCTCCATGATGGCAATTATGAACTCTTTCCCTCCATATAACCTTTTCTCATCAGGAGATGTAATCTCTTCCCACCCTCCCCTTGGTTCTGGGATGGCTTTAGTGACTTGTTGGACTAAAAAAATATGGAAGAAATGACATTCTGTGACTTTTGAAATTAGGCCATATGAAGTATTAGAGCTCTGCTTATAGCAGTGGGCATGCTCTCTTAGAACTCTATGTGGAGAAAGCCAGAGACTATAAAAGAACTTCAACTACCATGAGATCACCCATGTAGAGAAAGAGAGAAAATGTTGTTGATCAGCCCTCAACTGTTCCAGAAATCCCAGCTACATTGGACCTGAGTGAAGGAGCCACCTTGGATTTTCCATTTCCATCAGATTCCCCAACGAGAAGAAAGGAGGTCCCAGACATACAGCCTCAGTGGAGGCATTGTAGCCATCCCCCATCATTCATGCTACTCTAGCTGAGGTCCCAGATTTCATGGAGCAGAAATGGGCCATTCATGATGTACCCTACTCAAATTCCTGATCCACCAAATCGCAAGCATAATAAAACATTTATAGTTTTATACCACTAACTTCAGGATGGTTTATCATTCACCAAAAGATAACTGGGCCATCTCTTGGATCTCTTGACATCCATATGATGAAATATTTTAAATACTGGCTTCTCAGGACTTCATTTTAATTCTTGAACTATAGCATCATATTGAGATAATTCTCCACAGTCTCTGTTGTTCTCCTACAATAACTTCTGTCTTTCTAACTGGATCCAGGACCACCTGGTACAGATGCAGAGGTCATGTACTGCATAAAGGAGTCAGGTTAAGGGACTGAGTGGTGGCTGAAGCAGGTGCCTTTTTAATTTACATAAATGTGTTGCCCTAATTGACACAGTCCCTCAAATATTTTAGTCCATCAGTTTTCTTTGCTGACAAGTGATTACCTGTCCTATGTAACTAATTTTACCTTTACTCCATTTTCTTTTTTTTTTTTTGCATCATTGGTGCATTGAAGTACTTATTATACTATCCCAAGTCCTGGATCACTTTTTTTCTCTTTTCCAATTAAGAAACTCTTTTATTCTCTCACTCTCTCAATATAAATAGTTTCTTTCCCCAATTATATATAGTATTTTTAATATTAAACAATAAATAAAAGTATAAAGAAAGTTAAAAAATTTCCTGAAATCCTATTTCTGAGATAACTGTCATTAACATTTTGGTGACTTTTACGTGTATTTGTATTTAAATGGGATTTTCTGGATTATCTTGTCTGCTTCCTCCAATCCTTTCCCTAGATGATAAATGAATAACCATCTAATTAGAGCCTACTACAAATTTAGTTGTCAGACATTACTTGATGCTTATGCTGCTTAGCAATATTTAAAAATCTGCCTCATTTCCTTCCTACCACATCTGGTTAGTTGACACCTTCTCAGTTCTTCTCAAGCACTACCCACATTGTGAAAATAGTCCCTCCTCACATCCCCTTTGCCTCAGTGGACTTCTGTCACGGTCCATGCATCAAAACAGGATAAGAAGGAGCAAATAGAAAGGAGGCAAGTGAGGGCTACCTTGGAATGGGCAGCTGGCAGGCTTAGAAGACAGAAGTTGGGAAGGTGAAGCATATCAGCTCAACCCAAGATGGTATGTTCACTGCAGCAAGGCCAAATCCAGATACAAGAGCTAAAAAGTAAGATTGCAATAAAAACAAATTCTGTTAGACACTTGAGTATGGCTCCAATAAGGCTTTATTACAACCAACTCCAGCTGCTAAAGTACTTAAAGGTGTAAATATAACTCATGACAGCCTGGGTGACAGTTCTGGCTCTTGAGAACTGACCCCCTGAGGATCCTTGGTCAGCTATTCCACTTACTCCACTTACTCCAAGGCCTGACTGTGAGTCTTGAAATCAGCTCTTGCCTACATGAAGGCTAAGCTTGTACCATTCTTTGTACCATAGCTTGTCTATGGAACTTCTCTTCCAGATGTAGTTGCCTAGACCCAGCTCTGCCCTGGTGAGTGGCTCTCTCAAAGCATTCTTCTTGATGTTCCTAAAATGTTTGCTAAGCACTGACAAAAGATAGTACATGTATTACTGCAAGCCGTGTTCTAAGGTGCAAGACAGCCTATGTTTTAATGCTGCCATGTAAAAAAGAAAAAATCGCCAGGTCCTTCAGTGTCCAGGTAAGACTTGAAAGGCCACTGGGATGATGAAGGGGCAGTTGGGTACAGTAGGAGGGGATCTGAAGGTCTAGTAGCTTTGTGTGCAGACTTTCAAGCAATCTACTTGTTTTTAGCTATGTCTTCATCATCACATAGGTTCCTGTGATTCCAATTCCTGACCATTTCAGAGATTTTATGGAATAAATCAGGTCACTCCTAGCCTTCCCTCACTACTGATTTAGGATTCAGTTTTCACAAGTCCACTACATCAGTCATTGTTCATCCATATACTTTACAGGTTTTGAACTGTTTGTCTTCATGGGTGTATGCTTACCTCTCAAAACTATTTATTCTTAATATTTTACTATCATTTTCAAGGGGTTTGGGGAAAAATTGAAGGAAATATGTGCTCCGTTATCTTAAACAAGAAGTTAATATAAAAGTACTTGCAAAGGAGAGCAACATGACAAAAAACTGAGATCATCTATAAACAGAGTATAAATTAGAGCAGCAGAAACTTCATTCATGGAGGCAGGAGAACACACAAAAACCCAAAGGGATAAAATTAAAAGTCTAAAATATGATTGTGGCAAAGAGAATGAAAAGAAGAAGCAAGACCTTAAAAAAATAAAATAAAATAAAGGAAGGAATTTGTTGACCAATTGACCAAAGGGAAGAAAGAGGAGCTCATATGCTATTGAGTTTTGGAGAATTACTGAGAGAGTCATAAAAATTTATGAGGAATAATGAAAAAGAAGAAGAGTTTTTGAGAGCAGTTGATGGGTTCTGTTTTTATAATGGTGACTGTTGAGAATGAGGGGAACAGTATGCTATTTTTTCAGAGTATGTAAAATATAACAGAAATCCTGCCAAATGTCATCAAGATTTCAAATTAATATACAGGGGAATAATTTTCTAAAGATATTTGGAATATATATCCAAGAGCTTCTAAGTGTAACATGGGAAATGAATGGACTCAGAGATTTAGGTGGTAATGTCCTCTCTCTTCCTCCATGTAAGGGTCACAGCTTTTGAGGAAAAGGGTTTTTATTCTCTGGAGAGAGTAAATCAGAGAGTTTCTGGGAGTTACCAGGCACAATTTAAGTTTGGGATACTACAATGAAATCAAGAGGTTAAGAAAAATCCTGTAGTTTTCTTATCCCCTTGGTAGCTAGGCTACCTTTTTAGTCAAGAGACCATAAGAACCTTTTAAAGAAATCTGACTAGCCCAAGAGGAAAACCTAAATATACAGGCAACAGAGGCTCCCCATGCCAGTTCCAGATCTCCATAGAAACAGAATCAATAGGATATATGTATACTTATATTAAGAAATTTATTTTAAGGAATTGGCTTATGCAATTGTGGGGGCCAGGAAGCCCAAATCTGTGGAGCAGACCAGCAGGCTAGAAACTCAGGCAATAGCTGATGTTGCAGTCTTGACTGAAATCTAAATTGTGAAATCTGAATTGTGTAGGGCACAGCAACAGGCTGGAAACTGAGGCAGGGTTTCTTTGTTACAGTCTTTTCTCTGGGAGAACTGTTTTTTGTTCTTAAGGCCTTCAATTGACTAGATGAGGCCCATCCATATCACTGAGGGTAATCTTCTTTAAAGTCAATTGATTGTAGATGTTAATCATATGTATAAAATCCTCTCACATCAGTGTCTAGGGTAATGTTTGACCAAACAACTGGGCACTATAGTCCAGCCAGTTTGGCACATAAAATTTAACCTTCACATTCTTTACTGAAACTGCTCAACTAGATCACCACAACACCAAAGCTCACCATCAATAATGCCTACTCTTGGTCAGCTTTTAAAATGCCCAATGCTAAAGAAAGAACAGTTAACCAAGAATCAGTAGATATCTGAAGAAAGTCACTTGGAGTAAACAGAAAACAATTCAGGGAAAAGAAAACAACAAAAAAATACTATTAATATTCTCAGGGAGATAAGAGAAGATAATTCAGTTATGAAACAAGAAAGATACTATTGGGGAATAAAGGACTTAAGAGTACAAAAAGCAGCTCATGGAAATTATACAAATCATAACAATAGAAAACTTTGTAAGAGAGTTTATAAGATAAAAATGAGAATAGTCCCAAGAAAGCAAACAAAACAGAGATGGAAAATAGACAAGGAAGAAAGAAAAGAGGTCAGTTCAGGAGGATTGACATCTGAACGAAGTTTCCAGAGAGAACAGAGAAAACAGAAGAGGGAAAACTATCAAAGAAATAATAAAAAAAAATTCCAAGTATTAAAGGTCATGAGTTTCCAGATTGAAAAGGCTTACCAAGTTCCCAGCCCAGTGGATAAATATATATCCACATCAAGCTACTTCATCATGAAATTTAAGAAAACAAAGATAAGAGAGTAAAGCGTTGGGTGAGTGGGAGGGATAGATTACATACAAATGATCCAGATTCAGACTGACTTTAGGCTTCTTAACAGCATCAGTAGAAGGCAATGGAACAATGTCTTCAAAACTTTAAGTAAAAAAATATTTTAACCAAATGTAGGAAATTTAAGGGTAGAAGAATGATATTCTTAGAAATGAAGTTCTCCAAAAATTCACTTCCCAAACATTTTTTCTCAGCAAGTAGTGAAAGATGCATTCTTTAAAAAAAAAAAAAAAGGTGTGATTGTTGGCAGAAGGAGGGTATGAGGGGACTAAAAAGTAATGTAAAAAAAGTACAATAAAGATCAAAAAAATTTTTTAAAGGAAGAAATAGAAAAAAAGGTGGATGTGAAATTTAGGAATCAAGGGATCAAATGAAAAAGAGAAGCAAAGGGAATACTTGTCAAGACGGTAAAGAGAGATCCCAGGGCACAGCTGCGCCAGACAGAGAATAAGGTCAGAAGGCTCTGGGAGACATGTCTCCAAGAATATGAAATTAAGAGGACACCTGGCATATTTGAACATATTAAGTGGAAAGTTATACCTCTTGGGGACATGTTGGAGACAGAAAAATAAGCAAATTTAAACAACGACAACAACAACAACAAGAAGCCCTGGTCAGTGTGGCTCAGTTGGTTGGAGCATCATCCCATGGACTGAAGGTTGTTTGGTCCAGTTCCTGGTTGGGAAACATGCTTTGAATGCTGGTTCGGCCCTGGATGAAGCCTGTGAGAGAAGTAACTAATGGGTGTTACTCTCTCACATCAATGTTTCTCTCCCTCCTTTCTCTTCACTCTAAAATCAATGAGCATGTCCTCAGGTGAAAATAAAACAAACAAATAACAACAACAAAAGCCCAAGACAACAATAAGAAAATCAGTAAAGCCATAAAAAGCAAAAAGTTATTGAAGAAAAGTAATAGTACCAGTTAGCACTACTTGGCTTAGACGTGAATACTAGTTACCCAGTCAAAGTAATGTAAATAGTGAATGTGGTTTAACAAAATTATGTATTAGTGTGGAGGATATGCATTTGTGGTGCAGGTAAGGAAGTGGAGAAAAAGAGAGAATCCAAATCATGTATAATAGATATGGTAATATAGAAAATATCTGTGTGTTTGTGTGTGTGTGTGTGTGTGTGTGTGTGTGTGTGTGTGTATAGCAGAAAAATCAAGAAACAGCAGTCCACTAATGTTATTTAAGGAATTAGAAGTAAATTACAATAAAAAAAAAAAGAGTTAAACTGGTTTGTCTTTGGCTCGCCCTGGCTGGGTAGCTCACTTGGTTAGAGCATTGTCCTCATAGGCCAAGGTGGTGGGTTCGATTCCTGGTCAGGAAGGGGCGCATACAAGAATCAGTCAATGAATGTATCAATAAATAGAACAACAAATTGACTTTTCTCTCCTCTCTCTCTTTCCCCTTCCTCTCTCTCTCTAAAATTAATAAATTAAAAAACTATATTTTTAAAAAGGGGTTTGTCTTTGGGAAGAAAAATTAATGGTAGAGACAGGAAGAAGATGGTTGTTTTTCAAAAGCTTTGTAAAACTGATCCTTCTTGCATATATAATTTTGATAAAAATTCAAAACTAAAAACCAAAAAACCCAACTTCCTGAATTGGTGGGCTAAAACCCAAACTCCTGGCAGTCTAAGAACTTGGTTTATGCAGTCAGAATGACTTGGGTTTTAATATCAGCTTTGCCACTTACCAACTATGTAGACCTGGGCAAGTTATCTAAGTTGTCTAAGCTCTGTGAGGAGGGGATGATAGTTCTCATGGTAACAATAAATACTGACTGATTCACAGCCTTGGTTGTGAAGAATAAATAAAATATCCTATGTAAAGTCTATACATTATGCTTGATACAAATCAGTGGTATATAAACTTTCACTAATTTTTTGCTATTATCAGGCTGACATTCAAGTTTCTTTGCAATCTCTCCAATCTGTTTTTCCAACCTCATGTCTTATTACCTCCTAGACAAACTCGAAGATTGTGCCAGGCAGTTCTCATTCTTTCTGAATATACCACGTTCTTTCTTGACTCCCTGCTGTTTGTTGCTTGTGCAATGATTTGTTTTCCTATCCACAAAACTATTTTGGTTGAAATAACAATTAAAATGAAATAAATGTAATATTATACCTTGTAAATAACTGGGAAATATTTGCATTCATAGGATCAAAATGCAAGATGTAAATATTTCCTCTAGGGGCTGAAAGCTGAAAAGAGGAGTTCCGTTTTTGCTCAAGACATGTTAATCTTGCCATTATTTAAGGTTGCCATGGTTCCTGTTTGGTGCTTCCAGGACTTCTTCGGCTAATGCCACTACATCTGAACAAGTGGGAATAACCTCATTTGATTGAGACAGGCAGGGTAAGATTCTTGCAAGATAGGTCAAGATTGGAAATAGAAATATAAGCCAAGGTTTTTGTGTCTCCTTTACAGAGTGAGCCTGGCTACTTCTTTCCAGTTTCATTATTACCCCCCCGACCCCAAGGAATCAGGGAGCAATTTATTTTGTAAACCAGAGAGATACTCTTTTCTCTTTTCCATTCCTGTGACATAATTTAAATGGAAAGAAAATAGTAACCACTTGCTTGTAGTTTTTTAAAATAAAGTCTTTGATTTTGTAAGTAATTTGTTAGAGTCAATTAGTGTGAGACTTCATTATAATGTGAAATAAGTCCTAGCCTAAAAAATAAAGATTAAACCAATGAAAATTAATGTATTTACCTTTGACAAATCACACTCTTCTGTGAACTTCGCAATCATTTTCAAATTCACAGACATAGACAGAGAGTACCTTGAACAGAAATGAAACTCTTGTTTTTATGAGACTCATTAACCTATCTCTGATGACATTTATGTCTCATGGTATTTCTCTACTTGAAATCCTCACCTGATGATATGTTTATTGATTTTAGAGAAAGAGGAAGGGGAGAGAGAGACAGAGACAGAGAGAAACATAGATGTGAGAGAGAAACATAGATTGGTTGCCTCACGTGTGCTCCCTGACTGAGGATGGAACCTGCAACATTTTGGTGTATGGGATGACACTCCAACCAACTGAGCCACCTGGCCAGGGCTCTCATGGCATTTTCCTGGTTCTCATCTAGTCTATTATACACTTTCAGTCTCTGTAGGATACAGAAAGCAAAGAGTAATATGGGAATAGTGTTAATTGTTCTTGATTACTTAAAATGGTCACAAGAGTTCATAATTTTATAATTTCATAAATCATTTTATAAGGTTTTCTTTCAGAGATTTAAAGTAAGAGAAGGGATATTATCTTGCTTCTAAGCATCATTTTAAGTCTGTTGCAGATAGACTATTCAGAATCCTATGCAAATTCAACAACATTATACTTGCCATCAATATTTTGTTATTTGCTGATGCTTTATGAATGTCCCTAAAGCATGTGATAATAAATCAGTTCTATAAGGTGTACATTTGTATGGACTAGGAATCTCTTCCCTCATAGAGTAAATAATTTGTGAAAGATTGTTTCATATGAGCTATACTAATTTTTAAAATATCAACAATAAAGTGAGAGATGAGAACATTGTAATGTGAAATAGAACACTTGAAAACCTCATGATAGGTTTTCAAAAACCCTATTCCCTCAGCTTTAAGAAGGGATTTATGTGAGCAAAGGACCTCTAAAATTTACACTTGGATTTTCACCTCAGTCCTGTTTCTGTGCTCACCTACCCAAGCCAAATGCTATTGTTCAGGGTACTTTGGGAACAATTAGAGCACAGTTCAATCTCTATTTTAAATAATTTCTTATAAATTTAATATTAATCCATTATTGCCCTTTATTTCTAATTACTTTCTTGCTTATTAACATCTTCATTAATTTAAACATATGTGCCTGCTTAAATCTCATGGTAACAAAGTCTTGGATAGCAGACAAAAATATGTTGTCAATGAAAAGTTGCCAGCTGCAGGTTGGAACTGTTCTTAAAATAAGAAGGTCAAATCTAAAAAAGGACCCATCAACTAAGTTCCCAGGACCCTTAGTATGCAGTGGATACCAATGATTAAACATGAAAGTAATATCGAATATGAACCTTTTATGGTTCAGAAATTTCATCTAATAATGGCATCCTGGGGTTCAATACTACAACTTCAAATACAATGGCTGCCAACTCTTCAATTAACAGATTGATGAATATTGTTGAAAAATTGGCAGTTGTCAACTGGTAATCTCACTAATGGATACTATGTTTGATAAATTAATTCTGAGGCTTAACTTCTGTGTGGAATGGAAAACAATTAGAAGGTCAAAGAGAAAACAAAAAGTGAAAAGACAGTAAGTATCACAAGGTACAAATTTCAATGATATGGCTTTATAGCCTCTTAGAGAAGAGGACAAGAAGAAATAGACATTTCCAAAAACATGTCAGGTGACACAAGATGCCTCAAGTGTCAGGGGCATGAAATACTGCCTCGCACAAGCACATGTCATGAGTGCAAAAGCTTTTTGTTCATGATGATTTTACTGCTGTCTATGCAGGGCTCACTAAATTACATTTAATGACCTCGTCTCATAGCAGAGTTTGTTGGAGGGGCCCACAGGACCCTAGAATGTACACAAGCTCACTCACGCAGGAATCAGCACCTGAAAGAGCACAATCCACTTATAGGAAATGAGGGAAGAGACTGAAAGTAGGTGAGAGCCTAGCAAGTGGCATTGTTCTCTCTCTGACCCCTACCCCCAACCCCACACACACACGCAGCACCACAACTCAGCAAAGTGGGTCGCCCCGCCCTGGTGAATACTTGAAGCTCCGCCTCTTACAACATAACAGGTGCACTGAGACAAAGAAATATGGCCCAAATGAAAGAACAGATCAAAACTCCAGAAAAAGAACTAAGTGACGAGGAGACAGACAACCTATTAGACACAGAGTTCAAAACACTGGCAATCAGGATGCTCACAGAAATAATTCAGTAGGGTCACAAAATTAAAGAAGAAGTGAAGGCTATGTAAAGTGAAATAAAGAAAAATATACAGGGAACCAACAGTGAAGGGAAGGGAACTGGGACTCAGATCAACGATTTAGAGCAGAAGGTAGAAATAAACATTCAACAGAACAGAATGAAGAAACAAGAATTCAAAAAAATGAGGGAGAGGCTCAGGAACCTCTGGGACAACTTTAAATGTTCTGACATCTGAATTATAGGAGTGCCAGAAGAAGAAGAGGAAGAGCAAAAAATTGAAAACCTAGTTGAACAAATAATGAAGGAGAACTTCCCCAGCCTGGCAAAGGAGCTAGACATGCATGTCTAGGATGCTCAGAGAGTCCCAAAGAAGTTGGATCCAAGAAGAAACACACCAAGGCACACCTTAATTAAATCACTCAAGATTAAAGATAAGGAGAGAATCTTAAAAGCAGCAAGAGAAAAGCAGAGAGTTACCTACAAAGGAGTTCCTGTAATACCATCAGCTGATTTCTCAAAAGAAACCTTACAGGCAAGAAGGGGCTGGAAAGAAGTATTCAAAGTCATGAAAGGCAAGGACCTACATCCAAAATTACTCTATCCATCAAAGCTATCATTTAGAATGGAAGGGTAGATAAAGTGCTCCCCAGATAAGGTAAAGTTAAAGGAGTTCATCAGCATCAGGTCCTTATTACATGAAATGTTAAAGGGATTTATCTAAGAAAAAGAAGAAAACCCATACTATGAACAGTAGAATGACAGCAAACTCACAACTATCAACAAATGAATCTAAAACACAAAAACAAAAACTAAGCAAATAACTAGAACAGGAACAGAATCACAGAAATGGAGATCACATGGCGGGTTATCAGTGGGGAGGGGAGAATGCAGGAAATGTTACAGGGAATAAGAAGCATAATTGTATGCACAAAATAGACAGGGGGAGGTTAAGAATAGTATAGGAAATGGAAAAGCCAAAGAACTTATATGTACAACCCACAGTAGTGAACTAAGGGGGCAAGGGAATTCTGAAGGGAGGGGGTATGTAAGGTGGAGAGGGATAAAGGGGAGAAAAAAATGGGAAAAATCTAATAGCATAATCAATAAAATATACTTAAAAATAAAATATACCTAAAATTTGAAAAAAAAATTAAATTCTTGGTTAACAGTTAATGGAAAAATCTTCATTTAAACTGGTTTAAAACATAAAGAAATATTATTTCACATGCATGGAAGTACAGAGGTAGGGCAGGATTCAAGATCTGTTGATTTAGTAATTCAACAATGTCATCAAAATACTGAAGTGCCTTCCATTTATCCATCCTGCCAACTTCAAAGTATAGATTTGGATGAGTATATCCCCAATGAAAGAAAGAAGTTCATCTCTTTTTATCTTTCATAAGAAGGAGGAAATCTTTGATAGACACTCCACCAATTCCACACCCCCTCCAGATTTTTTTCTCACTGGCAAGGTAAAGGGGATTACCACAATGAGTCTAGATTGTTCATCTGGTGGGGGGAATGAGTACTGAGGTGTCAACCATAATGAATGCTACACTACACCAGGCACTGCTGACAGGAAACTTTCTCACCTGGCCTTGCCCATATCCTTGCTTCCTTTGTTTCTGTGCCATTCCTGCTCCTCCATCTATTCTACACTGGCTCATGCTAGAATGTTTTCTGTCTGATGTGTCATCTGTGGAACATCCTCACTGTTTTCATTTCTTTGTCTGAAGTCATTAAAAAACAACAAATTTTAAGATGACGGTGTCTTCATTAATTTGATTTCTGTATCTTGTTTCTGTTCCTATTAGCTATTAAAAAGATTTGTGTAGTACTACACCTTAAGGAGAGAAAGTCTTTTGTCTTCTCTGCAAAAACAGGCCTACAGCATCCGCCTTTAGAAGTAAAATTCTCTTTGCCTTGCTATGAAATTTGGAAGAAAGGATAAATCTTCTTCAAGGATCTACTTCATTTCCACCAAAAATGTTTTCTTTGGTTTTTTGTATATCACTAGCAAATGTACTCTTTGGCCTTAGAAAATATAGCTAAAATTAACCAGTGGCTGAGGTTTTGTTTTTTAACTGTTTTATGTCCACTTATGTATGGATTTAAAGGCAAATTGGTTATATTTTAAATTGTCTCAATAAATTAAAATTGTATAAGAAAGATGGTTAATTATAGGACTTAAAAGCCAATGGGTCAAATTAGAGTTGTTTTGGTTTAATCGTGAATAAATTTTGTCTAAAAATAAAAAATTAATACTTTTAATTATTTAATAATAAATAATAAAATAACATTTTTGTCTAATCAAATAAGCTGAAAGTGGACTTTTTCTTATATTTCACATTCTAATTTATATGTAATGTTATGCCCATAAAAAATCAGTTAATGAGAATTTTTTTCTCATATTATGAATTAGAATAGAATACCTCTCAACCTCCTCAAGGAAACAGATTTCCCCTGAAAGGTTTAATAGTGTAAATTTAGATATGAGGAAGGGCAGAAAAGCAGCTAAGTTCAGAATAAGTCAGAAAAGTTTCTTTTTTGTTATTCCTTCCATTATTACTGTCTGTAGTCATTGTTTCATTTCATCATTCCCTTCTGCAGGAAAACAGAACAAAACAGACTGCCCCCCAAAAATCAACAAACAAACAAACAAAAGAAACAGTGTTTCCTTGTTAGACCTTCAGGGAACTAGGTTTAATTAAAGTCTAAAAAGCACATTTGAAAATGAGGAACACTAAACCAGAAATAATGTGTCAACTGTTTTACCCCAATGTGTATATCACTAGCAGTTAAAAGAGAGAAAAAAAGTTGAATAAGAAAAGTAAAGAAATTAAGAAATATTAAACCTAATGATCAGTTATCAACTGCAATCAGGAGTCGGGTTCCCTGGTACTACTGGGTGGGAAGGAGTTTGAGGCCCTGTTGGCCATTAGACTTGTTCTGGAAAACGCAAACTAAACATTCCATAGGTACTGCTATAAAAAAGTACCGCAACCCCCACAGGTTTTTATAGCCAAAGGTTTTGAGGCTTTAGTTTCTGGGCTGGAACTCTGGGTCAGATGGCCTGTCTGGTTCCCCAGTTGCTCCTCCCTGGTTATCAGGACATGAATGTGGGATATCCCGTTCTGCCAGTCACCGCCTTGTTGCACATCCTTTCTGCCCAGCTTCCATCTCTGCCCCGCCAAATGGTTTGGATAAATGTTTCTTTAACTCCTTGGTTGTCACACTTCCATACAGTTCCATTTTCTGGTAGTTCTGATAACCAAGACTTTTCTAATTGATATAATTAATGAGGAAGATTGGGTATTTCACAAAACCACAATTTTAATTATGGTTTCCATAATGAATATTTATACTTAAGTTGACTAAGCCTAGTTCATTCTACAATTTGGGTTCTCTTTTCAATTCTCACTGATCTTGAGTCCTAACTCAACAATCTCTTGGGCCAAGAACAAGGCAGTCCTTCATGGTGGCTGCCAGGGCAACTTCGCTGCACCCGCTGCTCAACCGCTGCTGGAGCAGGAGTGAGAGTGCTGGTTGCGACCTACAGGGGGCACTACTGGCCCTGAGCATGACTTAATTTCTCTCACAGTTGGGGCATGGTCTTCATGGGGTGCTGGTGGAAGTGCAGCTGGCCAGAGAGGGCTGTAAGTTGCTCCTGCACTGCATCTACAAGCTAGTGGAAGACATGATAAACTTGCCCAAAGACAACATGGAGCTCATCCTTATCCAGTGGGTAGAAGAACATGGAGTCTGGGGTGACCAGGTTTCAGTACAGAATCTGTGAGCTGTAATTGACTACTTCCTCAAGGACTGGCATTCATATGCATCCCCTTAAAACAAGAAGTTGTTTGAAGAGGAGAAATTGCTAAGACAAGAAGAAAAATTAGAGAAGATACAGACCAAGGCAGGGGAGGTGACAGTGAAATTTCTGAGAAGTTATCACCTGGAGGTGGGGATGAAGAACAATGTCAAATGGGAGCTAAACCCTGAAATAGTTGCCCACCATTCCTCAAAATCTTGGTGTTATGGCTGCCCCACATGCATTAAAGTTACCAGAAGAGCCCATCACATGGTAGCGTGGCTCTTAGTGTGAGGTAAAGGTAAAAGGGCTGGACACTGTGAGGGTACCTATGTCTGTGATGAACTTTGAGAAGCCAAAGGCCAAAAGGTATAAGTACTGATTATCCCAGCAAGCTGCCAGGGAATGGTACCCATCAGCTCCCAGACAATCAGAATCTACTCTCCCTCAAAAGCCATGACATAGAATCTGAGGAACAGTGGAGCAAAGATGGGCCAGCTCTGACCAAATATGGAATTTTAAAGAGCATATGGGGACATCAGACTAAACTGCATATACATGTCGAATTCACCATATGTGCCATCAACATCTTTTTTAAAAACCTTTTTATTGTATTTTTACATTACTATTCATACCCCCTTATACCCCCTCCTCCAACCCTTCCCCCACAATCACCACACTGTTGTCCATGTCCATGAGTCCTGGTTCCTTTTGCTCAATTCCTCCACCTGCTACCCTCCCGTCCTCCCTTAGCTGTCATCCTGCTATCTATGAGTCTGTCTCTGTTTTCCTTGTTAGTTAATTTTGTTCATTAGATTCCACATATGAGTGAAATCATATGGTATCTGTCTTTCCCTGATTGGCTTATTTCACTTAGCATAATGTTCTCCAAGTCCATCCCTACTGTAGCAAAGGGTAAAACTTTCTTCTTTTTTACAAGTATTCCATTGTATAAATGTCCCATAGCTGTTTTATCCACTCATCTACTGATGGACACTTGGGCTGCTTCCATATCTTAGTGATTGTAAATAACTGTGCAATAAACACAGAAAGGGGAATACTTTTGCGTTGTCTGTGGGAATGCAGATGGGTGCAGCCATTGTGGAAAGCAGTATGGAGATACCTCACAAAATGAAAAATGGATCTGCCTTTTGACCCAGCAATCCCACTTCTGGGAATATAGCCAAAGGAACCCAAAACACTAATTTAAAAGAATATAAGCCATCAACATCTTTGACTTACCACATCTGGCCTTGTTGGGGCAATCCTACTTAAGAAGTACCAAGCTGTAGATTTGATAAGCTGAATATTAAAAATAGACCAAAACAGTCTAGATCCTATTTCCTCTTCCTCCATTGAAATTCATTGGAAAACATGGAAGAGCTAACCATTTTCTTTAGTACTTGGTTCTTTCTCATCATCCAAACCAAACATTTATGTCTCAAGAGGAACAAATGACGTTGTGTTCTCAAAAAAAAAAAAAAAAGAATCTCTTTATATGTCATGTAGTAGAAAGATACCTTAACTAACTGACTCTAAATATCTTTGCAACCAAGATTTTGGTGTTCAGAATGAGAGGATAAGCAACCAGTGTCACTTACAGAGTAATATTTAAAACATCTATGAATATGTCATATATTTTCACTTCTAGATTACATAGCTATTGAGCTAATAAAGATGTCATAAACTAGCAAATTTAATATTTTTAATAATGTGACCAGAAACATAAGTAGAATTTATCAAGAATTTTTTTATTTTTCTCTTCGCCTTCCATCATGTGATAACTATCTTATTAATAACTTATTATGTTCTCTGTTCTATGCTAATAATTGAGAACTAAAAATTCACTATAGATATTTATATTCATGTTGCTGGGATTATGAACAATGAATATTAAAGAACAGTCCTATTATTTCTGGGATCTGAAAACCAATATTTATGAAACTTGTCCTGGCTGGTGTGGCTCAGTGGATTGATTGCCAGCCTGCAAACTGAAAGGTCAGTGGTTCGATTCCCAGTCAGGGCACATGCCTGGATTGCAGGCCACATCCCAAGTTGTGGGTGTGTGAGAGGCAGCTGATCAATGTATCTCTAGAACATGGATATTTCTCTCCCTCTCTTTCTCCCTCCCTTTCTGCTCTTTCTTTTCTTTCTTTCTCCCTCCCTTTCTTCTCTTTCTTTTCTTTCTTCTCTTTCTTTCTTTCTTTCTCTCTAAAAGTAAAGAAATAAAATCTTTAAAAATTATTTCTGAAACTGAAAAGTTACAGGTCTTTCAGAAAGAATATCACTGGATTAAAATTTAACCTTTTAGCATGTCAAGAACCACAGTGAACACAATCTATGACAGGTTTGAATAGTAAAGCAAAGTGGGATGGCCTTTAACCTAGGATTTCTTACATCCTACTCTGCCCCTAAGGAATCTTCCACCTCTTTGCCAGGACTTTTTTGTCCTTAGTTTGACCCTAATAGCACACAGATAACAAGGGGGAAAATATGGTAGAAAAGACATTAATTCTTGCAGCTAACATTCTTAGGAATGCATTTTTTTATGTTTATAGTTTTTTCTATAGTGCTTTACTACACCTAAGAACAGCTTATAGTGCATCTAAGCTATTGTAACCTTTGATCTTTGTTATTTGAAAAAAGTCTCATGCTTCTGTCCAGCATGAGACTCTTTTTTTTGTCCATAGTTCTGATTTGTCATCCTAATGACAGCCAGAATAATTCTTTAACATAATTTTGATGGCATATCATTTTCTACCATTTTACTCTCAACCTTTCTGTGTCTTTATATGTAGAATGTGCTTGTAAGCAGTATTTAATTGGATTTTATTTTCTTATCCAGCTCGGCAACTTTCAAATTTTAATTAGAACATTTAGTTAACTTACGTTTAATGTAATTATTAATATATTTTGGTTTATATATTTTGGTAATATAATTTTTAATATATTTTGGTTTATATCTTCCATCATACTTGCTTTCTACTTGTTTCTTCTGTTCTATGCTTTATTTTCTCTCATTTCCTATCATTTTGATTTTATTATTATTAATATTCCAATTCTAGCCCTCTATTACTTTCGAAGTAATATATTCTTTTATTATTCTTTTACTGCAGAGATTACAATATTAATGTATCAAAGTCTAATATTAATTGGTATTTTTACCATCTTACAAGACAATGCAAAAGCCTTAGAACCTTTAAATCCCATTTATCCTCCTTCTGACTTATATGCTATCACTGTATCTTAATTTGGTATTTATTGAAAACTTCACAAGAAATCATTATTTTTTACAGGCCGGTCTGGAAAAAGTCCAGCCACTGTTCACATAATAAAAACAGTTTGCCCAGTATTTATATAACCTGGCAGCCAAAGAGAGTGGACTGGAATGTGCATGCATGAACAATGATGACTTCACTGTACTAGTCAGTGTGGGTGGTAGACGCCACTGAGTGAGCTCCCAGTACCATATGGCTGTTGCCTTCAAAATGACTGAGCATGTAGAGTAACAAATCTGCATCAGATTTTGCATTAAGCTTGAATATTCCTCTGCAGAAACTATTTGGATGATTCACAAGGCTTTTGGGGGTGATGCAATGAGTGCAACACAAATAAAAGTGTGGCACAAATGCTTCAAAGATGGTTGAGAATCTGTTGAAAGTGATCCACTTTTTGGAAGGCCTGCAACAAGCAGAACACCCAAGAATGTTGAATGTGTCCAGGTTGCACTCAACGAAGATCGGTGACTGACAATGCAAGAACTAGAAGTTGATCTGGGGATTCCAAGAACTACTGTGTCTGAGATTTTGACACAGGATCTTGGCGTGAAATGTGTCGTGGCAAAATTTGTTCCACAGCTTCTGCTACCAGAGCAAAATGAACATAGTGCTGCAGTTGCTAATGACTTGCTTCAAACCACTAACAATGAACCAGGTTTCCTCAAGAAGGTTATAACTGGAGATGAATCATTGGTCTAAGGCTATGATCCAGAAACAAAGGCCCACTCATCCCAGTGGAAGTCACCGGGTTCTCCACACCAAAAGAAGGCCCGGTAAAATGGTAGCAAGATCAAGACCATGTTAACTTATTTTTTGATTGGGAAGGTGCTGTCCATCATGAGTACACCCCTCCAGCCCAAACAGTCAACAAGGAGCACTACCTCAATGTTTTTCATTGGTTGAGAGATGCAGTATGATGAAAATGGTCACAGCTATGGGTAACTGGTGATTGGCAGCTTCATCACAACAATGCACCGGCTTACGCATCACATCTCATGCAGAGTTTTGGGGTGAAATATCAAATCACCCAGGTGATTGAGCCCTGCTACAGCTGAGATTTGGCACCAAGTGGCTTTTAGCTTTCCCCAAAACTAAAATCACCTTTGAAAGGGAAGAGATTTCAGACCATTGATGAGATTCAGGAAAATACAATGGGGCAGCTGATAGCAGTTCCAAAAAGGATTTTGCAGAGTGTTTTGAACAGTGGAAGAGGTGCTGGTAGAACTGTGAGAGGTCCCAAGCTGCCGACTTTGAAGGGGACTGAGGCATCATTGTCCTTTGTGCAATGTTTCTGATATCTTGTATCTTCAATAAATGTGTCTATTTTTCATATTATGTAGCTGGATATTTACTCTTCCCATTGTTCTTTATTCTGTTCTTCATGTATAGGCTTCCATCTGAGATCACTTTCTTTCTGCCCCCAAAAATATCCTTTGTATTTTTTTACTGCGAATTTACTAATATGAATTTTATCAATTTTTGCTTGTCTGAATATTTCAGCTTCATTTTTGAAAAATATTGTCATTGGGTATATAATTCTAGGTTGACAGTTACTTTATTCCAACATTAGTTATTAATTATTCCATTTTCTTTTGGCTTTCGTAAGTCTATGAAGAAATTAACTATACATCTTATTTTTATTGCTTTGAAAGTTGTTGCTCCTTTTTTCCCAGGTGTTTAAAGAGTTTCCTTTTTGTCTTTGGTTTCACTATGAATAGGTATGGAATATTTTCATTTATCCTGCTTGGGTTCAGGACAAATTAAAAAATTCAACCTATGTCTTCATGTCTTTCATACATTTTAGAAAATTCTTAGCCATTGTCTCTTCAAATATGTCTTCTGCCTCATTCCCTTTCTCTTTTCTGTCGCTGCTCTAATTACATGTATCTTTGACTCTGTCCCCGTATGCTCTATGGCTCTTCTTTTTTTAAGTAGATGAGGCTACTTTATTCAGTGATTGATCCATGTAATTGCCAAGGCCACTATGTACAGGTAAGTGAGGTAGAGCTTTATTTCTTGTTTATTTCCTCCTTGGACAGAGCTTTGATAATTCCTCCTTGGCCTGGAGCCGCTCTTCACAGTGCTTTGCGATCTTCCTTGGTCTTAGACCCGTGGGGTTCAGCCTGGTCAGCCAGAAGCTTCTTGTGAACCTTGTCTGCCTTCAGCTTGTGGATGTGCTCCATGGGAATGCACTTGTTTTTGAACATGTTACCCTTCACTTTTAGGTACAGGCTGTGGTACATGTGGTGGTCAATCTTCTTAGATTCATGGTATGTTCTGAGTAGCCAGCGAAGAATTCTCATCCTCCTCATCCAGGTCACTTTCTCAGGCATTGGAGCATTGGAGCATTGGAAGTACACCTTCACTTACCTATGCCCATATGCCTGCCCTTCCTTTGGGTCAAAGTGTTTTTCCCACATCGAGCCCAGGAACGGACAGTCACAGGCTTCCAGATGATCAACCCATCTTTGATCAGTTTCCAAATCTGCTGACGGGAGTTGGCATTGGTGATCTCATTGATTTCAATGGTATCCAACCAGACCTTTTTGCTACAGCAGAGGACACTGTATGCAAGCCTCTTCTGAAGCCTGAGCATACTTGGGGCTGCTGCCATAGCAGCAAAAGGAAAGCTGCTCTACGACTCTTATCCCTTGTTTTGTATTTTCCATCCTTTTTTCTCTCCGTTTGAGATATTTCCTTCTGCCCCATCTTACAGTTCACTAATTCTCTTTTTAGCTTTATTTAATGTTTTTAATCTCTTCCATTAAATACTTAAATATTAGTTATTTCATTTTTAAGTTATAAAATTTCTGTTGGCTCATTTTTAGGTTTTCAGTTTACTTCTAAAATCTCAGCCTTGCCTTCTATAATCTTGACATATTGAATACAGTTGTTTTTGAGTCTGTGGTGGATGGAGTCTCAGCAGGTTTATTACTATTTTCTCTTCTTTATCTAGGTTTCCATTCATGTCCCACACCTTGGGTATTTTGTTATTTTGGAAGCCAGACATTTTTAGAGAAATTTGCTTATATAGGCAACAAGGGATTCTAGCAATTCATTTTCATGGTTAAGATCATTTGAAGCTGAGACTCAGTCCTTGTGAAGGTCAGTTGACTCTCAGCTTACCCTTACTACTATAGTGTAGCCTATTGGAGCATTCCCTCAAAGTTTGAACAGTTTACTAGGTTTATCTCTCACCCATTCATGATTTCAGTTTTTTTCCTCAGCTCTACAAGCCTAGCAAAAACACTACTTGGACTCTCAACTTCTCAGTCACTTCCAGAATTTGTAAAAAGCACTATAGGAAAAGGTGTCCTAACTGCCATGCTTATATCTGCTGGTTTCTTCTCCTGGAGATTGGCCCTATGACTTGTTGGTTCTCTAATGCTTTCAAGGAATTTTTTCCCTAGAGGTGTTTTTTTTGGTCATTGTTCTAAGTGGGAATGTTTGTTCAAATAACCCAGTCTACCATGCCAGATGTGAAACGCCTCATCTTTTAAAAAGTAAGCCAAATTATGCCACCAAAACTCTCTGTACATAGAAGAAAATTCAATGTCTTTACCATGGTCTGGAAGATCCTGTGTAATTTGACTCCAGGTTACCTTTCCAACCTTATCTCCTTAAAGTTTTTCATAAACATAAGGACCAACACAATGTAAACTTCCAGCATAAAAAGATTACATGATATATTTATTATATAACCTCCATAATATTTAGCATATTCTGAAAGCAATATATGTTATGATTAAATTTTAATATATTGTAAAAAATAAAGATCCCCAAAATAATGACTGAAACTAGATAGTTTACTTCCTGCTTACATGGAAGAAGTCTGGAGATAGGTAGTCCAAGTTTTATGAAGGCAGCAAGTATCAGGAGCCCATGCTCTTTCTGTCAGAGTAAGGAGGAGGAAGGAAGTTAAGAGAATGTCTTTCCATTTTTGGAGACTTTTCAGAAATACCAAGTAACTTCTCTGCTTTCTTTTCATCACCTAGTCCCATGGCTTTACCTAGGTATGGGGCAACTGGGAAATTTAGTCTTTTACCTGAGAAGCAGTATGCTAATCTAAAAAAAATAATTGGAGTACTTTTAGTAAAGAATGGGAAATAAGATACTGGTTTGTAATAATATTTGCTACAAAAACTAAGCATAATTTTTTTTTCTGAAACTGGAGTTTCTTGGAATATTTCTTTTTCTTGATCTCAATTTCCTCAACTACTGCTCATAGACTAGTTTATTCAGTGCTTATAGCATTAAAATTTACTATTTCAATCTCCAAAAAATTCTCCATATAAAATCTTACAATTGACACCTCTCCACCAGGCAAATCAATCTGTCTTCTCTTTCTTAAGCAACCATGGAAGTATTTTCTTTTTAATGAAATCCTCTTTGGAAAAGTGAAAGATAGGATAGTCTTTCTTGAACACCCAGGGTTGTCGATCACATACCTCCAGAGACCTTACTCGGGCTTCTACAAAATGTGAAAAATTCCCTTAATTAACCCATATCTATATTTAATTTATGTAATGTGAATGTCATTGTCTCAGTCCATTCAAGCTGCTACCACAAAAGGCCATAGAGCTCTCAACATAAGGAATATCCAAACCTGTAGAGAATTTTTATGAGTTTATTTGAGCCAAACTGATGACATATGCCAGGGAGCAAGATCTCCAATGCTCCAGAGAATAACAGCTTTGCAGCTTCTTTCACACATTTGAAATTAAGGAGGGAATGAAGGGAAGATCACATGGAGGTGGAAAAAAGCAAGGCCAGGACTGGATCAGAGGATAGTTAACAATATTATGCGCTCTCTTACAGATGGTTACACTGGATCATCAGCCTTCTCTCCTCAATCCTGGGTTTCCTCCAATTTGCCCAACAGATTCCTTTCTTGCTTATGTTTACCAGAGGAAGTTACTGCTGCTTGCAACCAAGAACTTTACCTGAAACAGTTAAGGAAGAAGTCAAGGGGAAATAAATGCTAAAATGAAGGTCTGAAATGAGATTCACTGAGAATGTATTTTTAGTTCCTAAAACAGTAGGTATTGGGGACAAACAATTCTAGTTTAAACCCGAAACAACTTAGTGCAAATTAGTATTCAATCATCTCAGCATATCTCTAGGAGCAAATATAATCACACCAGAAACTTTCCAAACAGTGAGAATAATATTCTCTTTCAAGGATAACGCTGACATCACAATTTTGAGCACTAAACAGGGAATTTGCTTCCTGTAAGGCAGAGGTTTACCTCTGTTTTCACTATGTAAGATCTTTATGTCTTTGATAATTTCACATCTTTAGCATGACTAAATTATTTTTTAATTCCAACTGAACTCCTTCAACTTGGCTAGGCCCTCCCCTCTCCTGCCTCTCCCTGACTTGCCCTGTGGGATTCTTTTCTTTTCATTGCCAAGGATTAAATTCTCTGTGAAAGCCTTGAAGGCAATAGACATCTATACTGGAAATGAGACACAAAACTGCCCAAAAATGAGAGGGGCAATCCCAAAGGTTAAGTGAAAAAATTTAAACTTTTATATTGGGGGGCAAATATCTGGCTGTGAACTGAGTTTCTTATTGACTTTTTTGGTCATAAAAATAATCATTTAAGTTGAATAAGAAACTGTTATTCTTCTGTTTTACCAAAGATGCTAGGTTTTGCATGTTCTAAACATCAAACAAACATCTCTATAGAGAGTGGCTTGCTGCCAATATCTGATGTGCTCAGGGATCTTAAGTGATCTCATTCTTAAAGCTCATCCTCACATACCAGACTCCTCACATGCTACAATAATAAACATAATTTAACCAAACATCTAAATTTTTTAAAAAGCAAGCACTTGTGTTTTAACTAAAGCACAACGTGGGAATGGAATGGCTCTTTCTCTTTACAATAGGCTGCAAAGTGAAGTACCCTAAGCTTAAGAGTAAAAGAGTAGTCTTTAACTAGAGTGAACCTTTCTCCACATGTGCAGCTAGTTGTGACATGCCAGACTTTTAGAACAGCCCATGTATACCAGTTCTGTGCTGGTGGGTGAGTAATTCAAGATAAAAGGCTGAATTAGGATTCAGTCCTAATCCTGTTTGGGATACTGGTTTTATTGGGTCATAGCCTAGTGGTCAGAAGACGACTTCATATACCCACAACAGCACAGATTCATTGCTCCCTCCTCAAACTATGCACATGAAAGGCATCAGATTGCTTGTAATGTGCAAACATCAAGTGTGATGAGTATAAATAAAAGGGACCCACGGTGTATATTGTATATATCTTAACTTTTACCTTGTTTTTTTACCCTCATTTATGAAATATCTTATGATAGCTTTATTTTCGAGCAACTGGTATGTGAAGCCATAAATTGTGCCAAACTAAATTGGTTGTGAGTTTAGACATGCTGGTGAGGATCATATAAAAATTATCTATTATCAAAACTGTATTATCTCAACTTTAGTCAGTTGTTCAGTCTACTAATCCAAACAGCCATGAGAAGAGGCTGGATATGAGTGAACATGATTCAACACATAAGAACTGAGCTCTGGATGTTAGCTCTTACAAAAGAGCCCCTTGCAAATGTCTTTTCTTTATGTTTATTTGCCATTGGAAATGGTATCAATTTTAGCTCTGTGGGAGAAAATTTAGTTTGGGGGAAAAGTCACATAGGTTATTATGACAGGTCTCCCAAATGGTTAGATGACCCTTCAATTAAAAAAAAAAAGACCTAAGGGTCTTTGCTTTTCTTATGATTGCTCAGGCTTCAAGTCTATTGAAAAGTGACTTGAAAAACCATTCTATGAAATGACTCTTTAATATTTGATAAATGAAGCAGTGTTATGGGCCTATATGGCCACATCAGTCATGCGTCTCAGCTAAAAGTATGTATGTTCTCCTGGGATGGTCATTAAACAGACCTTTCAAGATGACAGGAGTTCAGTTCTTCTATCATATTCACAGAAAGGAGAATAATGGAATAAAATTTGGAGGATTCAAAGGAAAAGAAAAGGTTATGTAGACATGCACACACACATCATTCTAACCTAGAGAGGCAATATAACTTGTGGCAAAGAGCCACATTCTAAGTGACAAAATAAATAGGAGACATTTATTTCTAAATATTCACTTCAAGGTAGCAGGAGAATATTATTTTAGGGCCTCAATGGCCTAAGAAAATTGAGATTAAGAAAACTGAGACAAAGATGGCGAAAAATATATGAAATACTACACTATTAATCTGAATTAAAACACCAGAATTTGCTCACATATCCTCATGCAGAGAAATGAACCTCTAGCTGGGAAGTGAATTGGATGTTACAGATACCAGATACTCAGTCTCCATCTGGATCCAGATGTTATTTCCATTCTACTCCAAGTGAGATAGCACTGCTTTTAACCACAGACTGAAAGAGCTCTGGATCAGACTGTCAGGCCTCTCCCTTGGGTTGTTCCTCTCCACCACACACTCCCAAACCCCATGTACTCCACATATGCCTACCAGCTGCCCCAAGCCAGGGCTGTCCAGGTAAGTCTTTGTATGAATGGATAGCCTTTGGTAGCAGGAGGAGCCCTTCAGCAAAATTGTCTCTTTGGCCTCAGCTCTGACTTTTGCCTGTAACCCAGGTCTGGCAAAAAAATAATACATACCCATTGTAGAAAACATGAAAAATACAGAGAAGTTTTCATTTTTTTAATCACTCATAATCTGACCATCCAGAGGGATAACTGTCAATATTTATTTTGGTACAGTAAAAATACATTTAATCTGAAAAAACATGTAATTGTTCATTTAGTTGGGTTCACAGTGTATATACAGTTTTGGATTCTACTTTACTTCTTTGTTTTTTTACTTAACTTTATATTGTGAGCACTTCTTCATGTCATAAAAACATTCTTTTTAATCACCACACACATCTACTCTATATAAAGTAATGATTATACAGATCAAGGAGAAAACACAAAACTGAAGAGAAAAAGTAAACAATCTAAAACTTGAAGATGTAGGAATAATTGTTCCAATTACCAATTTGCAAGTCCTAAAGGTTATGGTGGAGGATGTTCAAGAAAAAAATTAGGAACTAGTACAAGAGGAATAAAGTTACTTTGATAAATGCATAAAATAATGAAAAGATAGTCATTAACGAGGACATAATATGTATTTAAATACCAAGAAAACAATGGTTGTTGTGCATCAAATTATATTGTTAAGATTAATGTAGTTTTATTAAATAATAAAAGGGGAATAGTTACATTTTTAAAAGTTGCTTAGAGAAAATTGGCAAAAATGAGCTCATTAGTTCATTAACATTAATATGTTATTAAGTATAATATTCTTAAAATGGTATTGCAGGTTCTAACATTAGATTCCCTTTGGAAGCTTTAATGATGGTGTAGAAAAAGAGGTAATGGCAGAATTGTCCAATTCCCTAACCCTTTCCTGGCCAACGAGTATTCTCAAGAACAAGAAAAAATGTAGCATTTAATCTCTAGCAAAGTATTTTGTATTTACTGGAGTTTCATTCTGATACCACCAGCCCCTTGCTTTGCTTCAGAGCTATCTCCCTCTCCCAGTTATAATCAGGGGGGTGGGCTAGACCCTGGGCTCGACAGATCTGGGAAGAAAGAACTCAGGTAAGAGCCTTGGAGAAGATTGTGCTTTGTAAGTGCATAGGTGGTATTAATAATATTCTTTAAAACATTCATAAACAAAAATTTCCTCAGTAAACTTGTTGACAGCCTCATATGTGCTATGCCAAATGATATGGCTAGAAATTAATAAATACTGTCTGGATATGAAAGTCAAAGAGAAAACTGTTTAAACAAATTTAGAAAAAGGCTTAGGCTAATGTTTGAAAAATGTGCAATAGATGGGGTGAATAAAGAAGAAATCCGGTTGGTTTAAATTCAAAAGGCTTTCTCTTAGGGAAAAAATGTGAATTAAGAAATTGGGAAGGCAAGATGGAGTAGTAGTCAGGAGACCACTTTCAGCCCTTGCATTAGCTATTCAATTTTGAACAAGACATTTAATTTTTCTAGATTTTAGTTTCCTTCTCTGTAAAACAGAAATCAATGTTCACGAACTAAAATAAATAAAATATTCTCCTAAAGGACTCATGGGTTGAAGAGGAAATTACAATGGAAGTTAAAATACATTTTTATAATACTTTTTATTTTTCAATTACAGTTGAAATACAATATTATATTAGTTTCAGGTGTACAACATAGTGATTAGATATTTACATAACCTACAAAGTGATCTCCCTCAAAAGTCTAGTATTTTTAAAACTCATACATAGTTATTATAACATTATTGACTATATTCCCTATGCTGTGCCATACATTCCTGTGACTGGTATTTTTTTTTGACAATTTGCATGTCATAATTCCTTTTCACCTATGCCCCCAAGCTTCCTCACAGCTGGCAACCATCAAAATGTACTCTGTATCTATGAGTTTGTTTCCGTTTTATTTATTTGTTTATTTTGGTTTTTAGATTCCACATATAAGTGAAGCCATATGGTATTTGTCTTTTCCTGTCTTATTTCCCTTAGTATAATACCCTCTAGGTCCATCATGTTGTCACAAATGGCAAGATTACATTCTTATATATGGTTGAATAATATTCTATTGTATATATACACCAGATCTTCTTTATCCATTCATCTATTGGTGAACACTTAGGTAGCTTCCGTATTTTGGCAATTATAAATAACGCTGCAATAAACATAAGGATACATGTGTGTTTTTGAATTAATGTTTTGGGTTTCTTCAGAGAAATAGCCAGAAGTGGAATTGCTGGATCCTTCTTTGCCTCTTGTTATAGTCTTTATTTTAAAGTCTGTTTTGTCTGGTGTAAGTGTTGCTACTACAGCTTTTTTTTTTTTTTTTCATTTCCATTTGCATTCCATCCCTTTACTTTCAGTCTGTGTGTGTCTTTTGATTTGAAGTGGGTCTCTTCTAGGCAACATACATTTGGGTCTTGTTTTCTAATCTGTTCAGCTACCCTATGTATTTTTACTGGAGTAAGTAATCCATTTACATTTAAAGTAATTAGTGGTGGTATGTAGTTATTGCCATTTTATTATTAATATCTTTTTCTTAAAGAAGCCTCTTTAACATTTCTTGTAATACTGGTTTGGTGGTGATACACACCTTTAGCTTTTTCTTGTGTGGGAAGCTCTTTATTTGTCATTCAATTCTAAATAACAGCCTTGCTGGGTAGAGCAATCTTGGTTGTAGGTCCTTGCTTTTTATCACTTTTAATATTTCATGCCAATCTCTTCTGGTTTGCAAAGTTTCTTTTGAGAAATCAGCTGGCAATCTTATGGGAGCTCCCTTGTAAGTCACTGCTTTCTCTTGCTGCTTTTAAGATTCTCTCTTTGTGTTTAACCTTTGGCATTTTAATTATGACATGCCTTAGCGTGGGTCTCTTTGGGTTCATCTTGTTTGGAACTCTGAACTTCCTGGACTTGTATGTCTATGACCTTCACCAGGTAAGGGAAAGTTTTCCATCATTATTTCTTCAAATAGTTTTTCAATTCCTTGCTCTCCCTCTTCTCCTTCTGGGACCCCTAAGATTTGAATATTGGTAGGCTTGCTGTTGTCCCAGAGGTGCCTTAATCTATCCTTATTTTTTAAAATTCTTTTTTTCTTTGCTGTTCTGATTGGATGTTTTCTGCTACCTTGTCTTCCAAATGGCTGAGTCAATACTCTGATTCATCTCATCTACTCCGATTCACTGTAATGTATTCTTCGTTTCAGACTGGTTGTTTTTCATGTTTTCTATCTCCATTTTTATGTTTCCTATCTCTTTGCTAAAAGTTCTCACTGAGTTCATTGAGCATCCTTTTAACCAGTGTTTAGAACTCATTGAGCATCCTTTTAACCAGTGTTTAGAACTCTGCATCTGGTAGATTGCTTGTCTCCATTTCATTTAGTTCTTTTTCTGTTCTTTCATTTGGGATATGTTTCTTTGTCTCCTCATTTTGGCCGCCTCCCTGTGTTTCAATGTATTAGGTAGAGCTGCTATGTCTCTTGGTCTTGGTGGGACAAACTTATGTAGTTCTCATCCTGGGAGGCCACTGACATAGTCTCCCCGTTCACCTGAGCCAGGTGCTCCAGATGTGTCCCTTGTGTGGGTTGTGTGTGCCTTCCTGTTGTAGTTGAGTCTTGATTGTTGTTGCATATCAGTGGAAGGGGTGAATCCTCAGGCTGATTGGCTGTGAGGACTGGCTGTGACTATAGTGGATGAGCTGTTGTGCAAGCAGTATTTGCTTTAGAGGGGCTCTGGTGCCCGTCAAGTCTGCCTTTTGGATGTGTCATTTGTGGAAGTGGTTGGGAGGTGGTCTGGTGTTGTCTGAAGCTAGTCACTGGGTGTGTTGGTTCTAGTTCCTGTTGGGAGGGGCTCTGGTGTATGCCAAGGCCAGTCACTGCTTTTGCTGTGCTCAGAGCCACTTTGTATGATCTACAAAGTAATTTGAAGAGGGTTGCCACTTGTGTTGTACTTGGAGGTGTCTGGAGAGGCTAAGCTGCAAACTGAGGCTGGCTGCCACTAGTGCCAGGTATAAGGCCACTTAGCAAAAGGTATGGGCACACTGAGGCTAAATGCTGCATATTTTGGATTTGTGAGTCTTTTGAGAGATTTTAGGAAAGTCTGTAGCACAGGCTGTTTGTATGGAAAAGCCCCTGGAAATGACTTGGGTGGACTCAAATGTTGGGTGTGTTGGGGTCTCAGGGAATCACTTGGGCTGGGTGAACAATGTTAGCCGGGTTGATGGAGAGTCAAATATGGTACCTGCCTGTGCCTGCAGGTGGAAGATAAATAAAGGAACAATGGCTTTTGCCAGCATGTCTGTTTGGGAGCAAGATGACCCTTTAGCCCTAACCCTAAAGCCACATAATTCAGTTCTTCCCTGTATGTCCCTTGTACTTTTTGAGCTTCTGCTCCAGCACTGGAGCTCAAAGCAAGTTGGTCTGTCAGCAAGTAAGTCTGTGCATGGACCCTTTAAGAGGAAAGCCTGGGACTGGGACTCCAGAAGTTCCCAGTCTCAGTTGCAATTCCTGCTGGTTTTCACAGCCAGAAGTTCTAAGGGCCTTTTTTCTAGGCACTGAAACCCTGGGCTGGGTAGCCCCATTTGGGTCTAGGATGCTTCGCTCCTCAAGGGGTACCTCTGCAGATAAGATATCCTTCCAATTTTTAATGGCCATATGCGGGTATGGGACCTGCCCATTCTGGGTCTCCACTCCTCCTACCAGTCTGGATGTAGCTTCTCCTTTATATCCTTAATTATAGCAGTTCTGTTCAGTGAGACTTCAGGTGGCTCTCGATGATTTGTTCTGCACTTTAGCTGTAATTTTGATGTGGTCATGGGAGAAAGTGAGCACATCATTTACCTATTCCGCCATCTTCACTGGAAGTCCAAAAAACATTTTTGTATGTATAACAACATATCAAGACTTGTGTGTAATTGAAAGGTAATGGCAATTAGTATTAATTAGAATAAAATGCATACATGTAAGTGAATTAATTTAAAATAGGTTGACATGCCTTTGCCAGTGGGGCTTAGTTGGTTAGAGTGTTGTTAAGTACACCAAAAGGTTGGGGGTTCAATTCCTGGTCTGGGCACATACCTAGGTTGCAGGTTCAATCCCCTTTCACAGTGTGTATGGGGAGGCGACTAATTTATGTTTTTCTCTCACATCAATGTTTCTCTCTCTCTCCTGTCTCTCTCCCTAAAATCAATAAACATATTTAAAAATTAAAAAAATATATATGTTGTGAAGAGCCTGGAGCCCGCCATAGAAGCCACAGCCCAGTAGCAATAGTGATTACAATTGGGAAGGTCCATGCTCATGATTCTCAATGGTGAATGAAAGCACAGATTCATAATGAAAACCAGCGCCAGTGGCCCACTGATTCTTAAAAGACAGAGGTATTGTTCAAAATACCCCAGGTGAAACATCAGAGTAGGAGCCCATGAGGCCCCCTGCCCAACAAGAGCCTGGTCAAGGCAGAGTCCACCTCTTGCAAGTTTCCAGTTGGGATAAAGATTATTAACCATTCCACCATGCCCAACACCCAAGTGGTGGCGATCTCCAACAACGCCAGTATCCAGAGCATCGTCACAGTGTTGACTGCCAAAGGAAAAGAGAGTGGCAGCAATGGGCCCAACAACTTCATCCTCTTCAGTTGTGGGGAGCCCCCAGTCACCCTCTAGGACCCAAGCCTCAAGCCCAAATCAGCAATGATCACAAGAGAACAGAAGTGATTACAGAGACCCTGGGACCAAAACCTGCAGCTGTTCACAGATGTGGATCTTCCTTGACCACCTGGAAACCCTGCTCAGGCAGAGATGGGAGAATTGTGCTGGCAGTGAGGCAGCAGGTTAGACTATTAACAACAGCTTGACCAACATCCAGTGGCTTGGAAAGGTGAGTTCTCATGGATTGCGCTCCTGCAATACCCAGCAACAGATGGAGGAAAAGAAGAATTGGCACTTGGAGTAGAGTCAGGACAAGGTGAACTGTTCTGTCACTTAGGGAAATCAGAGCCCATGCAGGGAAGTTCTAAGAAGGGAAATGGATCAAGTGGCCTGTGCAGCAGAATTTCCAAGTGCTGTTATTAGCACTCAGTGTGATTCTGTATAACTTTTGAGCTACATACCTGCTTGGGATCTTTCTCCTCCATCTGCGAAATTTGCTTGGGGGCAGATTCTTCTGGCTGTGTATTCCATCAGCACTGCGGTCAGTACTCTGCCCTTAGTAGGTATTCAGGGAATGATGAAGAGTTCTTAGTTTGGAAAGTCACTCAAACTTTAAAAGAGCAACTCAACAATATGAAAGGAATACAGCATTTTAACCAGTTTTCTTAGAAGATATATTAATAGAGAATAAAGTAAGTTAGGTGTGAATTTTAAATATTTTCCAGCAATCAAAATTGATTTGACCCAATTGTGTGACCTGTGGTTGTTTTTCACAGTTGCTGCACACCTAGATTCTTTTGTATATTCCTTTTAATCATTCATTCCACAATCTTTAAAATAGAAAATTTACATGGATGTCTACATACATAAAAATTGAGCTGTTCACTTAAAACTTGTGTACTTTATAAAGTTATTTATATAAATATAATAAACTTTTATTATATAAGTATATTAAATAAATATATAAATATATAAAACTTACAAATATAAATAAATAAAATATATGTTGACACAAGAAATATCCAAATCTGTAGGAAATTTTTATAAGAGTTTATTTGAGCCAACTGATGACATGCCAGGAAACGCAATCTCAAATTCTCTTGAGTGACAGTTTTGCAGTTTCTTTTACACATTTGCAGTTAGGGAAGGAATGTAAGGAAAATTACATGGAGGTGGGAGAAAGCCAGGTATAGGACAGTTAACAAGATTATGTGCTCCCTTGAGGCTTGTTACGCTTTCAGGGGTCTGGAATTGAGGATTACTTCAGAGCATGTCAATGGTATGTAAGCTTTGCTAAAAAACAAGTTAAAGGCCTGGGGTGTTACTACCCACCATGACCTGCCCAGTTAGTAATTTATGATCAGATCACCACCCTTTAAGGTTACTTCAGTCACTGAATTTACACATATCTGCTTTATCGTTCACAAAATAAGACAGACCAAAAATAATTTTTTAAAATAATTATTTAATTATTTAAATAATTATTTTTTGTTAAAAAAATAATTGAGCTACATGTGCAATTCAAAAAGCTAGGAGAAAACAAATTACAAAAAGAAAATAACGGAATTATAAAGGAAATTAAGGAAATAGAAAAAATAATAAAAATATAGTTTATCGACAAAAATCAAAAGCTGGTTTTGGAAAAAATCCAGACAAGGTAATTTATAGAAAGAAAATAATGAGCCAATCTCACTTATGAATTTAGATGGAAAATTTCTAAATTAAGTACTAATAAATCATGTGCAAAAATGAATGAAAAATACATTGTGAGCTACGAGGAGTCCATTATTCAAAACAGTATGGAGATTAGAACTACTGTATCATCTAGCAATACCATTTCTAGATATATGTATATTCAAAAGAATTCAAAGTAGGATCTCAAAGAGATATTTGCACACCCATGTTTATTGAAGCTCTATTCACAATAGCCCAGAGGTGGAAGCAACTCAATGTCATTACTATACAGTTAAGTCCTCACTTAATATTGTCTATAGGTTCTGTGACCAAAGTGAAACGATGTATAATAAAACCAATTGTACCATCAGCTAATTAATATAAAGAGTTAAGTTCCTATGGCATTTCATCAACATTATAAGGATATGATGCTGAACAAAGGAATGTTATCAAAGGGTCTGCTGTATATAAAATGGAAAAAAGAAGGAAACCTTGTCACATACTACAACATGGATGAATCTTGAAGACATTATACTAAGTGAAATAAGCTAGTCACAAATAAATAATTTGATTCCACTCATATGAAGGACTAAAGTAGTCAAAAACAGAAAATAGAAAGGTGATACTAAGAACTGATAGGAGGAGAGCAGCAATTAGTGTTAGGCGAGTGTAGAGTTTGAGTTGCAAGATAAAAATATCCTAGAGATCTGTTGCACAACAATGTGAATATACTTAACACTAGTCAACTGTAGACTTAAAAAAGGCTAAGATGATAAATTTAGTATTAAGTGTTTTTACCACTATAAAAAATTAATTATGGCACAGTAGCTAATACTCAGACACTAGAGTGAAGTGGCCCGGGTTCTAATCCTAGCTCTACCACTTATCTATGTAACCTTGGGTAAATTATTTTTCTGTTTTTTAGTTTCTCATTAAAATAAGGATAAGTACAGATGCTAAAACAAAACAGAACAACAACAGCAAAAACATTGTGACTAAGGTGTATTCCAAAATCTGTCAGTTTAATCCACCATATTAACAGAAAAAAGGATCATTAAATACAGAAAAATTTTGTTAAAATTCAACGATTGGAATATTCTTCTCTCGGACATGTGGTTTTTCTTTCCCTTCCTTTAGGTCTTGCTGAAATGTAGTCTTATCAGTGAGGCCTTTTCAGACCACCCTATTATTCACAAACACCCAACCCTACCCTGTCATATTCTAACACTGTTTTACATTTCTTCATAGCAGTACCTCCTACACATAAAGTTAATGGAAGAAATCACAAAGATTAAAAATAGGCCAATTTGACTACTTAAAAATGTAAACACTTTAGGATACCAAAAAATCATAATCAACAAAATTAAAAAGGAAATTTAAAAATTGGGGGAAATATTTACCATCAATATAACTGGAAAAGGGAAATGAGGTCATATATAATAATAGAAAAACTTTTATAGAAAAAGTAAGTAAAGACATGAACACATTAACCCACTCACATAACATGAATTAGCTATTATTAAATTTTTGAAAACAAAATTTCAACCTTACAAATAGTCTAATAAATGCAAATTTAAGTAAAGAGATGCCTTTAAAAAATTTTTGAAATTAGAATGATTTTTTTTAGAATGATTTTTTAAGTAATACAACTTCATGTGGTAAGAGAGGCCTTTGTGCCCTGCTGGTGAGAATATAAAATGATGCACACTTTCTTATATTAAAAATGTACTGCTTTGTAACAAGTTACTACAAAACTTAGGAGCTCGAAGCAACAAACATCTGTCATTTCACAGATTTTGTGGGACAGGGATCCAGGAATTGGTTAGCTTGACACTCAGGAAGGGCAGTGTGTATCTGGGGATGGTCTCTGCAGGCTCAAGCAGGGGAGGAGAAAGAACTCTCAAGGTCACTCATGTGGTTTTGGGCGGCCTCAGTGGCTTACAACCACAGTCCAATGACTTGAGTTCCTTGCCGTGCGGACTTCTATACAGTCTTCTGGCATGTGCCCACAACATGGCAGCTGGCTTCCCTCAGGCCAGGGACCTGAGAGAAAGAGTGACCAAGAGAGAAGCCATAGTGTCTTTTATAACCTAATCTTGCAGATGACATACCATCATTCTGCTGTATTCTTTTGGTTACCCAAACAAATCCTGATAAAATGTGCATGAGGACTATGTAAGGGTATGAAGACCAGCAGTCAGGGATCATTGGGGGCTGAAGGCTTGTTACCACATTTCTTTAAGGCAATTTTGTCAATATTTTAAAGTTTATGCCTACCCCTTAATCCAATAATGTTAGGTAATTACATCTCTAGCAATTTATTCTAAGAAAATAATCATATATGTGGACAAATATTATGCCTAAACACTTATTACATTTTTATAATAATAAAATATGGAAATAATATAAATGTATAATAGAGGATTTATTCATGCACCTATCAACAGTGGTGATTCTGAAGAATTTTCATATCATAGAAAAATGATGATAAAATCCTTTTTTTCTGAAAGGCCAGGCATGAACATTTATATATAATATATTACATAAAAATTAAGATGCATATATGATGATGTTAAAAAAGACTGAGTGTATGCTAATGCAGTGAGAAGATAAAATAGCACATACACATTCCTAGCATACCTCTTCCTCCTCCCAAAAAGAAAGTTGAACTTGGGTCTGGTTATGAAGAAACAATCAAACTCATCTAGCTTGTGGGACATGTTACAAAATGACTGGTCGCAACCTTTAAAAATATTAGTGTTAGGAAAGACAGAAAAAGACTAGGGAATTGCTCCAGATTGAAGGAAGATGCAATGGATTTTCCTCAATTGACTCCTAGATTTTTTTTAAAAGTTATAAAGGACATTATTAGAACAACTGGGCAAATTTTAACATAGATTTTATATTAGATAACAGTATTGTAACAACAGTAAATTTCCTGAGTGTGATCATAGTATTATGATTATGAAGAAGAATGCCATTGTACTTAGGAGATACATGTTAAAGTCTTTCGTGTTGAAGTGTCATGCAACTAACTCTTGTGTGTGTTGTGGGGGGGGGGCGTGCGGGGAGGAGTGAGTGAAAGCTACACAAAAGAAAAGTAAATGCAGCAAGATGTTAACAAATGAATCTTGGTGAAGGGTATAGGTGTTCATACAACTTTTCAAATAGTTTGAAAGTTGAAAAAAGGATCTTTTAAAAGTAAATGCAACATTAGAAAGGATTAAGTGGCTTTATTTTATTGTAAAATTAAGATAAAATTTTATACTTTTCTGTAGTTAAATATTTTCAATATTTTAACATGCTGAACCTGCTGTTTCTGTAATTGGCAAATAATAAAAGTTGTACAAAAACAGGTTTTTCTTTATTAGGAATGTCCATTGAAGTTTTGTGTACATGATTCTATAATTCATTAAATGACTTTAACATTGTATATGGCATAAATTTTGTCTTGAAACTGAAATATGATTAGGAGACAACATATAGAACAACCACATATGCTGGTTGTAAAAGACCTAGGTGAAAACATGAATGATCTTCAAAAGCATTATGCTCGTTATACAGGTGGGGCAAAAGTAGGTTTACAGTTGTGAGTATGAGAAACAGAGTTTATTCTTGTATTATTATTAATTATTGTATTATTTTCCATACAAACAACTATAAACCCACTTTTGTCCCACCCTGTATAAAATATCTTTAAAAAGGACAAATATATAGGACAGAAAGTAGATTAGTGATACCTAGGGTTGGGAGTAGGAATAGTGAGTGATTATAAATGGGCGTGAAGTTTGTTTTCAGGGCGATGGAAATGTTCTAAATAATATTGCAGTGATGGTTGTACAACTTTGTAAATATATTAAAACCCATTGAATTCTACACTTAAAACAGGTGAATTTTATGGTATATAAATATCTCAGTTGTTATACAAGATATAGATTAAAAGATTTTAGTCGAATGAAACACACACTCTCAATCTGAAGAGATATGAAAAGTATGAGAAGTCTAGCCATGGCTGGGTAGCTTGGTTGGAATGTCATCTCGTACACCAAAAGGTTGTGGGTTCAATTTCTGATCAGAACATCTACCTGGGCTGTGGATTAGATCCCCGGCCCAGGTGCGTCTGGGAGTCAACAGATCAATATTTCTCTTTCTCTCTCTCTCTCCCCCTTTCTATCTCTAAAATCAATAATAAAATACATCCTCAGGTGAGGATAAAAAAAAAAAAGTATGAGGAGTCTATTAGAATTACTTGCGAAATAGCCAAATAGAATCTTATTATTTTATCCTTAGATTTTCCTTATTTTTATATGCAAAAGAAGCATAATTAATTCAGACTTCCTGGAGGCATTTAGATGTAGAGAAACATATGACTTGATGTAGAGAAACATATGATTTCTAGATTAATTTTTTAAAATATGCTTTTATAAATTTAAAGTGCACACAATGAGTAGAATCAAGCTAGTAGTGGATCATAGACAACATGTTGCTTAATTAATGAATTAAGCTGCTTTATAACTATAATTTAAATTTTTCATTCTTTCAGCAATTGATTGTTGAATGTCTACTATGGTCAGTTTTAGAGGTAACTGCCAACATATAATTGTCTTGAGTAATGACAAAGGTAAATACTTCAAAATGCTCTTTGGAGTCAGGTTTATAAATATATCTTTTTAAAAAATATAAGTAATACCAATGTAAATTTACTCTCAGTCCATGAATTATGATGGTTAATGTAGTCTGAATTAGTGAGCTCTCACTGTGTTCTCCAAAGTATTAATGAGGTTATTCTTTGTAAATCTAAATGACTCTATAAAATATTCATTAAAAATATTTATCAGAATTAGAAAGTCTTATCCCAAATTCAACTGTGGCAATCAGTTCTAAAGTACTGTGATAACTGGACACTTTTGCTAATCTTCTAAGACACATCACTTAGTCAAGGACTTACTGATTCATAAAGGTCTTGACTGGCCTGGCATAAGTGTGACAGGATAGTGCCTGGCCCGACTCATGAGTTGGAGCACTATCAGAACAGGCTCTGCACTGATGCATTTGCAAAAGAATGGGAAGCAGGAAGTAGATTTAATGTTCATAGGACTATTCTTGGCCAATGGGGAATGAAGATCAGTAGATAAATGTTAACTTTTTTTGTGCACTGGATAGCATGTTTTAAGGCTCCTACAAAGACAGCTAACTCCTAACATATCCTTGTATTGCTTATCCCTCCTTTTTGTTCCACCCTGCCTGCTCATATTCCTTTCTCTTAGCCATGTTTTTCAAATAAACTACGTGCATGCAACCCTTGTCTCTTATTTTGGTGGAACTCAGGCTAAAATGTGGGATATTTGACACATGCAATATATAGTGCTTGTCAATAAATTCTTGCTGAATAATTGATAGTGTTGTACCAATAGATTTGCATTTTTCACTTGAATTGCATCATTTAAGTAGTAGGAATTTTATTTATTTATTTAAAAATATATTTTATTGACTATGCTATTACTTACTGTGCATGGGAGTTTGCTATCATAATGAGTTGTTCCATTTTTTTTCTCCCCTTTATTCCACTCCACCCTGCACCCCCTCTTCCACCAGCATTCCCCCACTTAGTTCATGTCCCTGGGTCATACATATAAGTTCTTGGGCTTCTCCATTTCCTATACTATTCTTAACTCCCCTTGTCTATTTTGTACCTACCATTTATGCTTCTTATTTCCTGTACCTTTTCTCCCATTCTCCCCCCTCCTCCTGCCTGCTGATAACCCTCCATATGATCGCCATATCTGTGATTCTGTTCCTGTTCTAGCTGCTTGCTTAGTTCTTTTTTTTTTTTTTTAGGCTAAGTTGTTGATAGTTGTGAGTTTGTTGTCATTTTACTGTTCATATTTTTGATCATCTTCTTTTTCTTACCTTAGTCCCTTTAACATTTCATTTAGTAAAGGCTTGGTGATGATGAATTCCTTTAACTTTACCTTATCTGGGAAGCACTTTATCTGCTCTTCCATTCTAAATGATAGCTGTGCCAGACAGAGTATTCTTGGATGTAGGCCCTTGCCTTTCATGGTTTTGATACTTCTTTTCGGCCTCTTCTTGCCTGTAAGGTTTCTTTTGAGAAGTCTTATGGGAACTCCTTTGTAGGTAACCCTCTCCTTTTCTCTTGCTGATTTTAAGATTCTCTCCTTACCTTTAACCTTGGGTAATGTAATTATGATGTGCCTTGGTGTGTGCTTCCTTGGGTCCAACTTCTTTCAGACTGTCTGAGCTTCCTGGACTTCCTGGAAGTCTATTTCCTTTGCCAGACTGGGGAAGTTCTCCTTCATTATTCTTCCAGTAAGTTTTCAATTTCTCACTCTCATTCTTCTCCATCTGGCACCCCTATGATTCAGATGTTGGAGTGTTTAAAGTTGCCCCAGAGGTTCCTCAGCCTCTCCTTATCTTTTTGAATTCTTGTTTCTTCATCCTGTTCTGTTGAATGTTTATTTCTTCCTTCTGCTCCAAATCGTTGATTTAAGTCCTGGTTTCCTTCCCTTTATTTTGGATCCCTGTATATTTTTCTTTATTTCATTTTGCACAGCCTTCACTTTTTCCTCCATTTTGTGACCATACTCAGCCATTTCTGCGAGCATCCAGATTACCAGTGTTTTGAACTCTGCATCTGATAGGTTGGCTATCTTTCCATTGCTTAGTTCTATATTTGGAGCTTTGATCTGTTCTTTCTTTTGGGAGATATATATATATATATATAAATTATTTTGTCTCAGTGTGCCTATTACGTTGTGAGGGGTGGATCCTTAGGTATTCACACTGGTGGGGCAGCCCACATCAGTGCCTTGGGGCACTGTATGTGGAGGAGGGGTCTGAGAGAGAACAAATGCATCTTGCTTGGTTCTTGGCCAGCTCAGTCACTTCCCCTGCTACCCACAACCAAATTGGGACCTTCTGGTGCTGATTCCCAGGTGGGTGGGTTTGTGTACATTCTAGGACCCTGTGGGTCTGTCAGACGAACTCTCCTGTGAGACTGGCAGTTTCTCCTGCAGCTGCAAACCCCACAGGTTTTTACTGGTAGAGGTTTTGAGGCTTTCTTTTTCCCTGCAACCGGAACCCTGGGTTGCATGGTCTGTCTTGCTCCCCAGTTGTTTCTCCGGTTTATCCACAGGCAAATGTAGGACCACCTGGTCCGCCAGCCACTGCCCTGCCTGCCCCTGTCAACCAGCTGCCACCTTGCTGCGCATCCCTCTGCCCTGGCTGCCCACCTCCACCCCTTCAACCAGCCTGGGTTAATGTTTCTTCTTTAATTCCTTGGTTGTGGGACCTCCATACAGTTTGATCTTCTGGCAGTTCTGGTTTGTTTGTTTGTTTTTTTTAATTTGTTGTCCTTCTTTTGGTTGCATGAGGAGACAAAGTGTATCTACCTACACCTCCATCTTGACTGGAAGTTTATTTATTTTTTTTAAAAAAGCCCCTAATGTTATAGGAAATAGGTCCCTAATGTACATTCGATGGCAAAATCTTCACAATATAGTTCTGCCTGTATCTGTCATTCAAACCCTTCAACTATACAGGGGCAGGCAAAAGTATGTTTATAGTTGTAATACAAATAAATACAATATTTAATGACAGTACAAGAATAAACCCTGTGTTTACCTATTGCAACTGTAAACCTACTTGTGCCAACCCAGTATACTAGGGTAACTGACATTAAGAAATCAGCTTAGGCCTCAGAAGACAGTAATTATATAAAATCATGTTCGGGAGTCCAGGTTCTGGATGCCTGGCCTTCCTTTCTGTTCAAAAAACGTGTTCCTTCCTATCTCACCCTCAAACAAGTAAATAAAAATTAGAGAGCCAGTCAGAGACAAAGATGGGTCCTTTAAATGGTGAGAGAGTATGCCTGCTTACTCTTCCAGAGACCCCTCTTAACTTCTCTCCACCCAACCACAGCCACCTGAGAGCTCTGAGTTAATTTTAAAATCCATGCTGCCTTTGAAAAATTCTGGACATTACCTCAGTACCCTTAGCTAGGTACTTGTTCTACTACTGAGACTATTATTCTTTGATGACCCAATGTTTCAACATTTCTGCTGGTTGTCTAAGTGTAATATATCTACTGAAATGCATATTACAATCATTCTAGAACGTTCTGTCATGAGGTATGTAGGAACAAACTGAGTTTTCTGGTTCACATTAAAAATGAGCTACAATTTAGGCAAGTCCTTAATAAATATTTGTGGGCAGAGACCTCACTGAAATAACAGCATTCAATTTTTCATTATCTTTACTATCAAAATAAAGCAATGATGGAATTCTTCCAAAAATAGTGGATTAAGTATAAAAGACTTTGAATTAAACTTAATAGATTCCCCCGCTTAATGGATTTGCCTGCTTAAACTCTTCTTGGGGGGTTGTCTACATCAAAATTCTAAAGGATTTCACATCTCTTGTACACACATTGGGACATGGGGATGGGAAACCTGACTGTTTGACTGAGAGGTTCAAGACGGTTTGGGAATGCAAACTGCCCATTGGAAATTCACGTGCAGACAAGGAGGTGGTGGTTGTACCTGAAATACAGATTGAAATGAAATTCAATCTGCGCAGTAGACTTTAGGCACTGCTCTTCTGGCCCTGGGACCGCCATAGCCACGTCAGTATAATGGAGGCCTTTCCGGAACAGACGAGAAAGTTTAAGCTTTTAAAATGGTCCCTAGTTTCCCTTTTGAAAATAGAACTCTAGCCCTGGCTGGGTAGCTCATTTGGTTAGAGCATTGTCCTGATATGCCAAGATTGTGGGTTCAATCCTTGGTCAAGGCATATATAAGAATCAACCAATGAATGCATAAATAAGAGGAAAAACCAATTGATGTTTCTCTCCTCCTTCTCTCTCTCTAAAATGAATAATTTTTTTAAAAAAAAAGTCTAAGTTTCATTTCAGAGCTTTAAAGGTACCTGGTAACTTATTACTTATATTTTTAGACATAAAACCCACTTTCTAGTCTTTCTCCTTATGAAATATCCGGTCATATATAGGAATGGGCTGCCACAAAATAAAATGGTGAATATTAAACATAAGAGAAAGGGACATAATTTTGTTCTGTGCATGGGTGTTTGCTATCATAATGGTTTTTAGGAAACAAGTATCCTCAAAGAATCCTTTAGTGTGCTGTTATTCTCTGCTTTTTCTTACATTTGTTATATTTTCCTAATCTTATTAGTAATATTGTTAGGCTTAGTTATATAGAACACAGGGTCTTTTCTCCTCCAAAATGTTTTCCGTGAAAAAACAAACAAAAGCCCAACAACAAGAAATTAAGACAACCACAAAACTCACACATTTATTCAGAAGTCAGTTATCATACTAAAGAGCCGTAATCGCAGTTTTTTACATCTGTACTGGGCGGGTACTACCATATGTTCATTCCCCAGCAGATGTAAGTATCAATGAGGTGTCATGGTTTCTAAACTATATTGCTGCTCTTATTTCACATTAAAATTATTCTGAGCTAATCTCTGAAGATCCATATTGTGCCTATATGTAATTGGTGGATTAAGAGGTGTTTGTAATGATTTTGAAGTCTCTGGTTACCTTTGATCTGAAGGAAATCTGCACCAAATTGTTAGCCAGCTGTTTTCCCTTTGTCCTTTGTTTACAATAGGTTATGCACTTTGAGCTGGGGGTGAGTGTCAGGGGAAGGTTGCCTCCTTTTGTTCCCTCACTGACATATAAGACAATTGTATAGGCAATTTTGACTCCTAAAAAACAGGCAGTAGATATTCAATCGCTAACAGTGAAATTGGAGCAATTTTTTCTTTTTTTAAAAGATTTTATTTATTTATGTTTTTGAGGGAGTGGAGGAGAGTGAGAAAGAGAGGGAGACAAATATTGATGTGCAAGAGATATATCAGTTGGTTGCCTCTTGCTTCCCTCAACCCAGCACCTGGCATGCAACCCAGGTATGTGCCCTGACTGGGAATCGAACAGGTGACCTTTTGGTCAGGCCAGCACTCAATCCACTGAGCCACACCAGTCAGGGCTGAAGTTGGATCAATCTTATCTTTCCTGTTCTTTGTACTTCTCAGGAGAACAAGGTCATAGAGTTTTCATCTTCTGGTCTTTATCAGTATAGCAGTCCAAAAATTACCATATACATTTAGTTACATACTTTAACCTAATAAGGTAAAAATGTCTGCAACATAACTTAGATGAGAGCAGACATGGTTGTTAATGTATATTTGTGAAATGTTGAAAGTTCTTTTCTTTTTTAATCAGTTGATGTCCTTTTATTTGTTTTTATCCTCTATGTTTTCATAGCAATATTATTCATGAAATACAATTCAATATGTACTTAGGATGAACAAAATAGCAAATGGTGTTATTACTTAACTGTCGCTGCATGATTATCACAAAGAAGAAAATGAAATATAACTTCTTTGGGATTTCATGAAAGTGAAAATGGTTGTACTTCAATTTCTGAGGTATGGTGAGGGAAATGGGTGGAACAGTGAATGGGAAGGGAAGAAACAGAGGGATGGGGAACGATGTCCATTATAAAATCTATTCAGCATTCAAAAATTTTTTTGACTTGTAGATGAAAGTTATTTTAAATTATGTTAAGGCCTGAGCCTTAAATGAGTGACTCATCTGGTACAGCTACTAAGTAATAAGATGAATGTTAAGTTAGTGTCTTATTAGAACAGAATCATTGGAAACAGCGCCAAATACCATTTTCTTTGGACATTTTAATAATGTAGAGCTGGGTGGAAATGGTGCTTTGCCTCTTCTGAAGATCCGACAGACCTGAGAGGCTCTGAGGCCCAAACCTCCTTGTTCTTCCAAAGAAGGGGCGGTATATAGCAGTTCTACTTTCAGTCAGTTACTATATATTCATGGGAATAAACTCAGCTACAGACTCATTATCATTAAAAAAGAATTTACTGAACACTTGTATACTGTGCTAAAAATATTATGCACTTAATTTAAAAACATATCCATAAAAATCAGCATGCAATCTTCTTTATTCTAAACTTAGTTATATAATAGAAGGTGGTTTTTATTATACTGGCAATTGTAGGTGACGAAAAACAATTTTCCTTCTACCCTTCTGAGTTCTTAGCTAAGAGCCTTGTAATAAAAGACAGATTTAACAAGAGAAAAACAAACAGAAGCTTATTAACATGTATACCTTGTGCATACATGGGAGGTACCCAGGAAAAATGAGGAACTCTCCAAGATGGCTTAGAATTCAGGATTAAATACCATTTTAATAAGTAAAGGGCAGGGAGAATATAGGTTTCCTAGGGAGAGTAAATGATTTTAAGGAAAGGACCCTTAGAAGAATATCAATGGATGCAAGAGAGTCTCCTTTCTCTGGTTCATAAAACTCCTAGAGAGGAGATTTATGACAGTTAAGTTCCTTCTGGAGGGTCTGTCTTTAGATAGGTAAGGGGAGTTTAGAGAAAGTCTCTCTGCATCTGCTGATTAAAAAATTTTTTTAAATGTTTTTTTGAGTGCGGGAGGAGGGGAGGGGAAGGGGGGGGAGAGAGAGAGAGAGAGAGAGAGAGATGTTGTTCCATTTATGCATTCATTGGGTGATTCTTGTATGTGTCTTGACCAGGTATATTGGGATGATGCTCCAACTGAACTACCCAGCCAGAGCTAAAAAACATTTGCAGTTTTTTAAGTGACTACAGCTCAACATAGTCAATATACCAAAGTGGCATATTTTGGGGTGGATCCTGTTACCCTTCACAATCATAAATAAGAGGAAAAATGTTCCATGGGGGGATAAATGAAAAATAGTAGCAGGACCCTCATTCAATATTACTACTTCACAATGTTTCACCAATAGGCTGCTAGTAAATATTTTAGAATTTAATTAAATCAAACTTTAAAAAAATAGGTCATTTTGTCTGAAATTACTCTATTCATCATCGGCTTTATAAGTTTCTTAGAAAATAGTTCTGGAGCTGATCTCACTGGAAGAAGCACATGACTTTTCCCTATCCTTAAGCCAGGATTAAGGAATGCATTTCCAGAAACCACAATGCCTAAGCATCCCAGTTCTAATCAGTATTTAACATAATGCACTGTATCTAAACATTTGCAAACCTATCAGAAAAGGAGATCAGACTCAACTCTTCTTACCATTTTCATGGAACTTTGCTTCTTACATACACAAAAAATTCTTTTGGCATGATGTTCCATGAAAAAAGAGTAGCTGGGAAGTTGTTATAGGCTAGGTTGGGCAAGGAGAATTTTTCAGAGATCAAGTAAAGAACAGAGAAGGAAATTTAATACTGTTGGATGCCCTTGACCAAAATTTTAATAATGAACTTGTTTCCTAATGTCATAATTTCTGAACTTAATGTTCTTCAGAAACGTCTCATGAAAAGTCCAGTAGTAAAGTTCATATGATAAACTATAATGACTATTATTACATAATGTGGGATTTAAGAAACTCTCTACAAGTACTTACTGAGTTCCTATAATATGCTGACAAAATTTAAAAAACAAACAAACCTTAGTTCCTTTCTTAAGATGTTTTCATTTTGAGTATTTCTTTCCAAACTTTTGTTATTTATCAAATAATTTGGGATCAACATTGGGGTAACAGAGTATTACCCCATTTTATTCAAAACATGTATTGAGCCCTGGCTCGTGTGGCTCAGTGGACTGAGTGCAGGCCTGCGAACTGAAAGGCCGTCGGTTTACTTCCCAGTCAGGGCACGTGTCTGGGTTGTGGGCCAGGGCGCATGAGAAGAAACTTGATTAAAACACATATTGATACAGGTGTAATTAACTATTTTTGTATTTCCTGTTATTTCTTGAATAAAGAGGGTGTCTAGAAACTCTTTCGAAACATTAAAGTTAAACTATTGAGTTAACATTGTCATGTGATCCCATTCCTGTCTATAAATAACTGCGGCAAGGAAGCACCTTCTCTTGGACCTTCTCTTCCAGTTTTTTATGGAAAGCTTTGTTGGCTTCTTTGCAATGAACTTTATATTTAACTCAGTGAAGAGGTTGAGTCAGTTGTGTACATATTTAATTTTCTTGAATTTGACAAGTGTGTATATATTACATGTAATAAAATAAATCAGTTTTTTGAGTTTTTCCTCTTAAATTCCATCTCATGCTTTTCTTTGAAATTCCAACATTTCCTCATTAATTATTATAACTTTATCATTCATATAGAAAGGTTTTGTAAACAAATTCCACATGTAAATGGTACTATGGCCTTTAATGTTCTGTATCATGATATTAATTGGGTTTTATCCTGTATTTTTGACTATAATTTAGCTTGCGTGCATCTATAATTTTCTTTTCTTCTTTTTAAAAAGTATTAAAATCAAAAAAGAGTTTTACCTTTAAGACATTTTACCTAAAATCCTTTAACAAGCATTTCCTGTTTTTGTTCGACGATGAAATTACTTGGAAATGTCAATTTAAGTATGTTACTAAAACTATTTTATCAATTTTATTCTCCTCATAGATAAGTCAGAGCAGAGGGAAAAGATGAACCACCAGAGGAAAATTCCATATTAAGGAATGACTTCAATAGCCATTCCTTTTCCCTTGAGCTTTGAGACTCATGGTATTCCTATGTATTCTAATCTTTAAATACAAATAAATATTGGTAGCTATGATTTGTTTGTACTTCTTGACCTGGTTTGGGTTCATGTATGGTCAAAAGACAAAGGTCTTATTAAAATTATGATAAAAAATATAACGAATGTTTCTATAACTAAGTATTCAAAAAGATGTAAAAATACAAATAGTCCCTAGAACATGTTAGAAAGACTAGGTTATTATTTCCTCTATTCTATAGGCTCTCATAGTAAAAATGGGAAAATATTTATCGTGGTCTGTACACACAGCTTTCCTCATTTATGTGCGATTAATGCTTTTTTAAAAAAGTATTCAACATCTGTTTTTGATCAGTGAAGGATCATCCAACTTGTCAAATCGTTGTTCTGTTCATTTATGTCCAATTCCTACGTGGCCACAGTAGGTCTCTAAAATGTACATTCTTTCTTAGAATATCTCTGCATCAGGAGAAAATGGTGCTCTTAGACTCTTCGGTGACATTTAATTTTAAAAAATTAAAACGAGTATTCTGTAGAAATTTAACTCGGAGGCTAGAATTGGCAGGAGACTGATTTAACAATATGTACTGGAGGCAGCTGTGAAGAGGTGGTTGCATTGCAGGGATTGGTAACTTAGCCCCATTTCTTGATAAGTTGTAAGACTTCAACCTCTCTGCACCTCACTTTCCTCATTTGTAAAACGAGGTAATTAGTTCTACTTTACAATTGTGAGGATCAAGTGAGTTAAAACACTTAAAGCATTTAGAATGATGTGTAGTACAGAGTGGGCATTAAATAGCTATCATATCTAGGGAAATTTGGAGGGTTGATTTAATTTTAAAATATTTAAATTAACAAATTATTTTTTCAATGTCACTTCACAGTTTTGTAGCAGAAGTTAGAAATGATTTTTCTTATCCTCATCCAAGGACATGCTTATTGATTTTGAGAGAGGGAAAGGGAAGAAGGAGAGAAACATCGCTGTGAAAGAGAAACATCAATCAGTTGCCTCTTGGATGCTCCCTGACTGGGATTTGAACCTGTAACCTAGGCATGTGCCCTGAATGGGAATCAAACCCACAACTATTCAGTTTATGGGACGATGCTCCAACCAACTGAGCCACACTGGCCAAGGCTGATTTTTCTTGAGTTGTAAGAAAATTCTTCAAATTAAAATGTTTGTACATCAGAAAAGATGGACTGTAGAAGAAACTGTAACATTTACATTAGTTCAAACAGAAAAGTCTTTTATCCTCTTCATGTAGAAGAAATTGCTGTATGCAATTAGTGTGTGCGTGGCATATCTTCCTTAGTATTCAAAAGCACTAAAAGAATACATTAATTTCCAACAGTTTTGAAAAATACTAGCCCCTATAGTTCAGACTGCTTTTTTAGAAAACCCCTCAACCCAGAGGCACAGAATCTGAAATTAATAGGACCTGAGTATCCAGATTTAGGCATAAACCTTGGACAAGTTTTTTAACCTCTCTGTGATCACTTACTTCTAAAATGAAAACAATGCCTCCTCTCTCCAAGGGTAGAACTAAATGAACTAATGTGTATCAGTGTGCCCTCTGAACTATAAATTCAAATTTGTGCTGTTGTTTTATGATTCAAAAAAATATGACAAATGTGTTTATTTCTAGAACGTTAAGTATTCAAAAAGATGTACAAATGCAAATTGGTCCTTCGAACATGTTGGAAAGACTAGGCTAGTATTGCCTCTATTCTATGCACTCTCATATTCAATAAAAGCTAATTGCTAAAATGGGAAAACATATTTTTATCTCTTTTGAGGATATAAAATTGTTTAGCTGACCAGGTACATACTTATATTGAAAGCCTAACAAATCCTGCAAAATATTAATCAATTATAAGCCAAACTATACTCATTGAAATTTGCATGAAAAGTTTCAAAATAAGCATTTTGTGGTATTATAAAAGTCAAGTAGTATTTACATGCTGCAGTATCCCCATGCATAAGTTTCTTCCTGTGTCAAAATGTGTGACATTTTCATGTTTATATAAGTCATTGTTGAAAAGAAAGCTAAAGGCCCAAAATGGAGTCACTTGTAGACTTAATACATGACCTAATTGCAGTTTCAAGCTTCTCCAGGAATGTAATCTTAATGGGTCAGTCTGGAATATTCTGGTCAGTACCAATGAGGTAATCTGTCACATGACTCTCTGTATTTCCTCCACCCCCAGAAGCTGAAACAACCTGCCTGATAAGAGCCCCCTCTCCTTCTCTAAGGAAAGCTAACCTTACCTGAAACAATGCTGTCTTTTCTTTTGCTAATAACTTTGTCTCACCCAATTTCTGCCTATAAATGCCTTCCATATCCTACTGCTTCTTGGAGCACCTCTTTACTGGCCAGATTGGATGCTGCCTGATTTACAAATCGCTCAATAAAGACAATTAGATCTTCACATTTACTCGATTGAGTTTTTGGTGTTTAACATGTCTAAAGTTTGACTTCTTTTTCAGATTACATTAAAAAGTTCCAGATAATAGTGCATGGCTGAAGTAGTGGTTAGCCAGAATAATTCCTGGAGTGGAACAGTGGCATTATTTTCTGTACACATTTCTCTTTAGTATCTACCTTTCCTGTTCAGTCATTCTGAGTGTATTTCTTTCCTGCTCTTTGAGGGTTTTACTTCTGGAGAATTACTTGGCTTTAAATACTGACCTATTTCATAGTTCTCACAAGTAGGTAAAGTATAATGTTAAGCAAGTTTTCTATTTTATGGTAGGAAAAAAAACACGGAACACAGCCACATCTACATGTTGGTTTGCAATGTCGCAATAACTAGATTTTAGTGAACACTGCACTACACATTAATCTTTTAGTTAATAGAGAGTAATTCAGGGTTACACCTTCAAAATGCGACAGGTGAAATTCAGTCTTTCAAAAGGTAAAGGATAACTCTAAGTACTGGGTTCAAAGGATTTATGACTTCATTACACATAGCAGTAAGCATTTAATATTGGTGCAAAAAAAATCCAGACTTTGTAAATTAAATGGTGGTAACACGATAACACCTGGTTGTTTAAGTGCTTCCGTTTGTTTTAATATACTTGTATCCATGTATTGCTGGTCATGAAAATGTTGGCAACTATAGAGAAGGGTTGGAGAGAGACACACAGGTATATGCATACATTTATACAGTCACTTTTTCAAATTCAGGTTTCCATTACTGCAGAGTTGCTCTTTATATTTTAATGGAATGTGATACAGCTGAAACAGGAATTTGAAAGTGATATAGCAGACAAAAATGAAGTGCATTTGAAAAGACCATAATTTCTTATGTTATCATGGAAAAGTTTTATTGTTGCTGTTTGTTTTTTTTTTAACAAAACTCATTTAAAAGAAATAATATTCCTACCCCCAACATCAAAACAGCCAAAACAACAATACTCATGACTCCTACAAATATCTGTTTTTATAGGATTATTCCAATAACTCATTCTTTCAACTTTGGGTAAAACTATTATATGTGTTTCTTCTGCTTTTGACCATATCAGCAGGATCATAAAGGGTATTTAGGTGCCCCGAGGGGTGCTGAGCTGTTGTTTGGGGTAATTTAAAACTCTAACCTAGTCCCTGCTGGTGCAGCTCAGTGTATTGAGCATTGGCCTGTAAACCAAAGTGTTGCCAGTTCGATTCCCCAGTCAGGGCACATGCCTGGATTAGGGGCCAGATCCCAGTAGGGGGCATGCGAGAGGCAACTAAACATTGATGTTTCCCTCCCTCTCTTTTTCCCTCCCTTCTCCTGTCTAAAAGTAAACTAAATAAAATCTTTAAAAAAAACCCAAGAAACAAAAAACTCTAAGGCAACATTTTGAGACTAAGAGCATTTTCTTTCACACTGTAGTTCCATCTACATTCCAGAGCAGTTTCAATTGGTTAGGATAGTTTCTATTTTCCATTCAAAAATGCTGAAAAAGCATGTCACAGTTGCATTTCAACAATGGTGGGCAACCATTACAGGCATATCATCTGAAACAAAATCTTTTAGGATATTAAAAATGAAGTTATATTTTTCTAAAATACATAAATGGTCATAGTTATATGAAAATACAATCATTCACACATTAACACATGAATATCACAAGTACAAATGTATTCCATTTTTATTACAAATCCCTTTCACTATTTATGAGTACCTAAATTTTGCATCTAGCCCAGAGCTCCACATTAACAATTTAAAGTGAAAAAAAAAATGTAGTCCTTTTTGGGTTTAGTGGGGGAGACCACAGAAAAAGCAACAATATATTATAGCTCTAATACAGGATATACATGAGATATTGAGGGTGCACTTCTATTCAATAATATAAGAAAATGGTGACATGAACTTTTGAGAGATGGAATGAGCAGGGGATGGGAAGTTTAGAGAAACCCAAAGGCAACATGTTGATTTGGTAATTAGGCTTATATCAAAATTCTGCAAAAGGCTACAGTTATTTATGCTTTAACAAACTCCTGAAATAGGACTGTAGATCTGTCAATCACCGAAAGTTCCTGAATCAGGTCTCACCATAAAGGAGGGCCAGGTAGCTCAGTTGGTTGGAGTGTCTGTCCCAGAACAAGGGTGCAGGTTTGATCCCCCATCAGAGCACATATAAGAACCAACCAACGACTGCATAAATATGTGGAACAACAAACCAATGTTTCTCTCTTCCTTTCTCTCTCTCAAATCAGTAAATTAAAACAAAAAAGTTTAGTCCCCCAACTTAGAACCTAAGTTAAAAAAATAAAAATTTCTCTCTAGGATTTGCCATATTACTTTGCTGTTTTTTAATCAAAAAATACATTTTCTCATAGTAGTATAAAAATGCTTGGAGCTACAATGTTCTAACATGTTAATACCTGGGAAGCAGCTTCCAGTAAATTGCCTCTAATCAAAATGTAACATTGCTTCTGTAGAACTAGCACAGTCCCAACAAGGTTTCTATTTTTAAACTAGAATTGCCGATGGTCTTCACTTATCATTGCACTCGTGTTGCCACCTGAGTAAGCAACTTTGTCTTTTCAGTCAAACCTGTGGGGGCCACAGCCTGGACAATTAAACGAAAAGACATCCCTGCTGGAGATAAAGCTCCACCTGTTGAGGTTAGCTAGTTTACAGAGCCGGGTGGGTTCTTCCCTCTAGGTAAGGGCGGATGTCAAGCACTCCATCTCTAAGAACCCACTCGGGAGCTGCTCAGACGGCTGCAATATCTGCCGGGCTGGCGGGCCCCTGCCAGTCGAAGGGCTAGGGGACCGCATGGCAGCCACTACTGCACTGCACAAAAGGCAACACCTATCGTGAGGAGCCACCGGCCTTCTGTGGACCCCGCAGCTCCAGCGCTAGGGCATCATCCTCCGAGGAGACAGCGGCGGCGTGAACCAGGGATAGCCCAGGTGCACGAAAGAGAGGAAGGCTTCGCTACGCGCGGAGGAAGAAAGCCTGACTCATGTGGTAGCAGTGGCAGCGGCGGCGGCGGCGGCGGGCTCCTGGGAACTGAAACTCGTGATGCTGTTGCTGCGGAGAAAGCCCTCATTATCTATTCCGCAGGCGGGGGGACACTACTCAGGGCGCGTACACCCGACTGACACTCACGGCTCCAGCCACCTCCTCGCCGCGATCCCTTCTCTTCTGCGTGCGCGCGCGCGAGACGGCCGCGTGTGAAAAAAGCGGACACACCTAACCTGCGCGCCCCCTTTATCCTGCCCCACCCCCACTCAGGCAGAGTCTCAGAGGCGGACCCGTATTCGCTCCCCTAGCCGAAATTCCCCACCCCCCAACCCTTGGTTCGGCGCCTCCGCCAGCCTTCGGCAATTTCCGTCGGGACACCAGGCTCTCGCCGAGGTCCGAACACCCGTTGCCTTCTCCTCCCCGGACCCGGCTTTATGTCTGCGGAGCCCGAGCGCATGCGCAGACGCCATCTTCTCTCTTTTCCCCTTGGCTGGCCCCCTCCCCCCGCCGCCGCCGCCGCCGCCACCACCTTCTCTCGCCGACGTTCGCCCCTCCTCCTCCTCCTGCGCTCGGGCGCTGGTCCCTCCTCTCCCAATGCCGCGAGAGACCGGGGGATACGGTGAAGCGGGAGAAGAGCGCTAGTAACAACCACCTCAGCCCCCTCCCCGCCCGCTGCCCTCCCCCGGCACTCACCCGCCCCGTTGGTCGACACCGACCAACCCCACCTCTCGTTCCTTTGAACGGCGTCGGCTGCAGTAGCTGCACCAGCCCGTCTGGCCACCAACGCCGCCGAGAAAGGAGCAGCTGCCGCTTGTGGCCCCCTCCCGCCCGGCCCGCGAGAGCAGCAGGGTGAGGACGATCCGGCTGCGGAGGAAGAGGACGGGAGCGGCTCGCACCCTCCACGCTAGCTCACGTCCCGCCGCCCTTCGGGAAGACGCGGGCGCCGGCCCCTTACTCCCCGAGGACGTGTGCCGAGCCGAGGCGCCTGCCCTGAGGGAGGAAAATGCTCGGGCTCCATGGCTGCCAGTGATGGAGCGGTCCCTGGGCTCCCGCTGCCACCGCCGCCGCACCCCGGCCGTACTCCGCGAGGACCCGGCGTCTCTGCGCGCCCGCCCGCGCCTTGTTGCTGGGCTCACCGTACCGGGCGCCCCGCCGCCGCCCCGCTCGGAGCCTCGTCGTCCCGGCCCCAGCCTTGGCCAGCGTTTTCTCCCGGAGCAGCCACCGCGAGCCCAGGGGGTTTGAAAGGGTCCGCGGGGCGTGGGGGGAGGGCCGAGCGGGGACAGCGGGGCCGAGAGGGGAGGTTTCGGCGACACTGAGCTCGGGGCTCGCCGGCCGCGGCGCCGGAGGTGGCGAGGGAAAGGCGACACTCGCTCTGCGCTGCCTTCGTGCAGAGCGACCGGGAGGGCTTTGCAGCTGCCGCCGCCGGGGCGGCGGGAGGAGGGTTTGAGGTGGCCTCTGAGTAGTCCGGAGAAGGTGGGCATTTCTCGGTTTTCCCAGCTCCTCCCCTGGTTTCCCCCCTCCGCTTGTCTCCCCCCCCCCCCACCGCCCCGCACCCCACGTGAAGCGGAATATAAAGAGGGGTGTGAGACTAGAGGGGAAAGTGAATGGTGAAGGACTGAAGGGGTCCCCCTCTTCGGGTCCCCGGCCGCCCTGTTCACCATCGTTCATCCTCCCTTCCCGAAGCTCGCCTTCGAAGGCAGGAGCGGCCGGCGCCTTCGGCTGAGGAGGAGGAGAAGGAGAGATCGCGCCGGGCGGAGCGTCGGGTCCCGTTTTCCTCCCGGCGTCTTGAATACAAAGATTATCGTGCAGAAGGAAATTGGCACTAGCTTCCTCCACTCCCCGTACCCAACACAATGCACCAGCCGCCTGAGTCCGCCGCGGCCGCGGCCGCTGCAGACATTAGTGCTAGGAAGATGGCGCACCCGGCAATGTTCCCTAGAAGGGGCAGCGGCAGTGGCAGCGCCTCTGCCCTCAATGCAGCAGGTACCGGCGTTGGTAGTAATGCCACATCTTCCGAGGATCTTCCGCCTCCGTCGCTGCTCCAGCCTCCACCTCCTGCAGCATCTTGTATGTCGGGACCACAGCCTCCGCCTCCACAAAGCCTGAACCTCCATTCGCAGGCTCAGCTGCAGACACAGCCTCTTGCACCAGGCGGAACTCAAATGAAAAAGAAAAGTGGCTTTCAGATAACTAGCGTTACCCCGGCCCAGATCTCCGCCAGCATCAGCTCTAATAACAGTATAGCAGAAGACACTGAGAGCTATGATGATCTGGATGAATCTCACACGGAAGATCTGTCGTCTTCCGAGATCCTTGATGTATCACTTTCCAGGGCTACTGACTTAGGGGAACCTGAACGCAGCTCCTCAGAAGAGACGCTTAATAACTTCCAGGAAGCTGAGACACCTGGGGCAGTCTCTCCCAACCAGCCTCACCTTCCGCAGCCTCACTTGCCTCATCTTCCACAACAGAATGTTGTGATTAATGGGAATGCTCATCCACACCACCTCCATCACCACCATCACATTCATCATGGGCACCACCTCCACCATGGGCACCACCACCCATCCCATGCTGGTGTGGCTGGTACATCCATTCCTGGAGGGCCACCCTCAAGCCCAGTATCCAGAAAACTCTCTACAACTGGAAGCGCTGACAGTGTTATATCATCTGCACCAACTTCTGCTGCATCATCGGGTGGCTCACCTGCATCTGTAATGACTAATATACGTGCTCCCAGTACTACCAGCAGTATAGGTATAAATTCTGTTACTGGCACTAATACAATGAGTAATGTTAACATTACTGCTGTGGGCAGTTTTAATCCTAATGTGACCAGCAACATGCTTGGTAATGCTAGTATAAACGCAAGCAATATTCCTAGTGCTCCTAGTGTGAGTGTCGGGCCTGGAGTTAACAGCAGTGTTAATGTGAATATCTTGAGTGGCATGGGCAATGGTACTATTTCTTCCTCTGCTGCTGTTAACAGTGTACCTAATGCAGCTGCAGGGATGGCTGTGGGATCAGTTTCAAGTCAGCAACAACAGCCAACGATTAACACTTCGAGGTTCAGAGTTGTGAAGTTAGATTCTAGTTCTGAACCCTTTAAAAAAGGTAGGTGGACTTGCACTGAGTTCTATGAAAAAGAGAGTGCTGTACCTGCTACAGAAAGTGTGGTGATAAATAAAGTGGTGGAAACTGTAAAACAAAACCCAATAGAAGTGACTTCTGAGAGGGAGAGCACTAGTGGGAGTTCAGTGAGCAGTAGTGTCAGCACACTGAGTCACTACACAGAGAGTGTGGGAAGTGGAGAGATGGGAGCCCCTACTGTGGTGGTGCAGCAACAGCAGCAGCAACAGCCAACTCTTCAAGGTTTGGCCCTTCAGCAGATGGATTTCACTAGCACTGGTTCACAGAGTATTTCAGCAGTTACTATACCACAGAGTGTTTCTCAGTCACAGATCTCACAAGTACAATTACAGTCTCAAGAACTGAGCTATCAGCAAAAGCAAGGTGTTCAACCAGTACCTCTGCAAGCCTCTATCAATGCTGCGACTGGTATCCAGCCATCACCTGTTAATGTGGTTGGTGTAACTTCAGCTTTAGGTCAGCAGCCTTCCATTTCTAGTTTGGCTCAACCCCAACTGCCATATTCTCAGACGGCTCCTGTGCAAGCTCCCCTTTCAGGGGCACCACCCCAACAGTTACAATATGGACAACAATCGACTGTTCCCACGCAGATGACTCCAGGTCATGGTAAACCAGTGACTCAAATTCCTACTTCAGAGTTTGTACAGCAGCAGCCAAGTCTTCAAAAAGCAGTGTCCTCTGGTCAGCCCAGTTCTGCAGCAGTGGGAGCAGGAACAACAGTGATTCCTATGGCTCAGCCACAGAGTATCCAGCTGCCAGTGCAGTCCGTGGCAGTCCAAGCACAACCTGTAGGGACACCTGGCCAGCCTGTTAGCCAAGCTCAAACAGCAGTATCTGCTGTACCTACTGGCAGTCAAATTGCAAATATTGGTCAACAAGCAAATGTACCCACTGCAGTGCAGCAGCCCTCTTCCCAAGTCACACCTTCAGTTATTCAGCAAGGTGCTCCTCCATCTTCACAAATAGTTCCACCTGCTCAAACTGCGATTATTCATCAGGGAGTTCAAACTAGTGCTTCAAGCCTTCCTCAACAACTGGTCATTGCACCCCAAAGTACCTTGTTAACTGTGCCTCCCCAGCCACAAGGAGTAGAATCAGTAGCTCAAGGAGTTGTTTCACAGCAGTTGCCTGCAGTTAGTCCTGTACCCTCTGCTAGTAGTATTTCTGTTACAAATCAGGTTAGTTCAGCCAGTCCTTCTGGAATGTCTTCTGCCCCAACAAACTTGGTTCCACCACAGAACATAGCACAAACCCCTGCCACTAAAAATGGTAATGTGGTTCAAAGCGTTAGTCAACCTCCTTCCATAGCAGCTAATATAAATTTGCCTTTGGCACAACAGATATCACTAAGTTCTCAGTTCTCTGCACAATCATTAGCTCAGGCAATTGGAACCCAAATTGAAGATGCCAGGCGCCCAGCGGAACCCTCTTTAGTTGGCTTACCTCAGACCATCAGTAGTGACAGTGGGGGAATGTCAGCAGTTTCAGATGGGAGTAGCAGCAGCCTAGCAGCCTCTGCTTCTCTCTTCCCGTTGAAGGTGCTACCGCTGGTGGATGGCGAGGATGAGAGGTAAGATCATGCCATATTTCTGCAGACATTCAACAGATTCAGAGTTTATTTAGTAACTATGTATGTAAATGATATAAGTAATTTATAAACATTTGACAAAATAGTTATTGAGCATTAAGAATAGGGTTGGGAACACTAAGTGGTTTTTATTTATAAAATACTTTTTTAAAAAAGATTAATTATGAATGGAAACTTAACTTTTAACCCGTATAGGAGTTGATCTGTTCTTTTGAATGAGTAAAATCCTTATGATCATCTCTTGGGAGGGGCGTGATTCCCACATTTGTTTTTCCTTTACTAGACTGGACAATCCTTTTCAGTTTTACTGTGTTTGATCTCAGTCTGTGAAAGATACTGTTACCTGCTTTTTCTGGTCATACATTATAGGAAAGATGACCTAATCTGGGTTATACAGTTTGCCCTCAAACTGTGATTAACCAACTTTTGTATACCTATTTAATGGTCGTTTTATCTGAACAGTAAAGGAAGAATGGGAATCTTAAGGGTTTTTTTTGGGGTGGGTGTAGGGCATACATTGTCCAAATAACCAGATTTATTTTTGATTGTAGTAAGCTGCCCATTTTTACTTTTGCATAGTAGATCAAGGCGGTAGCCATTTTAAAAGAGTAAAGAAGGTACTGTATTTTGCCATGTATAATGCAAATCTTTGAGGGAAAAATAAGGATGTGCATTATACATGGGTATAATGATTACCTACCATGGGTATAATAATGGGCATAATAATCCCATGTATAATGCGCACAAAACCATGGGTGCGCATTACACACGGGAGTGCATTGTACCTGGCAAAATATGTGTCTTGGAGGGTTGAATTTATAGAGACATGAAAATGCAACTTTGTTTTGCTAATTTACCTGTTCTTTCCTTATCAAGAAAACCAATAAAACCTAAAAATACATTATTAAAGTAGTGTTTTCTTAATCGAATTGGAAATAATGCGCTAATCACACTGAATCATTGTCTTTGAAGCTGACTGGCTAGAAAAACGATGAAATCTCTCATTATTCTACATTACTTTAAGTTGGCTTTAAAGGAATGTTATAACAAATTTGCCAGTCTGACTAATCTTGATCAAAATAATACAGGAGTTATGGAACTGTGGAATTGTGAGACGCTTGAAAGATATTTAATTATTTTAGTATTAGTTGGAGATTTTTATGACTGAACTTTCATAAAACCAATAGGAACATTTATATTCTAAATGTATATTTGTGGTTTTCACTTTGGAAAAATTAAGCATATTTCCAAAGAATTGCAGTTTTAGTAAAAGAAAAAGACCAAATGTTTCAGTAAGGTTTTCATGATTTTTTTAGAAGGTAAAAGCCATGGTTTATTGAAAGAATTTAAAGTCTTGTTTTTCAAGATTTTTATTACTTTTCTAATAACCATATAGTTAAAATCTTGTTACCTAACCAAATGTATTCTGTACCAGGTACAAAATTACTTTAAAGGGTAAGCGTTTTGTAGGAGGTAGTTTCATTAGTAGCCTACTATAATTATTGTTAAACCTTTAATTTTATCATATCATGCTAATACTCAACTGTAATTGCTAATATTCACCTATAATTTAAAAGATTTTTACCCCAAATACTAATGTTTTCTAAATCTACAGGGTGTAATCTGGGTGAAGTCCCTATAAAAACAGGTATATTATATGGGTGGTAAATTTAGAGAAATGAAAGGCTGGTGAAATATGTAAGTGAACACCATACATTTTGAATTCAGACCTGGCATGATTTTGGTTAATTACCATGTGGTCTCCTGGCATGACTTGCTCTTTTTTTCCTTCTGGTGGTAGGGCATGATAGAACTTTCCACAACTCGCTTTTCCAGACAAAGTCATATGTTGGTACCTTCAACTAGGTTTTTAACTGTAGGGATAGAGTCCCAGTTTAAGGTATTAATACAAAAGTAATTTTGTCATATAGTGACATGAGATAAAGATTTATTAGGGACAAATTATGTAGAAAGGCTTAGAATTAAAGGAACAACAAGGTGCTGAGAAATATGATTACATATTAGTATTAAGTAACTTGAGCTGACTGCACCTGTTTTGAATTTACTAAATATTTGAGCCTTTGTTAAGTTAACATAAAAGTTATTAAATCTTGAAAATTTTTGTTTCAGTTATTAAGTTCTGAGAAATAAAAATATTTCATCCTTAGAATACCTGTAGAGATCAGAAAAGATAAATACGTATATTATTTTCTTTGTTTTGTTTTACTGCAGATTATTTCTTTAGTCACTATAGTTTGGAAAAAGAAATGTTTTATTTAAATTTTCCCTTGGAAGGAGATTTGAGAATATCTACAAGAGAAAAAAAATGATAATGATTAAAAAAAATCTTTTTACCTTTTCTTCTATTGTTAGTTTCTGTGTCAGTTGCATATTCTGGGCTTGGTTACCTGTTGGTCTCTCATGGAGAAAGGGGTACATTATAATTAAATGTTACGACTTAGAAAACATGTTGACAAACTTTTGGTTGGTAGGACAAATCAAGAGTTGCTCTTAGATCATCTTTTGAAATAATGCTCAACATTTTAAATTAAACAAAATTTAAAAAATGTTTATTAGACATGTAGAAAATGTTTTAGTTGGCTGCTGGGAGAGATTGTAAAGACAAGAAACATGGATCAGACAGTAAGATTATATCTGGTTTTTAAAAATTCATTCCCGTTAAAAAGGTCTTAATGTCTTATTTTAGTCTATAGCATGAATTTACACCTTCAACACAGGGGAAAATGGAGGTACTTAACACTGATACATAATCTTTTGTGTTTTGTGATTATTAGTACAACCTCTTAATGTGAAATTGTTCAAACTTCTATTCATCCTTCAAGACAGCTCAGATGTTACCTCTGAAGCAGTCTCTTCACCCAGGGAATGTTGTTTCCTTAACACTTTTGAGTGTTCCTCTATTTAAGGCACTGAGCACATTCAGTTTATGTTTACCCATTTTTCCCACAAGGCTTATGAGTTTCTCAAGGGCAAGAACTGAATAGCTTTGAACGAATTAATGAACAGAACTTTCTCTGCTTCTTGGATCATGATTTAAAATTTATGTTACCTCATCGTAAGCACAACTGTTAGAGATACAGGATCATATAATTTATTCAACAAATTGAAAAGCATAAAAAAAATTTGCTTTTTGTACTGCTTTTACTTCATCATTCCTTGAGCTGAATTGACATTGATCTTCTAAATATAGTAGGCCCTCAAATATTTATTAAAGAGAAATGAGAGTTATCTACAATATAAAATAGGAATAACATTCATTTTGCCTACTTCTGCGAATGATAGTAGCAGATAAAATACTTTAACTGTGAAATATTAATTTATGATTTTTAATTTTATTTAGGGTATACCTGTACAGAGTCAGATAATTTACATGGCTATCAAACAGAAGCTTCCTGCCCCCTTTCCATTTTCCTTTCCCAGAAGCAATTACTTTCACTCTTTTAGATGATTCTTGTGATATACTTTATAGTCTCTAAATAACTGTATTGGTTAGGAGCATGGACTCTGGAATTAGAATACTTAGGTTTGTCATTTACTAGTTTTATGTAATGTTGGGCTACTTAACCTCTCTGTGTCTCAGTTTGCTCATTTTAGCTCCTACCTCAAATTTGTTACACGAATTAAAGGAATTTGGAAAGCCCTTAGAACTGTGTCTAATTCATATGCCCTATATAAATATGTGTTAAATAAAATACTTGTTGCTTTCCTTTTTGACCTTATTAACTTCCTGGATATAAAATGAAGATTTAAAAAAAAATGAAGATATTACTGTTGTTTATCACCTACTCAGCTGGTACTCCTTTCTCTTAATAGTTGTGATTATATCACCATTGGTCACTCAGTATTCTTGTAAAATATGATTACTTTTCCTGTCCTGTGCAGTGTCCTGCACTTGCCTCCCTTCTCCCATCCCACAGCTATCTAGCTAACACAGTATACTAGTATATATGGTACATATATACTTCTATATACTATTTAGCATATAGAAATGTGAGTTTCCCTTCCACCCCCAGGTTTTCATGTATCAGCATAATCTGTTTCCTTCAAGTTGCCTTTTGTCCCGTTTTTATGTGTTTTGGATTTTACCTCTTGTGCTAGTCTTTTCTCAGGTGTCTGGTGATTCTTGGTTGTCTGCCTGTACTTAAGTGTAGGAGACTAAAGAACTGATAAATTCTTAGGGTGACTTGTTGACTGTTCCCATAGATAGGGTGATCTGGCTGCAGTTCATTGTTACCTAGTTCCCTCCTTTACCTGCCCCTACCTTCTAATTTTCTCTATAGTTGTGACTAATTCAGCTTTTCATCAAATGTCTATCAAGATGTTCAGACATATCAGGTATTATTATCAATTTTGTCTTCCTGAGGAAGTTTCTTTCTTACCCTTCTGATCTCCCTTATGGACTGACTGCCCTCTAAACTGGGTACACAAGTTTTATCATGGGATTCCCTTCATTTTCTCCTATGGTTAGATCTCCATTTTGCAGTGACCCATGTCTTGTTTATTCTTGGTTTACTCGATGTTTTAAAATCGTTTTAGTTTGCCCTGACAGTTGTTTGATTACATTATTTTACAATTTTGCTCTGTTGCTTTTTAGTTTCCATATTGCTTTTGAGAAGTTTGAAGCCATTCTGATTTTTCATATACTGGGTGCAACCTGTGTGTGTGTGTTTTGTTTTATTTTCCCCTTTTCACTCTCTCCTTCTGTCTTCTCATTTTTTAAGTCTCTGAAAGCTGTTAAGATAATGTTTGTTTCCGGTGTTCTGAAATTTTACAGTGAGAGGGTCCTAGTGTTGGATCTCTTTTCATCCTTGATGCTGGGTACTTGACACGACCTTTCAGCCTGGAAGCATCTTTTAATCCTGGGATTATTTTCTTGAATAAGGTTGTTGGTTCTTTCTATTTTCTCCCTTTTCCCCCCTTTTTCAAACTCCTGTTATTGGGATAATGGACCTTCTTGACCAGTCTTCTGATTTTCTCATTTTTTTCTCTGTTCTTAATCTTGTTATGTTCTATTTCTGTTGCGTTTTCAGCTATTATATATTTAATTTCTAAGAGCTTTTGTTTTTGTCTGTGGTTCTTTTAAATAATACCCTGCTCTAAAAATGATAGTACTTTCTCTTAGCTGTCTAAATATATAATGATAGGGTTCTTTTTAAAAGATTTTTCTTCCCTGTGTGATATGCTTCCTGTTTTTTGTTTTTTGGGTTTTTTTTTTTTAGTTTTTATTTGCTTTGGTCGGTGGTTCTGCGTAAGAGCGTGGGAATAAAATGCTGATTATAAAGTCTTGTTAGCCTCACTGTATGGTACCAGTTTGGGCCGTTTGATTGGAGGACTCTTGATATCTTCAGGTCTTCCCTCCTAGCTGGCTATATTCCCTGTAGAAGGCTGTTCAGATTCTTGCATGGCGGTGAAGGCCTACCTATATTTTGGGGGAAGGAGAGAGGGGAATGCAGTAAAAGATTTTGGGGGGGTCTTAGCAGCCTCATAAATATTTCTTCACTTAATCATCCTGTTTTCAGTATGTTCTCCTGCCTACTGCTGTGTCTGATTTCCTCAGTCTTGGGATCTTGTGTTTCATATTCTCCAGAGAATGTATTTTCAGTTTTTTTGCTGGGGTTGGGGAGGGACATTTGGGATCTCTGGGGCTTGTTGCTTAAAGAGACTTTTAAACAATCTTCCTTATTTTAGCAGCCTCTCTCCCTCACACCCCACATCAGATGTTATGTGGTACTGCCAATTCCTGAGTCTTTTGGGGATTTTACAGTTTAAATTGGGTTTATTCTTGGCTTTCTCCACTATTTGCTAAAGATTTGATTTTCTAGTGTTTTGCTAAGTCATTTGTCACTCAGCCATCTGTTTTCCAGCTTCCAAATTTTTGTTGCTATTGTCTTTGCACCTGTTCTCTCGATTTTTGTGACCTTGTGTCTTTATATTGTAAAAAAAAAAAAATTCCTTTTTGCCATTTAATGGGATTTTTAGGAAAGGAGTGTAATAGATGTGTGTGTTTACTATTACTGATACCTTTCTTAACTGTGGAATATTGCACTGTTAAATGTAAGAGCTGCGTGAATTTTAATAAAGTAATTTCTCCAAGATTTGATCTATAAAATTTATAGTACAAATTTTAAGAGTAGAGTTGCTTAGCTTATATCTAGCAGAAATAGGAAGAGTATCTAACCCAGTATTTCAATTTACAGAAGTGATTAAAAATGTTACAGTTAGATTTGGTTAATATTTATTATCACATTTAACCATCTCAGCAGTCTTGTGAATTAAGTTTCTCTGTTTTACTGGTGAATAAACGGAAGCTTACTTAGTTTATTAGAGAGGGGAAGTGAGTTGTCTAAGGTTACATACATAGCAGTAAAGCAGAGCTAGGATTAAAAGCCATCCTTCCAATTCAAAATCTAGTGCTGATTCTACTATTTATAAAGACAACAACAAGGAGTGCTGATGCCCATAAATAATATTAGAGTGGCTATAAACATGAAAAAAGGCAGGCTCATTGATGTGTAGAACATACCAACATTTACCTATAAACCCTCGGCTAGAAAGAAGTCATCAGAGTGGCGTACTTGGAATGCAGTAGACATTCAAATGGTAAATGAATTAATGTTAATTTTTTTTCTTTTGAAAGTTGTATGAAAATTATCTTCTCAGGAAAATTAATTTTCTGATTTAAATATAGTCTTTGTAATGTTGGCTTTAGAATTACAAAAACATTTATTTGTTTAGAAACTTTTACTTAAAAATATGAAACTATAAAGCATGACCTGTTCTGATCCTGCAATATTAGCACCCTGGTGGTTGTTTTTTTCCCATGTCACTGTGTTGTTAGGGTTGACTGTGTATATCATGGTAAGAATATACTTTCATTGCTCATTAAAAGATTACATGAGGGAAAAAATTTTAAAGTATATTTATATTATTTTAAAGAACTATTTATGTATGAGCTTGAGAGTCCATAATGACTTTTTTCCCTGGCTTACGTATAAAAATGTCATCCTCATTGTCTGTCTGTCTTTCTCTCTGTCCCCACATCTTCCTGTTATTTTGTTTGTTTGTTATAAGTCAGTTTGACCTGTAAATCTTACTTGACCTTTTGTTATTAGGCGAAGTTGACCTTTCTTTTACCTCCTTCCTGAAACACTCTTTTGCTTTAGTGATAGCCTTCTTAGTTTTTCCCACCTTACTGGCCACTCCTTTTCAGTTTCTTTCAGTATCACTTTATCAGACTCAGTGTTGGGGCTTCTTTGGGTTTCTGAGTCCTCTTCCTACTGCCTTTTCCCTAGGAAATCATCTGTTCTGTGGCTTTAAATACAGTCTGTATGCTGTCAGCTTCTGAATGCATATTTACTAGCCCACGCTTCTTAACTTTGATAGACATCTGCCTTTATAGTATCTCTGCTTGCATTCTTGTAGGTCTCTCAGTCTGAACAGATCATAAACTTTAACCTCTCAAATTTTCTCGTTTAGTCATCCTCATTTTAACATTATTTCTTACTCTGCAGTGGCTTCTTACTAGCCTTTTGCAAAGTCTTTACTTTCTCTAATATTATATCTTGTAGTCAGAATGATATTCTTAAAATGGAAATATATTCAGTTCACTCACCCAAAACCCCTTTAAAGGTGTCCCATTTCTTTTGTTTACTTTTGGCTTTATATTTCATTTTCTCCCTCACTCTCTGTATTCCCAGTGCCTTTTTTCAGTTCCTCAAGGTGCCGTCTATTCTTACCTTTTCCTCTATGTTTGGCACATTTTGTTCCTGTACCTGAATATTCCCTATGTCACCTCCTTTTCATTCCTCCTTAAAGCTTAACTGTCAATTTTTGAGAGGCCGTCTCTGACATACCAATCTAAATTTAGGTTCTTTGTTAATGCTCTTTGGTAGTACCTTGTTCTTTTGTAATGCTTATTATGGGCTGTAATTTTTTTTCATGATTATCTGATGATTTTAAACTACATAAGAGGGATGTTTGGTTTGCTACTATATAGCTAATGTATATATTTCAGTGCCTTACAGACAGTAGGTACTCACTAAAAATCTGCTTAATAAATAAATGAAAACTATTTTAAATATTGACGTAAGGGCAGCTTATCTTTTAAAAAACACTATTATATATTCGAAAGGTAAATATGCTCCTTATGATCATTTGATATCACTCTTTTCTCTTTTAATAGAGGTGATTGAGAATTAATTGATTACATTTCACTGTTTGATCCAAAAAAAATCAATGTGTAGTTGCTGATTTTAATAAGCATTTCGTTTTATGTTTATGCTTATTTTGTATTTTTTTTAAAGGTTTTCTTTATTTATTTTTAGAGAAATGGGAAGGGAGGGAGAAAGAGAGGGAGAAAAACATGGATGTCTGAGAGATATATAAAGTGGTTGCCTGTCGCACACCTGCAACCAGGGAACTGGCCTGCAACCTCAGCATGTGCCCTGACTGGGAATCGAACCAGCAACCCTTTGGTTCGTAGGCCTGCACTCAATCCACTGAGCCACAGCAACCAGGGCTATTTTGTATTTATTTATACTTATGTTTATGTCAATAAAGTTTCTCCAGCTTGAACAAAACAAAAATCCATTTATTTCAAAGTTAGAATATCAGTATTTATCTACTTTTGACTGGCTCAGCTATTTAGCACATAATGATTCTTAAATATTTAAGTATTAACTTGAAAGTCCTTTGGTGCAGTTTCAGCTATTAAAAATATAAACATTTTACTTGTAAAATGACATGTTTGCATGAAGAAAGTTTTATTTATTAAAGAATTTTCTTTATTGAACAGTTTACTAACCTTCGAGTTAATTACTTGTTTAAAATTCCTAACTGATCTATTTTACTTACGGTTATTGTAGTTTTTGTTATTAAACCAGTAAGTTATAGACTATGGCAAGGGAGAGGAACCATGAAAGAGTTTTATCAGTGTTCAAATTAGCAATAAATTTTATTGATTATATATGGGTATTAAATGGGAGTAAAACAAGCATTAAGAGATGAGGCCTTTAGAGAAGGGAAAATGTATTGGGTTGGCCACAATACAGTCTAACAAAACTGTTTCAAATGAAGTTAAAGGCAACTAGCACTGCTAGAACCATTGTACAGAAAAAACTAAATGAACTTTTTGGCCAACCCAATAGAATGCCTTTATAGAAGGGAATCTACAGAATCTGATGTTGTAGTGCAGTGATCATCAGAGGTTAGTTCTGAGAGTCTCTGAAGTCTCCTTATCCTTTTTGTGGACATAGTGTTAAAAGTGATTGTCTTGCTTAAAACCATTTTTGTGTTGACTGGAGAGAAGATTTACCGTGGCTAGATTTTATTGAGTATTAACTTTAGGCCATGGTGAGTGGTTACTTTTCTTCATCTATGGAACCATAGAACAAAGGGTTACTCTGAACTTCATGCAGCTAAGACAAATGAAATAGCATCTTATTTTTCTAGGTCTCCCACATTATTTTTGTATATCAGCTCACTACTCAGGTTGAGGAACTCCTGATAACCTGTGAACGCCTGAGTATTCTTTTTTTGAGTAAATTGTAGACAGACTGATTATAAAATTGCTTACTGTTAAGAGACTTCATTCTCTGTTAGCTCCCCTAGTTATCTAATTTCTTTGGTTAATAGGCTTTCTTAGTATATAGTCACATGGTAACAAAGAGCACATTGACTTGTTAGGAATACTTGGAAGGCATAAATATACAATTGAAATAATATCTAGCATTATATTTTTGCTATTATATGGCTATGATATATCTAGGGGTGATAGTAATAAAACTGCATTCTTGTGTGATTTTGGGGGTTTTAGCAAAGCACTTTGAAATAGATTTTATTCTCTTGAGTTTAGCAGTCTTAAAGTTGGTAAGATGCTTTTGCTCAATTTTCACAGGGGAAACAATGGAGTCTTTGGTTCATTTATTTGGTCAGTAATTAAATATTGTTTCTACTGTGTATTACGTACTGATTTTAGCTTTTTCATAGACTCTGTACCAGTTTAGTAATGATAGCAGTAGTAATAGCGGTAGAAGTAGTTGAAATTTATAGTATGTATTATATGCGCTTAACATATATCAACTTATTTAATTCTCAGAACAACTTTATTTATCCATTATTTATTATGTACTATTATTAATCCCCATTTTGTAGGTAAGGAAACTGAAGTATAGCGAGATTAAGCCATTTATTCAAAGTCACATAGCTCGTAAGTAGGAGCTGGGACTTCAGCTGGATGTAAGTTCCAGAATTTGTGTTCTTAACAACCGTTGTGGTCTATTGCCTCTGTAGCATACGATCAGAACCCAAGGTATTTTGTTGTTTCCTCAGTCAACTTAAATGCTGGGAACGACAAATATTTCTTATCTCATTGTATCCTCAAATACTATTGTTTTAATCTTGGAAGTTTGGGTAGGGATACTAATCTTGTTCTTGTACTCAAGAATATAAGTTCCATGAGAGCAAGAACCTTAGTCATCTAGTTTACCACTGTATTCCCCATTCATACCATAGTGCTGGACTCATGACATGTGGCAGAAAAAATTCCACAAACATCCAACATAGGGATAAAATTACTGCCAAATACTTTGCCATTCTGTTACTATTACATAAAATGGCACAACCATTTTGATAGATAAGTTCTTTCCAGATATGTTACTATACCTATTAAATTCTGTTCATCTCCCCTTCACTGATCTATCAAATGGGTATATTTTTTGAGTAGGTGTAAATCATTATATCTAGTAATGGTGTAGGCAGATCTTTAAACTTGGTTCTTGTCCTCATGGGGAGTATGTACAACATATATATGGTGAAAATGTATGACTATTTAAGTGCAAAGTAAGTTTTAAATTGCATGAAATATAAAATTAAAGAACCAGAGCTGGGAATCTTGAGATCTCACTCCACCCTTGATTTATATGATAGGTGGAGGAGCACATTTAGAGAGGCTAAAGTGAATTCTCTGACAGTGATATAAAATGTTTCGTAGATTGGAACTAGAACTCTGGTCTCCACAATGGCACTGGAAATCACATTCAAAGTTCACAGATAGGATAGAACTGATCTTTGGTAGGTCAGGAAAGTTGTGTTATTTGAACTGACTTTTTGAAAGTGTTGGGTTGAAGGAGAATGTTTCAGGTAGGAGAGTATTAATACAAATGGAGGAAATAAAAACATTCTGGGCATCAATAAGGCAACAGTTGGACTTACTAAGGTTGTCTCAGGAAGTGATAGGAAGTGACTGAAGATTGAATTGGGGAGTGATTTGCCCCTTAACTCTTGCTGACTAAATGATGTTTAAGGAAGATTAGTATGAAAGAAATCTGTAGTTTGCATTAGTGTCGGGGTACACATAGAAGCAGGAAGGACCAGTTAGGAAATTGTTTTTCTGTTATTAATGACTAAAGGACATAAATTAAGGCAATAGTGATTTCCCCTGTAAAATGATTTGGTACAGGAACCCTTTGGTTAGCAAATTTCTCAATATATAAAAATACTGTATTCACTTTCCTAGCTGCTTTTTTAGAGCAATATGTTTCTCTTCTCATTTAAAAAAAAAAAAAAATATATATATATATATAAAACTTAATATCCTAGAAAAGCTGTTACCAATAACTGTAGTTTTAAAGGTCTGAAGGATAAGTGGTTATGTAAGGTAGGATTTTTGGTAATTTAATATTTTGATAGGGTTTATCTGTGTCTTATCCAAAGCAGATGTGCCCCAAACATATTTAGGAGTAAAAAGAAATACAAGTGAATGTGAACTTACATTTTAGGGTCTGTGTTCTGTGCATTCATGAATGTAAACTAATATTTTAGGATTGGTTCTTTACATTCATGGTTATAGAGACCTTTGCCTGCTTCCTTTTCATACTAACCGAATTCCATTGCTAGTCTCTTCCAGATAATGGACAGAGGAGGCATTATTTCTTCCTATCCCCTGAGCACTCCTAGGCATCTACCAAAAGGGAAATGGTGTAGATTTATTTAAAATGTGAGCAGCATTAATACTACTATTGACACTAAATGTGAGTAATATCATTTATTGACATTTAAAGTGCTATGAAACTACCTTATTCCTTCATATGTTGGTGCCTTTTTTCAGTTTGCTTGCCATTTTTTTAAGCCAGAATTTATTTCTATTTAAAAATGTTCAAGAGACTCTAAAAAGGCCCAAAGACCCAAAGATGTATAAGTTTAATATAAGATCATACTGAGGTGATATCTTTCAGTTTATCCATTACTAAAGTATTAATTTGATCCTTGTTAGTGAAACATCCTGATAACTCTTTTAGTTGGGTCACGGTGATTTCTTCTGACCTTCGGTATCTTTCATAAATGGCCATCAACTTATGAATGATGAAAAATGTAATACCAGAAATAATCACGAAACGCTTGCAGATTCTACTTGAATATCTTTTCTGCATTATTCTTCGAAACCAGGCCCAATGTATATCAATTTGAGCTGTGGAGATCATGATGAATGTCATCTGCAAAGACTGGTATTAAATGCAGTTCTTTCAGAACAGAAACCAGCAAACACCCTTGAAGATGAAACACCTGCTTGCCGTTTTTTAATTTTGAGAATGTGTACATATAAAGGAATATAATTTTTTAAAAAGGACATTTTGAATTGCCCTTAGATTACAAAGATATAATTCATTTTACATGATCTGCATGGCACTGTCCCTGTCCTTTTTTTTAAATTAAAAAATGAATGTATTTTTTAAAACTTTAAAAAAAATTACAGTTGACATTCAATATTAGTCTCAGTTGCACAGCATAGTGGTTGGATATTTATATAATTTACAAAGTGATTCCCATTGATAATTCTAGTACCCACTTGACCTCTCTCTGTTCTTAAGGCGATCTGACAGTTGAATTCAAGATTGTATGTGTATGCGTGCATTTATGATATGCATACATGTATACAGAAAATGATAATAGGTGACAGATTCCATATATCACTTTCCTACTATTTTTGGTCTTTTGCTTTGGTTTTTTCACCTATTTATAGTTTATCTTGTAATATATTGATTTTTGCAAGCTGCTTGAAACATTTTAGGTAATGATTTAGGATAGAAATCCAATAAGTGAGAAAATTATGACAAAGTAGGGTATGGTAAATTTTGAGAGGTACTAATAAAGCAGTATTGAGAGTTAGAATGTAAAGATCACATGCTTTTGAGAAGGTGACATTAGAGAGAAGTTTGATAGCTATGGGGATTAGTAAGTGATTTTAGTAGAGGAAACTTACACCAAAAAGGTTCAAGGTGTAGGGAGTATTTATAGAAAAGAACATAGGACATAATCTAAGTTGGTAGAAGATGGTGTCTATATACAGAAATATACAATAGAAGATAAAGTTAGCTTTGAAAAGCCTGAAGGCATGATAGAGAAGTCTGGATTTAATTGGATGTGGAATGGAGCACCTCTTAGGTTTTGTACTGTGTAGTGGCTTGATCAGTACTATGTTTCAGGAAAGTGCTGACTTGACTTGGGATGTCTCATTGCTTCCCTGATGGGGAATGGGAACTTCGTAATTCCTTTTCTGTCAATGGTGGAAATGGAGGCACATTCTCTTTATGGTTGCAGTCTGAGCTGGTGGTTTGAACCAGGGACCTTGGCCTCTTTAGGAAAGCTAAGGAGGTATGGGCCCAGCACACATGGTAACACTCCACTTACACGGAGATTGAACGTATCTCTGGAATGTAAAGGCTTCCAAAACTGCTTGAAATTGTTTACACAAAATAAAGCCATATGGAATTTTTGTGTGCGTGGCTATTTTTGCATAGCATTTCTGGTCCTTTTTTAGACTTTTTTTTTTAAGTCTTAGATTTGCTAGCTTTATCATCTTAAAGCAGAAGAGGGAAGGGAAGGAAAAGAAATGGAATTCTGAGGCACATAAGGTGACATTGGGAAAGTAGCAGTTTTATAGCCTGACAGCAAGGTAGGAGCAAGAAACTTTTAAAGAACCCCAAAGAAACATGGTATGGTTTTGAATGTTCACTAGTTGAAAGTTAGATTATATTTGGTGTATTATTTTAAGGCAGCATGAACATAGAGAACAAATTCTAAATGGTGTTCATTGCTGAGTTATGGGCAAGTATAAAGAGACAGCCTTTTTAGTTGTCTCTTACCCAGCTTCACTGTATCATTTAACCATCGACAAATCACTTTGTTGTTCCATATTGCTTTTTTTCAATTCTAAAATAAGACAAGTGCTTCACATTTTTCCAGCTTTCAGACAAGTGAGATTATTCTATAAGAAATTAATGTGTTAGAAATAAAAGCTAGACCTCTATCGATAGAAACTGCTGAGAATGTTTTCAGTAGTAAAACTGAAAGTCCTTAATAGATGCCAACATTCTGTTTTTAGTAAAATTACTGGTAAATAATGGATATCTTAGTTATCTACGCTGTACAAGGTATTTTGTAGACAATTACTAAAATATTTTACTATAATAAAGATTATTCTCCTTTAGTATTTTCTTTGACATATTTTTATTACCTTTCTCAACACAGTAAATCATATAATTGTTTCAAGGGAAGCTCTTGTCTCTTGTTCCAGATGTCCTTTTTAAATGGATAACCCAGACTGCTGTTTTGTATAAGGAAGTTTTGTTTATGCTCAATATTAATTTTTAAAAAAATATATTTATTTATTTACTTTTAGAGAGAGAGGAAGGGAGGGAGAAAGAGATAAAGAAACAATCAATGTGTGAGAGATACATCTATCATTGGTAGCTTCTCACATGCCCCCAACTGGGGACCTGACCAGCAACACAGGCATGTTCCTTGACTGGGAATTGAACTGGTGACCTTTTGGTTTGCAGGCCAGCACTCAATCCACTGAGCCACACCAGCCAGGGCTAATTTTGTTTTCTTAGTTGTGTCCTTTTAGATAGTTTTGTTGTGGTATTTTCAACAATGGAAGGTTTTCTCCTGTTCAAGGAAATGCTCTTATGTTTAAAAAATTACTTTTTAAAGATGATATTCAGTGAAACTTATATTAGCAAATTTATTTTGGAAAAAGTGCTGCTTTAAGTTACAATTTTTTGCTTGATCTTTGTTTCTTTAAGAGTTTTGCTTTGGGTGCAAGGTGGTTGAGCGGAATTGAGAAAAATCTCTGGTTTTGGCTATGTACTGTCCACTACTCATTTGCTGATAAGCCATCAACTGTCAGGATCCTTTTCTTCTCTTAAAAGACTTTATCACCGTAGATTGTCTTAACTTCTCTTATAAAGTTGAGCATAGAGCCGTGTATTATCTTTGGCTGATATTCTGTATTATTGCAAAATCTTGGAACAGGGGATTTGGGTGATTCCTTAGCCGCTCTTCATCACTGTTGTGTTTTTTCCCTCTTTGGGGATCTACCAAACATTATTTACCAGTTGCTCTATTAAATGGTAGCAGGATTTGTATGTTTGTACAACCAGTTAACATCTATTATCAGGAATTTTACCTACAGTGAGGGGCCAGGGAGAAAGGGTGGATCAAGAATGCGAAGATGAGATTAGTCTAAACTAGGTTTTTTGTATCTTGCCTTCATTTTTGAACCCCATAATAATAAATCATTATGCTGCTTCCTAATTCTTTTAGGAACAAGTATGTTTAGTGCTTATGGAAGATACATAGAACTTGAATTAGCAACCTCTTTATCTCTTCTTTTGTAAATGTATATAAGCTTGATGATAAATTCATAGGGGTGCTGAAGATTACGTGGCAGAGATGATTATAAAATTTCTTTTACTATATTATTGCCTGGTATATTATTATTAGTAAAATATTGCCAAGTTAATTAACTTGGTCAGATATTACTGAGCTATGGAGTTAGCATTCCATTAGATAATTTGGTTCCAAAACTTATACTCTTACCCATTCCGGTGATTGCTCTGGCCCACTGATAAGCAGCAGGAGGTGGCATCTGTCAACTATAAAAAAGCAGCCCTTTAGTCTACCAATATGGAGGCATCTGGCCCTGCAGTCATTGTTAGTTCCTCATTGTAGAGTTGTACAATGACTGATGTTTCTAATGATCTTTTCAATCTTAATTTAGTTTTTTAAATACATTTTGAAAGCATTTTCTACCCCAAATGACTAAATTTTCCAAATTTTTGCTTAATAATGAACTTTAAGTTTGGAAAATTTGCTTAAGTGGAATAGAGTTTCTGAATAATAAATGAATGTAGATATAGTTTTATGACATGAACGTTTTAGGAAATCAGATTGGTAGCCTTCTATTGGTTTCAGTTAGTGAGCTTTTAGTATAAGCTGTTGCTATTTAGGTTGTTTTTTAATGCTTAATGTGATCAAATTACATTATAATACTTTTAAAAGTAGAAAACTTTAATCAGTTGAATCATAATAGCATATTTTATGACTTACCTTTAATTCGGAATGGTTATAGCTTATATTTGCATTGTATGCTTATTGGGAAAAGAAAATGCCAATTTATATGGATACTTTTACATAAACTAGAAAACCAGGATTTGCTTTGTCTTTTTACTCATTATAGAAGAGAAAGTTTTGCATCTAGGAAACTACATTAGGTATTCTTTTAATTCAAAATTTTTACAGTAGAGCTACTTTCTTTCATTTTTATTATATTTTTTTCCTGATTTATAAACATTGAAACTATAGAAGTATTTGGAATTTTTTTGAATTGTAGTAACAGTGAAGATCTATCTTAAAGGACATGGTAGTTTAAGTTATAATGTAATAGTAATGCATCAGTCTTATTCACATATTTCATAATTTAACTTTTTACTAGTATTAAATAGCCAAAAGTTGCTGAAAGCCAATAATTTTTACAACTCGTCTAAGCTGATTACATTTCTAGATATTTTACTTAATGATACGTTTTTTGATAGCCTCAATTTGCCATTCTCAATCCATGTAGGCAGTCACATCAAAAAGAGAATGTTTTAAAAGGGGTTACTTTTTGTAAAATGGATAAGATAAAAGACTCACTTTGAGTTTTTTCTCTAATATTTAAAGGTTTAGCTGTGTTTGTAGTGGTACGCAGATTCTTAGCCCATTAGAGTCTACCACTAGCTTACTCAGCTTAAGAAAACGATGTAGTTTGCAAAAAGCATAAGCTTTTAACAAGTGGATACACAGACCTAACAAATATCAAGTTGTGCCATATTTGAACTTATTATATATGTGACATAAATGCCGTAACCACCAGTGGTTTGAGTTAGAGGCTTAACACCTGAGTGGGGAGAAGAAACAGGGAAATAGAAAGGTAGTAGAACAACATTCAAAGGAGATGGAAGAGGATCTAGTGGTAACTGATAATTTATTGAACAGTTTTGTTGCCTGCATCTGTAAATCTAGCTATATAAATTATTTTAGAAAAGTTACCTAAGCTAATTTAAGCAATCGTCTGTTAGCGCTTAGAAGGTTTTTTATATTCTTTACTGGTATTGTGATGATTTATTTATTTAAGAAATATTTATTGAATGCCTGTTATGTATGCTAGCACTGAGAAAAGTTACTAAGAATACAGAAAGTCATGGTTTTGGTCTTGAAGAGTTTTTTCTGGCGCCCTGAAGAAGCATCATATGATGCTGATATATTTGAATTATTCAATTTAAGTTATATTACGCTTAGTTGTTAATCTATATATGGTGTGCATGAGAGCTTTTTTGTGCAAATAAATTGGTTAATCTAGGCTGTAGATTAATGAGCATAGAGCATAATGCGGTCGAATTTAATGAGCATTAGCCTTTGCATTGATCTGGTATCTAATCTTGCTTACACTACTGCTTCATTGTATGACCGTGGTAAATGTAAATGTAAACCCAGTTTCCTTACCTGTTAAGTGGGAGTAATAGCTACTTTTGACACTGTTGTTGGCAGGATTAAAGGAGATAAAATACGTAATGCACTTAGCTCAGTTCTTAGTTTTGTAAAGGGTAGCTGCGCTTGTTACTGTGACAGATGAGACTGATTTTTTTCTTAAGCACTGTAAATATTTTTTTGTACATAACTCATCGCTTTATTTTTTCTTTTATTTTGTATTTTTTTCAAGCACTATAAATTAAAATTAAAAGCTTGCCTACACATTCAGAGACATTCTACATCCCTTAGCCTTCTAAACCAGTGATACTGTGTCTTTGTGATATTTTTGAAACAGGTTTTCTTACCTGTGGCTCCATAAGAGAATTAATCCCTTCAGGAGAAGAATGACTATCTCAATTCTCCTAAGAGTGGTGTATACCTACCATGTAGATGAATGAGAGAAAGTGAATTTATCATATATAATGGAGGTATCAAGGATTCTTTTGCCGAATCCTGGGCTGCTAGGATTATGCTATACTTGATTATTTGAGAAACGCTTCAAAATTCTTAAATTTACAAAAACAAAAGTTGTTGTAAAGCATACCTTCCTGTATTTTTTAATGGGGGCAGGGGTACATTATAGGAATGTCATGTAGTAGTATGTTAATACTCCAAAATAGACCCATTTCCCTAATCAAGTGATTTTTAAATTTTTCCATTGTTAACATTATTTTAGGTGGGATAATGTCCTAAGGTATATGTTTCATACTCAGTCCCATGCGGCACTGAAGACTATCTCCTTAAAGGGAAAGGAATTAATCAGTTTGTTTTTAACAAGATAATGAGTCAGTACCTACTTTTAAGTTTCAAAGATTCATTGAGCTAGATTTTGAAATCTAGTATAAAAGTTTCAAAACTAGTGATTTTGGAATATTAGTTTTTCAAGTGAATAAAAATAGCTTTAGAGCCTAGAGATTTTGGAATACATTTTGTTATATTCATCTTGGAGGTTACCATTGCATTTTAGTTTATTAAAAGACAGATTCTGCAGAAGAGAGACAGTTTTATTTATTAACTCCAACTCTTTTTATCGTATAATACCTGTTAATGTTTGGCAGAACCAGTGTTCCTTGGAACTCACTTTGAGAAATGTTAACCTTCATTTTATATATATGAGAATTATTCTGGGTCATGTACTTAAGTGACGACGGTGTTCGACTTGAGTCAACCTCTACATTTATTCTGTTCTAACAGTCCCTTTTCTGCTCTGCCATCCTACTTTTCATAAGTATTTGATTTACATTAGAAATAAAAGTATAATTGTTGTCATGTGAGAGTATATACCAAGTGAACCATCTGCCAGGAGTTTAAGAACATATTTTGAGACGTACAGCACTGACATATTTGCAACCTCATTTAATTGGCCCTGTCATTGTAAATGATTTGCAGACCTTAGTGATAGACTTCATATGACTTAGTATATTCCTGGGGGAAATTCCTAAACAGGATAGAAAAAACTATTGGGTTGGCCAAAAAGTCTGTTTATTTTTTTTCTGTGAAATAAAAGACACATTTTTCGTTTTCACCAATAACTTTATTGATTTGGATATTTCGATATATTAAGTATCTCCTGCTATGGGCATTTAGTGCGTAGAGGCCAGGGGTGCTGCTAAACATGTTCCAGTGCATAAGGTGGCCCCACAGCAAAGAATTATTTGACCAAAATGTCCAGTAGTACCAAGAAACTTCGCAAACCACTTCTGACACATTTGTTCAGTCTCAGCACCTTCTCCATACACAGCACAAATCTTTTTTTGTGTTTCAGTTGTATTTTTACCTTTCTTGAAAGAAAAAAGCATAATATGCTGAAAATATTGCATATTTTCTTCCACCTTTAATATTAAAATGGCTACACAAAACTTTTGATTTTTTTTTAATGCATGCTGTCACAATGACAGCTGTCACAATAAAACTCTTAACAAAATTATTTCAAATGAAGTGAAAGACAACTAAGCACTACAAAGAGCCATCATACAGAAAAAACTAAATAAACTTTTTTGGCCAACCCAATTGTTAACTCTCTAAACATTCAAAGATAGGGAAGCTAATCAGAGTTTGTTCTATGTTTTAGTTACCATTAACATAGAACATTTTACTAACTTTGTGTTTCTTATGTTTTAGAGTTAAAGCTTGATGTTGCTAAGAAAGTAAAGGACCCAGTGGAACATTCTTGTTTCCCATTTATCCATTTTCTATGTTAGACTCGACTTGAGAAATGAAAAAAGAAAGTAGTACAAAAAGGGATGTCAGAGTATGAGGAGTAAATTTGAAGTCTCTTTTGGGACTAAACGATTATCAAAGGGGTGAAAAGAACGGTTATCAGAGATGTTTCTGAAGATACATTGGTAGATTAAGAAAGGAATTTTGGCTCCCTTTGGGTATGTCTTCGAAGATAGACCACCATAAAACTGCAGAAGTGAGAACTTTAAAAATACTAGCTGCATTTGACAGTTTCAGAGGTTTGATTAAGATTTTGAAGAAAGACTAGAAAGGTTTTTTACTACTTAGAAATACTACAATCTGATATTAACTTCTCAATAAAATTAAAGCAGTGACTTATTTAAACATATGAAGCAGTATACATTAAGTTTTATTTTTTAATGGAACTATAGTCACATACAAAATTTTCTCATTTGCTAAATCAAGAACTTGTGTTACAGTAGTTCAAAGTCTTAATTCAAAATTTGTTGCGGCTTGTACAAAGCTTTACAAATGTCCCATACAATGTTAATTAAACTTCACATATGTCTTATATCAAATTATATTTCTTAAATTCTGAACTTGATGGTGATGTTCTTTTCCCTTACCCCTTTTCATAATTTTCTCTTTGATGATATTTTTCTTTAAAAGAGATGGATTGTGACTATAAAGATCTTATTCTCAAAATATGTGTAAAGTTGAATTAGCTGCGAAAGCTGTGAATAGTCAGTAAAATACCAGAATTAAAGTTTTTTCCCAGGATTTTTATGAAATTCTCATACATTTACAAGACTGTCCTTTGTTAGGCAAGTATATGAAACATGTAAACTAGAAATTGAAATTAGAGAAAAACCTTTCTGCATCTTGCATTTTGTAGTACTTTAAAGGTGAGAGGGATTTCTTTTTACCATTTCAACATACTTTAGTAGATATAGGCTGTTCAGGTTCAGTAAAAACTCTGTTCCTAGATTACTTATGTTGCTGATAGTGAGTTTTGCTACAGTTTACCTCTTAACTTTCATTGCCTTGTCAAACTCATAGATTGATAGAAATTGCAAAGCAAATAACTGTGAAGTGACCTATGTTTAATGAAATTGAGGGAAAGAACTGGAGAATTCTAATTAGAATGTGTTTATTTTAGCATTTTATAATATACTAAGTACTTTAAAAGAAAATATTCAGTTGTTAATAAGAATAACATAATTTGGAAAAGTATACAATTAGTTAAGAGTGAGAATCCTAGAGACAAACTGGTTTTGAATTTTCTTCTCTACCTTTTAATTGTGTTCTTAAGTGAGTTACATCACTACTTTGTGTCTTAGTTACCTTATTAGCAAAATTGTGATGATTATAATATGGTATTCTTCAGAGTTATTGCGAGGATTGAATGAGGGAGTATATATAAAATGCATACATATTACTTTATTATAAATAATATAAGTTCTCAGTATATGTTAAAAATAAAACAAAAGGTTATGAATATTTGTAACTGGCTTTATAAGTGAAGGTAAATTATTTGGGAATTTTATAATTTTGACTTTTTAGTAAAAAAATCTAAGAGGAACATTTATGGGACTGAACTTTGTTTCCTATGAAAATTTTTTAAAAATGAGCAGAAATTTTTATTCCATTTTTTAATGCAGGAATAAAAATTCATACATGATAGTTGAAATGCGAAGACATTTTTTTTATCCATCTACTCTTATCATATGCTTGCTGAAGTCTATAAAGTTAATTTCCACACTAGTTGTTTAATGTAAACAATTCAGTTTTTGTGTTTTTAGGTGAGATTTTCTCTTTTGATCTCTCACATACTTCTTTCTTGAATCAGAGTACTCTGTATAGAGAACTATTTACCGAAGAAACTAAACATAAGCACACTATCACCGTCTGATTACTTTATTGATATTACTGTAGAACATGACATAATGTCATTTCCGATAGGATTAGTTTTTAGAGACAGATTGGAGGAAACTTATCAATAAAAAATGTAAATTTTTTTTTTTCGGTAGTAGATAACTCCATTGACATGTCAACTGTGGTACCTTATTCAGAACTCTTTGTTTTTAACTTTATTTTAAAATAATTTGACAACAGAAAGTTGCAAAATACTATAAAAGTTCCCATTACCTTCACCCATCTTTCCCTGATGTTCATATTTTATATAACCATAAAGCAAATGTAGACCTCAGTAATTAATACTAACAAATCTGTAAATGTTTTACCAAATGACCTTTTTCTGGTTCAGGATTCAGTCTAGGATCTCATTTGTGCTTAATTGTCATGTCTCCTTAAGTCTTTTTCAGTCTGGCTGGTTCTTCATTCTCTCTTTGCCTTTTATGACCTTGACATTTGTGAAGTACTAGCTAGTTAGAATGTTCCTCAGTTTGTGTGTCTGATGTTCTTTCATGATCAGATTGAGATTATACACTTTTGGCAACGATTCCACAGAACTGATGTTATGTCCTTACGGGTACATTGTATAAGGAGACACATGATACTGATTTGACCCATTACTGGTGATGTCATCTTGCTCATTTGGTTATGGAGGTGTCTGCCAACTTTCTACACCGTTAAATTACTCCTTTTCTCTTTATAAATATCAAGTGTCTTGTGGGGAAATATATTGAGACCAAGTAAATATCCTGTTTCTCATCATACTTCCACCCATTAATTTTAGCATCCCTTAATGATTCTTTCTTGATAAGAACCTTTTGAATTTAATTCTTTAACATCTTGTTGTTGTTGACTGGTATATCATATTTCTTGTCATAGATGGATAAGAATAAAAAGGAATTGATGTAAAGTTATCCTAATTTATAAAACATTTTATTTCTTTCTATAGTTTTATATTCATCTCTTCCTAAATGAACTCAAGAATGTAGCACAACACAAAATCCTGGAATAAAAAATGTGGTAGAAAGATGATCCTTTATTTTTCCCTTCCCAGTACCTTATATATACTTCAGTACATGCTAGTCATTATTAGAACAAAGCCAAATGTTTCATTCTAGAAAAATAAACATGTAGAAAAGATGCTAGAGAAGTAAAAGTAATGGGATAGATTAATTATGAAAAGAATTTGCCATAGTGAGCTAGAGGTTTTTCTTAAAATTACTTTCATTAAGGTTTTCTTTTTTTTTTTGTCAAATATAGAAGCCTTTTTTTAATAAAAGAGAATGCAGTGGCAAACTTAATATTTTTGTGTCTAGTTTTCTTAACCCTGAAGTTGACCTTCTTATAATTGATTATGTATATAATCATATGTTTTTATGATTGCTTTTTATCTTTTATTCTGTAGTGGATTAACTACTCTTAAAAGTATGTTGTGCATTATTTTTTATTTGTTTTACTTCTTCATCTTAAAAACTGGTGGAACACGAAGACACAGTTAGGTTAGCTATCCCTTTCTTGCCTGTCTCTTAACAGATATTTGACATTTAAACTGAGTGAAATAATTTGAATCCTAATAACATTTTGGAAACTATGCTTTCCAAAAGGATAAGTAGAAAAATACAGGGTCTGGCGCAAATAAAGCCCCTTTTTTATTACAAAATCATAAGCATGTATTTCTGTAACAGAACAATATCACATTCAAGCACACCATAAGACATTTCAGATGAAATAGTCAAATTAAAACTATAAATTATTATACACATACTGTTACCCTACCAACCACACTCAAGCAGGCCATTCTTCTGCTGGACCCTATATGTTGATAAATCTTGTAATGTGGAGTTCTTAAAACATTTATAACAGTTAGGGTTTTTTGTTGTCATTACAATTTTCTTTTAGGAAACTGCTTTCCATTGTTAAGTTTGTATCTTTGTAATGTTATGCATTCTTTAAAGTTACAAGCTTTCTTCCCTATTTTGATGTTCTTAAGGTGTATCTTGTTTGACAATATATACAAGATTATGGTTTAGAAATTATCTTTTCTTTCAGAGCCAATACAGTACTTTTGCTAACTAGTTCTGAGGAAGCTAGATTTTGCTTGTTTGTGCTTTTTGGCGATGTTACTCACTTTTTAAAATTGCAGATTTGAAATTGGATGTTCTGGCAAATACCTGGCTTGCTTTCTTACTAATTTTAAATCCGGAAAAAAAATAGTAGAAAATTTATAATGGGTGTTGTAACTTAGTTAAAATTTGGATCATCTCAGGATAATACCTTTGATGTTTCAGCTGATCATACTCAAAAATTAATCCTAGAAACTGATCCCCAAAAGAGATCCATGAAAGCAATACTTTTGATAGTTCTTATTTTCCTTAGGATTAGAAAGTTGAACTCTTTAGTGTCTACTTTAGGTATCAGCCACCTGACAAAATTCTTATTGTTTCTTGATCAGTAGGCTTCATTCATTTGTAAACAGTTACTGAATTTACCTCAGTGTACCAAACGCTCTTCTAGGGGCGGGAGATATAAAAACTCACTATTTCTGTTAAGGATGTTATTTTTTTCTTGATACCAACTGGGGCTGTTCTGGACACTGGGAGGGATTTATGAGAAATTCTTTTTTTCTATAAATGTGCCTTAGAACCAGTAAAATGAGTGAATAAAACGATGAATAGGAAAAAAATTACATCATGCTTTCAATTTGCATAGAATGTCTTATTTTATGAGTAATCTGTAAGTCCATAAATTAGTAAATTCAACTTCAGATCAGTTAGTTACAGCACAAGTGAATAGAAAACACAGTTTTTGTAAAAATGTGTTAGCTTCTATTTCATTGCTTAAAAATCATTAGGTATAGCTTTCCTTCTTCAGTATGAAAAATGTTTAAAACTAGCAGTATATGCTCATTTAATTATTTGATATTGAGAACAAATATTGCAAATAGTTTAATTTGTACATTTCAGGAAAATTTCTTGGAGTGGTATTTCCATATTAAATACTTAGATTCATTGCTTCTGGTTTGAATAGAACTGGATTTTTAGCTATATTCATAACTAAACAGTTATATTGTTTGAGTTTCTTCGTGGTATTTCAGCATTGCTGATTTTGTTGGCTTTGCTTTGGAATTTATTCTCTAGTGGAGTCCTGCAGTGGAATACTTACTTTTTTTCCTCTTGAAGCAACACGTAGAAGAATGCTGTCTATTAAAATAGAATTAGGTAAGGTCCTACTGTGTCATTCTTATGAGCCTCCATCAAGTCTCACAAAAGCTTCTTTGTCTTGTTTGATTAATGATCTCATTTTGAAAGTATCTTTACATGTTCTATATAAATGGTGTAATATCAAATCCACAGTCTTGATACATTATTCACTCCTACAGCAAGCTTCTTAATGATTCAAAATAATTTCTGTTTAGGGAAGTATGCTTGTTTATTCATTTTGGGGTATAAATATGTTGATTCTACAAGTTTTTATACTTCATGCAAAATAAAGAAGTTATATCCTGAAAGTAATCTGACTTGGGAGAAGTTTATAAGTGGCTCAACTTCTAGCCAACTCACTTGCGCTGTAACCTAAGGACATTTGTGTTTTTTTAAAATCTAAGTTTGTTATATTTTTAATTTATATATTCTGTGGGGTATGATAATTAAAGATTTGGAACTCCTGCTGGAGGAGAAATTGTAAACTTAGCCCAATATCAATTTGAACAAGGTACAACTTCTTGGGGCTTGTTTTTATTTTTAAAGTGAATTGGGTGAGTAAATTTAAAAAAATATTAGCAGGTATATTTGTTATTCAAAATAGTGTTTCCTTTTGCCCATTACTTTCATTCACAATATTGTTACTACTGTTTAGTATTCAAGAAATGGAGGAAAATGGGGAATTTGGAAAATTATATCTTGTTTATAATTTCTGAATATATTTTGAACTGTCTTAAAGTTAAGTTTTAATAAGATCCCATTAATTTGGAAATACTTAATAATTTTCCTAGTTTATATTGAAATATTAAGCATGAAAAAGAATGATTTGTCAAGGAAATTAGAGGATGATTGCTTAATTTTAAAAGCACTTTAGTAGCACTTCTGTGCTCCGTATAGATACATGAAAACATAAGATAGCTCTGGTGTTTTAAGACTTTTTCATCTGTTCAAGAGCCATCCTTTAGGACCTCCAGCTGTGGAATACTTTGTTAATCTATTTGAGATTTTTGGATTCTTGAAAAATACCTAATTACATTGCATTCCCTGAGGTATTATTCAGGTCTTTTTCTAATTTGTACCCCTCTCCTCTAGTCATTCCTCATATACCTCCTCAATGTGATTATACGGTAAAACACTGTTTTAAGCTACTGCTCAAAAAATATAGTGTATAGTTTCTTCAAAACTAAAAGACTTCAGGACTTAAACTCTATTAGAAACTTAAAATGAAAAAAAATAGTTGGAACATAGGCTCATAGAGTATTTTCATCGTTATTTATTTGATACCTCTTTTGAGATGGCAGTTTTGCCCCTTGACACATTTTAGATTTCTTTTTTCATTTCTTTATTTCTTTAAGTTTTGGAAGTGACAAATTTGTTGGTTAAATTTGTAGGTTTTATTTTCTTAGTCCAGACTATTTTCATTTCTCTCTTGTATAGAATTCAGTATATTCCTAAAGCAGAAGTATTAGCTTGTTCTTTCTTCTTTAGGCTTTAAAAAAAATTAGTCCAAGTGTTGTTAGGTTGTGGAATAACCATTCCTTTTCAGCTATTGGTATATTTCCAAACTGGCTGGCAGAGCCAGGAGGAAGTTGAAGGCACTAAAATGTTAACTTTGGTTGGTTGCTACCTTCTTAGTGCTGAGACTATAACCTTTGTTGGTTGATAGAACAAGAGAGCACAATCCTCGTTCCACTAACAGGTAAGGAACTCTTGTGATAACTAGTTGCTGTGAGAGAAAGATTACTTGGTAGCATTTTAAAAAATTTATCCCAAAATATAATATGTCCCTGAAACAGGATAATGTGACTATTATGTTCCATACAACAGGAATATGCAGCACGTTTCTACTTAGAATAAGATCTGAAATTTAATAGGGATGTATCACTCTTGTATCACAAAGTATAATTGATCTGTTTTCTACCATTAAAATTTATCCTGCAGTCCCTATAACTTTAAATACATGTCTGCCTGTCTTACTCTCCTTCAGCTTTTCCTTGATCAGATGCTATATGCTTTGAATTTCCTTCTCTTATTTACCTCATTCCTATAACAATGTAAACTATTTTTCAGTATCTGTCATCATCTACTATTTGGATATATCTTACTGCTTTAATTTCTGCATTGTAGCCATTAATGACTGTTTCCTGGTCCTTCTTGACCTCAAACCAAAGGATCATATGTTTTAAAAAGATTTTTAGTCTGTATTGCTTCTATCCACTATTCTGCCCTCCCACTTTAAATTTGAGAGCTTGAAGAATAAATCTTTTCCAGTGACAATAGTCATAGCTTGATAAAATTTAAGTTTAGCTTTGTATTGATACAATATGGGACTGTAGGCTGATTAATTCTTTAAATTACTGAAGATTAAATACCAAGAACAAATTTAGCTTCTTAAACAATTCCCAAGGTTTATTAGTATTCCTGTTAATGTGCTTGATTATTCTGTTTCTACTTTTCAGTCCATCTTCTTCTCTTTGACAGAGAATTAACTGGGACTCCTCCTTTAATGTATCTGAGGTTGAGTGCCTTTCCCTGTCCCTTTAAGATTACTATGATCTTGTTACCAGTCATAATTTATGATTTTGGATTTGATCTTTACCACTTGAAGTTAAGTGGTTTGTCACAGAACATGTTATAGCTTAGACAAAGATAGGTCCCAACTTAATAGTTACTGAGGAATTAATCATTTGTGGGGACAGACTTCTAATTCAAATTAAGAAGGCACTAAACAAAGTATGCCCAAAGGTAGCTCCTTTTTATCCTGAGGATAAATCATTACAAACTCAAATGACCAGAGAATGTAATTTCTTAATAAGAATTTTCTCTTAAATCTATATTCAGCTCTCTATTTCAGTGTTTCTCTCCTACCAGAGGTGCAAGGAGTGATCCTAGAACCACAGATACAGCCAAGACCACGGAGAGCTTTTGACGTCAGGGGTCCACTTTCTCCACTGAACCCTTGGAGGCAGAATTTCCAGCTTCTGGAGAGAGTGGGAAAGGATAATAAACAAGTGGGTGCTTTCCATTATTTACTTGGGTTTATTTATAGATTGGAGTGTCCTTCCTTTGCCCATTTAATTCTGTTGGTAAACTCCTTGGGTTCATATTAGAGCCTAGTAGGGCTGCAACCTATTTGTTTTTCTCAGAATGCTAACTAGTGCCCATTCAAAAAGACCTAAATTTATTTAATTTTCTCTCCAGATAATTAAAGCAGTGCTATTTTGGAGCACTTCTTTTGATGATTGCCTGTGTAGTTTACAGTACTTTTAAAAAAAGAATATTTGCCCATTTTAGCCTTTAACGTTTTTATATTCCAGTAATTGAGAAGTTTCTGTATTTCATCTTTGGGCAAGCTGGATATCTGAACTCTTCTAACTTGTAAAGTCTGATGTCCAGGTATATCGCTACCCTGTTAGTGAGAAATTTTTGGTCTTTTTCCTACCTCAGACCTTAGGACTTCATATTAATTAGATATTTTAGAAGATGCAATGATAGTACTATTAACGGTTTTACTGTCAAATCTAGGCTTCATTCTTTAATAAGATAAATATGAATGAATATAAGTTTTAGGGTGTAATATCCCTGAAAGCTGTGTTAAATATACTCATAAATAGTTTTCCAGTCCTTAGGAATAATGTTATTTGTGGCAAAAGCCTTGTCCTAGATTTTCCCCATGGCATTAAAATGGTTTTCTCTTAGTTTCTTTGATGCCAAGGGTAGGACTTGATTCCAGGAAATTCTTATGATCTACAATGGGTAGAATGTGAACTTGGTGCCTTTGGCAAGTTTTCATTTTTCCTTGGTGGATTCCTTCTGTGACTCCAGGTATCTTGATAATGGGAGACCGGTTTATTTGTTCTTTAATTGCCCAGATTTCTTTCAACTGGTAAACATCATACTTCTTCAGCAAAAGGAACTCTTCTAGCAGAGCCTTCATGGATGATATCTGTCACACATGCAGCACCTGCAGTTTGGAAGGCAGTGGTGAACGGAGCCATGCAATATATCTAGAAGACACAAGGATGAGAGAGCCACCTGATCTTGTCATTTATAAACTTTTAAGATTTACTCTGGTGTACCCTTGGTCTGGAAATGGAAAGGCTCAAATAATGAAATAATTTTTTCAGATTGGAATTTTACATGGCCATGAAAATATTCCTTTCTATTCAGAAGACTGAAATAGAGGAAGCATGAGAGACTCCTTTCTTTTAAAAGCAGCTCTCTGTATCTGTTTCACTTAAAAGATTTGTGGGATTGAAAATCACCTTAATCAAGCAGGCAAACATTTTTTTAGTAGTATAGGAGATCCAGAAAACTTAATGAAACTGTGTTTTGTTACCTGACAATGAAAGGAACTAGAAATAAAGGATGAACTTCTTAATTACTCCCTAATTACTTTTAAAATTAGGGCAACACTCTTAGCTATCTTTTTCTGGTCTCGAACCTCATTCTCATTTGTCAAATAAACAGTGATCCCAGTATAGAAGTAGCAGAGACATCTTTTGAGATGACAGCTTACTCCTTCTTCTAAAGTAGTAAACACCTGTTAAACTTGAGGTATTGTCCTGCATTGAAGGCATAGTAAAGTTTGAATGGTATCGAAACAAAGTCAATTAGTAGCATGTTTAAGTGTTGCAAGATAATTATCCAAACTATCAATTGAGGGTAATAGTTACCAAAATTTTTCTATTTCTCTTTTTGGTATCTATTAACTGGTCAGTCAAAGCTATTAAAGAAGTTTTTAAGTTACCTGCTGTTACCAATTTGTTTTATTTGGTATAAATTTTAATAGAAATAGTAGAATTATTAATAGAGAAGCATCTAACATGTTTTAGGAATCTAGAAACATTTGCTAAATTATAATCTGGCCTTTTTCTTGGCTATCAGAGCTTTTTTTTCTCCCTCATTAATTATAAATAAATTTTTGTATGTGTACTACGTAAAAGTAAGCTTAAAAGATCAATTTAAACTAAAATTTCTTTTCATAAATGATTATAGCTTTTTATGCTTGATTTGTTTTTGTTAAATGTTAGTAAGACAGTTTTTACAAACACATAAAAATTAACTGCTTAACATTTCAGAAAGAACTCAGGGGAATTGAAAGTGAACTTTCTTGGAATTAAGTTAGTTTAACTCTTTGAACCAGTTTATGGCCTGTGAGATTTATTAGCCTTTTGTTTCAGTTTTGAAAGACGAAAAGTTATTTAATCTCTTAATCTCATGCTTTGATTAAATTTTAGCTCTGTTCCTTAAAAGTGTGCAAAAGAAATGTAAGTGCATTTCTATTCCCCTCTTTCCACTAAAAGCTATTTAAAAATGAAACATTTTGTGTATTAATGTGAACTGCTTTGTTTATATAAGCTTAATACATTTTTCTTTCAGATTTTAAAATATTTTGTGTCATAATATGCAATCCTATACTTTTCAGTGTTTATTTTATGAATATTAATATAAGCTAATTTTTTTCTAGAATGACTGTAATATTTGTATTATGTGATCATTTGAAAACTAATAAATATTTTCTCCATAAAAAATGCACTTACTGATAAATGGCTTATTTTTATTTCAGGAGTAGAAATTGAAAACTACAACAGTATTTTTAAGTGTATTTTAATATTATGTGTCTTTTTCTAAGTACTTCTGAATATATATCCTGTCCTTGTGTATGTTAACCTTTTTTGAGAAAACAATTTTTAAACTGTTAAATTAAAATTCTTTTTTATTGGGTCACCCAGTGCCAAATTTATGAAATAGGTGATCTGTTTAGGCTATTTTTGCATTTTCATGATTAGCTTCATCTTAGTTTTGTTTCAAGAATTGGATTTTTAGATGCCATTTTTTATGTCAATTTTGCAAACCATGAAAACTCTTGAGTCAAAATTATACATATTAGGAGTAATATGGCTAAATCTTTTAAAAGCAAGATTGATCAAAATAATAATGTCTTATAAAATAGCATGCAAAAGACAGATTCTATACCCAGAAAAACACATTTGAAAATAATGGCTGATTGGAGACTACCTAATTTATAAGAGATGTTAACAGGAGAAGAAAAATGTTTTATATTTAAGTGTTCTACTTGAACAAATAATTGCAGAAGGTGAAATATTGATTTAGGAATCTCTTGCATTTCACCTGATACCAAGACAACTTGGAAAAGGATAAAATTTGGTTTTAATTATTCTGGGATTTATAGCTACCTAAACTTAATTGAAGCCCCTGGAACAATTTACCATTTCTATGCAGAGTCTGCTTGAAGGAAGAGGATTTCTCTTTTGATTTGAAGAAAAGTTAATATAAGAAGTGGACTTCAAAGATTAAAAATAAAAATTATGATGGGGTCCTAGGCAAGAAATAGAAGTTGAATTAATGACAGCTTGTGAATTAAATTAAGTAATTTGGTTTCTCAAATTATACTCTAAAAAAATTAGAAAAGGGAATTATAATTTAGAATAGCTACTATATTTGGAGAAGTGGGAAGGGAAGTTAAAATTTTTTCTTGGCTATATTAGTCTAGTATGTTTGGAAAGATCAGTAAGGATTCTGTGGATAAAATTTTGTTTTTAGAGTTAAAGGTATGACAAGGCTTACAGACTATATCAATGAAGACTGTATTGAATACAAAAAAATTTATCTTCAACTATATGTACATGAAAGGGAGGAATGGGAAATATTAAATAAAAGCTTACACCAGAAACTTCAAACATTATAAAAATAATGGTGAAATGAGAGTTTTAAATATTTTAATTTTTATTACATGGGCTCTTCTCTACACCATCAGTAGCATTGAAATAAAAATATTAATTTTGAACATGGTTACCTTTATATCTTTGAAGTATAAGAACATAGGCTTGTTGATTCATCATCATTGATTAGATTAACTATTGTATAAATTTTTGTTCTTTAGTGAGGAAAATTTCTTAAAATAGTGTCTATTTTTAAAAAGTATGTGACACAAGCAGCGTGACTTAGTTTATTGTAAATATGTGCACAGATCTTACTGTACTTCACTACATTGAAACAATTGAGCAAAATATCTGTGCTTAAGTGTTCTAAGCAATTTGTTGCTTTTTATTCAGGTATTTTTAATTTCCCATTAAACAGACTTCATTTTAATCTAGCTCTAAAATGTGAAAGATTGGTGTTTCCAGAAATAAACACGTAGGTGCTCTAAAGTTTTTTTCAGCTAAAATGTACATCTAAGGTAATTAGATCATTGCAGTTAGGGAACTTTGAAATATGCATCGGAATTTTCAGGAATTTTGATCAAGGGATCTCTACTCAAGAGGTAAGATATGGCATAGGTAGAAAAATGTTCAAAATGTGTTCAGTGTAATGTCTGATGACAAAGTGAACTGCAGCAGATATCCTTGGATTTTCAGACAGATGTAGAATTAGGGAAATAATTTTTCCTAAAAAATCTCTTACAGAGACGAGAAATGGGTAAACCACAATTTGGTTTTGTATGATTTTGGAGCCACGGACATTGTACCCTTTGTCTGCTTGACCTCCTATATTCCAAGGCATCTCCTGCCCTAGCTCTCTTAGTGTTTATGATCCATATGTAATTTAGTATTCCTTAGGCCCCGCACACTATTAAAATACTGAACTTTGCACAGAAAGTTGAGTACATATTCCACGAGGTGGTTGCCTGGCTTCATTTTTGCTATGAATGCCTATTTTTATTAAATGATACCTAGAACATAGAAAACAGTAGTTATACTGAGTATTTTTACTTGGGTTTGAGAAATTCAAGTTTTATAAACATTCACTTAAACGTTGTAACTCTGGAATCATACAGGTTAAGAAATAATGTTGTTGGTTAGTAGATAAAACTCAGAGAAGAAAGATACTATTATTCTCTAAGGAATATTAAGTAGGTTCAATGAGTCAAAGGTTAGCACATTTAGTATATATAGAAAGAGGAAAATACAGTCGTCAGTACCGATGAGCTAGAAAAATGATTAGGTTTTTTACTAGAATTAAATTACTAGTATCAGTTCGTCAGTAGATGGCAACAATAATGTTCCATCCTGTCTTTGTAAGGACACCAGCTTGTGGATATTTGGTTTTTTCTTAAAGTAGTTTGCTATCCCACTTTTCGCCCTCAAGAGCAAATGATGATGATATGAACTAGTGAGAGGACTCACTACTCGATAAGGTAGCTGGTTTTATATTCAGGATGCTCTTATGTTAAGTTGGTCCAGAATGCTTTTATGTCATTTTTTAATTTGAAAATTACCATAGAAATAATTTAGGTTAGCATCCTCATTTTATGTAGAAGATAACTGGTATATAGGAATAGCACACATATTTCTAATATCACGTAATTGATAAAATGTCTGTAGTACTCAAGTCTCTTGACTGCAAGCTCAGAGACCTGTACTTACCTGTGTTTTACTGCCTTCTCATGTAGATCCTATTTGTGGAAAACAGAGCAAGTCTGATTTTCTTCAAATATGACAGCCTTCAGAACTTACAACATGGCTGTTAGACCTCATCAATTCCAAGCGAAGTTTTTTTTCCCTTACAAATTAAGCACTTCTACTTTCTTGCACTTGTTCATGTTAGTATGATTGTGAGACCCTTGACAAGTTTTGTAGATCTCTGAACATGGTTCAGTTTATCATTGTTTTCCTTAATATGTGACACTGAACCAAGACAGAACTGTTGTGCTCACCCTGTAGTTGTCTCTGAAATACTCATGCCACTTCATTTATCCTTACTGTTTACTCATTAAAGTGATTAATTTGCATGTTGATATCCTGTTGAGTAAAGGAATTATATAATGATTTATAAAATATTTTATTTTCCTAAAAATTAGGTTAGTTGTGTGTTTTATGCAAAGGCTAGTGTTAACAGTTTAGTGGAAAAGAAAAACATTGACTCAAGGTAATAGCTAAGAGCTTGATAAATCCTAGTCAAAAAAGTACAATCTCTATTTCAGTTATTTTTTATTTGCTGAATTCTGACTCTCATAACTATAAATTCCACATTATAATGTAAAATGTTATTTTATCAGGTTGTCTTTGCTAATTTAAGGGTAACCAGGCCCATTGGAGCTAAACTGTTGATACATAATTGACACTGAGAAGGAAAGGAACTTGTGTTTAGTAACAAAATTAGAAATGAAAGGCAATGCTTTAGTGGAAAAGTTTGGAATATATACCAAACAGCAGAAGATGACAAAGAAGGAGTCCTAAAACCTGAAGGTGTGGCCTAAGTTCTAATGCAAGCATAGTTTTATGTTGCCTCTTGAAGTCTAGTGTAAATACTCTGCTATAGCAATGTTGTTTTGGTATAACAAGATTTTAAATTACCAGTTAAATATTTATGCTTTTCTCCCAAGTTTTGTTTTATTTTATTTTGTAAGATTTTATTTTTAGAGAGTGGGGAAGGGAGGGAGGAAGAGAGGGAGAGAAACATCAATGTGTGGCTGCCTCTCACATGCCCTACTGGGGGCCTGGCCCTCAACCCAGGCATGTGCCCTGATTAGGAATCAAATCGGCAACCCTACGGTTCACAGGCTGGCACTCAATCCACTGAGCAACACCAGCCAGTGTGATTTCTCCCAAATTTTAAATTGAGCTCCAGGAGGACATGAGTTGTTTATTTAATAGTTGTGTATACTCTTAGGATACAAGAACCTTTGTTTGAGAAGCACTGGCTTTTGTGTAGGGTATATTCTACTTTACCTGAATTAGACAGAATTTTAGGGTAAATGACAAAGAAAGGAAGAAACATTTACGTGTCTGCTCCTGTGCACCTTTGGCCGGGTGCTTTACAAGTATTTATCTAAATCCAGCTGACCTGTGAGAAAGGTAATTTTTCTATTTTACACATAAAGATACTGAAACTCAAAGGGGACAAAACCTGCCCGAGGGCATATAATCAGTAGGAAACAAAGATGGCATTTGAAAAATGTCACAATCTAAAGAATTCTCTTGCACCACTGATTGCCGAACACCTTTGCCCAAAAGAATGCATATTCTCAGGAAAATTTCATATAGAACCTCAGTGTTTAAAATAGATAAAAGGGATATATTACTTAGTATGCATTTCTTAACTGACTTTTTTTTATTTTAAAAGAGTTTTAGTTTTACAGAAAAATAGAAAGTATAGAGTTCTCCCCTTCATGAATACCTGGTGTCCCCTCCCATTTCTGTGGTGCATTTGTTACAAATAATGAACTAATTGATATATCACTATTAGAACCAGTTTACATTAGTGTTCACTCTGTATCATACTGTGTCATGGTATGTATTTGGCCTGCCAACTACATAATAATGATCATATCACAGTTAACAGGGTCATATAAAAGTTTCACTGACCTACAAATGGATTGTGCTCCACCTAGTCATTCCCTCATTCCCCACCCCGGCAACCAAGTTTTTTTTCTGTGCCTATAGTTTTGCCATTTCTAAAACGTCATATAGTTGGATATGTAACCTTTTCAGACTGGCTTCTTTCACTTAGCAATACACAGTACCTTTGTTTTTGCGTATAATCTTAGTCAAGGTGTCCAACAAATCTTTTGCCCATTTAAAAAATCAGTTTATCTTATTGTGTTGTTTTTAAGAGTCTTTTTCTTCTTTTCTTTTTTCGTATATTTTGGATGCTAGTTCTTTACCATATAATTGTTTTGCAAATAGCCCGTGGCTTGTCTTTTCATTTTCCCTACCAGTAGTGTGCTTTATGGAGCAGCTTTAAATTTTAATCAAGTCCACTTAATGGATTATGCTTTTTTGGTGTTATAGCTGAAAACCCATCACCACACCAACCTATGGTCACATAGATTTTCTCCTATGTTATTTCCTGGAAGGTCTACAGTTTTAAATTTCACACTTAGACCTATGATTCATTTTGAATTAACTTTTTTGAAAGGTGTAAGATGAATTTTGTGTGTCTGTGTCCAGTTGTTCTAATACCATTTGTTGAAAAGACTGTCCCTTCCTCTTTGGTTTTTCTTTGCCTTTTCAAAGATCAGTTGACAATATTCGTATGAGTCTATTTTGGGGCCTTTTATTCTGTTCTATTGGCCTTTCTCATCTTTTGCCAGTAACACATCTTGAATACTCTAGCTTTTTGGTAAGTCTCAAAATTGGTAGTGCCATTCCTCTGACTTTGTTGTTCTTTAGTATTGTGCTGGATATTTTGGGTCTTTTCCCTTGTCGTATAGCCTTTAAAATCAATTTGTCTCTATCAACAAAGTGACTTCCTGGGATTTTGATTGGGGTTGCAGTGGATCTAAAGATCAGTTTGACAAGAACTGACATTTTAACAGCATTTAGTCTTCCTAACTATGAACATGTAGTCTCTCTCCCTTTATTTAGATATTTGATTTTTCATCAACATCTTGTATTTTCTTCATATATATCTTAATACATATATTGTTAAATTAACACCTAAATATTTCATTTCTTGGATGCTAGTGTAAATTGTGAGTTTTTAATTCCAGATTCCATTTGTTCATTGCTAATATATAGGAAAACAGTTGACATTACCTGCCATGTATCTGGCAACCATGCTATAGTTACTGCAGGAGTTCTTTTTCTTAGAACTTTGCAAAGACTTTTATTGGTTTTCTTCTCCTGTTGCCTGTATTAAGGGGTAAGTATCCAGGGTCTCACCAATAAGTATGTTGTTAACTAAAGTTTTTTTTGTAGATAACTCTTTATCATCTTGAAGTTACCTTCAAATTCTAGTTTCCACATAGTTTTATTTTTAATCATAAATAGATACTGGCTTTTTCAAATGCTTTTTAAAAAAATTATATTTTATTGATTTTGCTATTACAGTTGTCCCATTCCCCCCCCCCCCTTCCCTTTCCATCCAGCGCCACCCCACTACTCCCTCCAGCTATCTCCACATCATTGTTCATGTCCGTGGGTCATGTCGATAGGTTCTTTGGCTACTCCATTTCCTATACTGTACTTTACATCCCCATGGCTATCCTCTAACTACCTATTTATACTTTTTAATCCTCTCACCTCGTCACCCATTCCCCCACAATACCCTCCAATCTGACAACCATCAAAATCCTCTCAATATCCATCATTCTGTCTCTATTTTTTGCTTAGTTTGTTTATTAGATTCAATTGTTGATAGGTATGTGTTTGTCACCATTTTATGGTTCATAGTTTTGATCTTTTTCCTAAATAAGTCCCTTTAATATTTCATATAATGATCGTTTGGTGATGATGAACTCCTTTAGTTCTATCTTGTCTGGATAGCTCTTTATCTGACCTTCTAGTCTAAATGATATCTTTGTTGGGAAAGAGATATCTTGTCTGTAGGTCCCTGCTTCTCATGACTTTAAATATTTCTTGCCAGTCCCTTCTAACCTGCAAAGTTTCATTTGAGAAATCAGGTGCCAGTCTTATTGGCATTCCCCTGCAAGTAACTAGCTGCTATTTGCTGCTTTTAAGATTCTCTCTTTTTCTTTTCTCTTTGGCATTTTAATTGTGATGTGTCTTGGAGTGGGCTTCTTTGCATCCATCTTGTTTGGGACTCTCTGCTTCTTGGACTTGCTTGCATGTCTTCCCTGAAGCAAATTAGGGAAGTTTTATTTTTTTCAAATAGCTTTCCAATGTCTTGCTCTTTCCCATCTCCTTCTGGCACCCCTGTGTTGCAAACATTGGACTCCTTCAAGTTGTCCCAGAGGCTGCTTACACTGTCCTCGTTTTTTTGGATTCTGTTTTCTTCTTGTTCTGATTGGCTGTTTTTTGCTTCCTTATGTTCCAAATCATTGATTTGATTCTTGGCTTCATCCATTCTACTGTTGTTTCCCTGTAAATTGTTCTTTATTTCAGTTAGTGTATCCTTTGTTTATGACTGGATCTTTTTTATGCTATTGAGGTCCTCACTAAGTTTCTCGAACATCCTTATAATCAGTGCCATGAACTCCGCATCTGATAGACTGCTTATCTCCATTTTGTCTAGTTCTTTTTCTGGAGCTTTGATATGTTCTTTCATTTGAGCAATGTTTATTGGTCTCCTCGTTTTAGCAGGCTCCCTGTGTTTGTTTCTATGAATTAGGTAAAGCTGCTTTGACTCCGTGTCTTTGTAGTGTGGTCTAATGTAGTAGGAGGTGTCCTGTAGGGTCCAGTGGCACAGCCTTGCCTATCACCCAAGCAGGGTACTCAAGGTGTGCCCTCCATGTGGGCTGAGTACATTATCCTCTTGTAGTTGAGCCTTGGTTGCTTGTTGGCAAGTCAATGGGAGGGATGTACTGAGGCCTGTCAACTGCAAGGACTGGTTGTGACCACTGACCACCAACCTCTGTCCTCTGGAGGATCAGCTGTGCAGGGGCAGGGTGGCGGTGCTCTGATGCACTCTGTAGTTGTCCACTAGGGCACAGGCTCTTGGGTTTCCCGGGTGGTACAGGCCAAGGTCAGCCCCAACCTGTGTTTTGCCCAGGGCCACCCTGCCTCAGCTATAAGGCTATCTGAGGTAGCTACTACTTGTGCTGGGCTTAGAGATTCCCAGACGATGCCAAGCTGTGAATCTAGGCTGGCTGCTGCTACTGTTGGGCCTGGGATCATTTAGAGGTATGGTGTTTGGGGGCTCACTGAGGCTGGCTGTTGCTTGTTTGAGAGCATTTAGGAACTTGTGAAGCATGAGCCAAGACCAGCCACTCATAAGGAAAAGCAGCTGGGTGGGCCCATAAATGGAGTGGGATGTAGTCTCTGTGGATCTCCAGGGTGGGAAAACAGTGTTAGCCAGGTTGATGGAGTCTCAGATACGGCACCAGCCTGCCAGCTCTGTGGCTTGTGGTGGGGAGGGTTCAGTAAAGGAAAAAGGGCCTCTGCCCATCTTTCTGTAGGGGAGAAAACTGTTCCCCAGCTCGCTCCTTGATGCCAGACACTTCATTTCTTCCCTGTATGCCATTAGTGTCTTTCAGACTCCTACCCCGGTGCTGGACTCTGAGGGAGTGAGTCTGAGTAAGTCCGTATGTGGGTTCTTTAAGAGGAACTGCTTGGGACTCCAGAAATTTCTTCCACCAACTCAATCTCTGTTGTTTTTTGTAGCCAGAAGTTATGGGGACTTATCTTGCTGGCACTGGAACCCTTGGCTGGGGGACCTGATGTGGGGCTGGAATGCTTGTGTCCTGAGATAGCTCTCCCAAATTTTTTCCCATCACATGTGGATGTGGGACCAGTCTGTTCTGTTTCTCTACCCCTCCTACCAGTCTGAATGGATGTGGTTTCTTTAATTTCATAGTTGTCAGACTTCAGTCAACTCGATTTCTGACAGCTGTGCATAATGGTGGTCCTATATTTTAGTTATTTTGATGTGGTTTTGTGAGGAAGTGAGCCATGTTTACCTATGCCACCATCTTGACTGGAAGTCCCTTCAAATGCTTTTTCTGAATCTATTGATAGGATCATATTTTTCTTTGGCCTGTTGATGTGATGGATTATGTGAATTGACTTTTTGAATTGAATTAGCCTTGCATATGTGGAATAAATCAAGGTTGGCCATGGCATATCATCTTTTTACACTTTATTGGATTTGTTAAATCTTGTCAAAGACATTTATATTAGTTTCAATGAGAGACATTGGTGTTTAATTGTAATGTTGCCTTATTTTGATATTGTTCTCCCCTCATTGAATGAATTAGGACTTATTCTCTCTGTTTCCATTTTCTGAAAGATTGTGGAGAATCGGTATCATTTTATTATATATTTGCTAGAATTCATTAAACTTTTGGTAGAATTCATCATTTAATAACTATTTGGTGAGACCATCTGGGGTTGGTGCTTTCTGTTTAGGAAGGTTATTAATTATTGATTCAATTTCTTCAATAGATATACACCTATTCAGTTTGTTTTTTCTTGGCTAAATTTTGGTAGATTGTATCTTTTAAGGATTTGAACGATTTCATTAAAGATACTAAATTTGTGGGGATAGGGTGATTCATAATGGGCTGTATTATCTTTTTAATGTCCATGGGATCAGTAGGGATGACCCCTTTCATTTGTGATATTAGTTGTTTGCACCTTGTTTCTTTGTTGACCTGGCTGGTGATTTATCAATTTTATTGATATAATAGATTTTTGGCTTCATTGGTTTTTCTGTATTTTACTGTTTTTAGTTTCATTGATTTCTGCTCTAATTTTTATTTCTTTTGCTTGCCTTAGGTTTATGTTGCTCTTTCAAAGCACTGTTTTTGCTGTATCCCAAATTTTGATAAGTTGTATTTTCATTTTCTTTTAAATTGATATTTTTAAAAGTTTCTCTTGAGACTTTTTCCTACCAATGTGTTTTTTAGAAGTGTGCTGTTTAATTTCCAGTATTTTGGGTTTTCAATCTATATAAATAATTTGGTATTTGTTACTGATTTTTAATTTAATTTCACTGTGGTCTGAGAGCATACTTTGTATGATTTCTATTCTTTAAAATTTTGTTTATTTTATGACCCTTAATCTTGGTCAGTGTTTCATGTGAACTTGAGAAGGTGTATTTGCTGTTATTGGGTGAAATATTGTTTAGATGTCAATTAGATCCGGTGTATTGATAGTGTTGTTTAGTTGAAAAATGTTTTCTGATTTTCTACCTGCTGAATCTGTCAGTTATTGATAGAGCAGTGTTAAAATCTTTTAAGTATAATAGTGGATTCATCAACTTCTAATTTCAGTTCTATCCTTTTTTGCCTTACGTATTTTAAGCCTCTGTTGTTAAGCAAATACTTAATAAGGATTGTTACGCATTCATAGAGAATTGAGACCCTCATTATGTAATGTTCCTCTTTATATCTAATAACGTTTTCTCGTTCTGAAGTCTGCTTTTGCTGAAATTAATATTACTATTCTAGCTTTCTTTTGATTAGTGTTAGCAGAGTGTATCTTTCTTTATGCCTTTACTTTTAATTTAACTTTAACTTTGTATTTGAAGTGGGTTTCTTATGGGCAACCTATAGTTGGGTCTTGGTTTTTTATCCACTTGATAGTCTTTGTATTTAAATTGATACCTTTCAACCATTTACATTTAAAGTGATTATTGCTATTGTTGGATTGATATGAATCTTTTCTGATTGCCCATGTACTTATAAAATTTATTTTGTCATACTCTTTACTATTATCTCTGATATGGAATATTTTATGTAATTTCCTCTCTTAGTATATCAGTTACACTTCTAAAATAGTATTTTAGTTGCATTAGAGTTTGCAGTATACATTTGCAATGGATCCACCTTCAGATAACATGATACTGCTTCATGGATAGTGTAGGTTCCTTATAACAGAGTATTCCCACTTCTTCCCTCCCATCCCTTATAACATTGCTGAACTTTCCTTCACTTTTCCATAAGCTATAATCATCCATTATATTGTTGCTGTCATTTTGAACAAACTGTGTTAGATTAATTTAAAATTTTAAAAAGAAAAGGTTTTGTTTTGCCTTCTTATATTTATTTTCTGATGCTCTCCTGGAAAGAAATTGTGTAGGCTTTTTCTCTGGAGAACTTATGTTAGCATTTCTTTTAAGGTGGGTCTACTGGTGACAAATTTCCTCCATTTTGTTTGAGAAAGGTTTTTTTCTTCACTTTTGAAGGATAATTTTCCTGCATACAGGGCTCTAGATTGGTAGCTTTAAAAAAAACTTTAAATATTTTACTCCATTCTTTCTCTGTTTTTTTGTTTGTTTGTTTGTTTTTGCATGGTTTCTGAAGAAATGTGTGATACGACATCCTTATTCCTCTTTAGGTAAGGTTTTCCTTTTCCTGCTGATACCTCTGGCTTTCAAAAATTTTTTTTTCCTGCAGTTTGATTATGATGTTCCTAAGTACAAATAAAATATTTTGGTATTTATCCTGCTTCATGTTGTCTGAGCTTCCTGGATCTCTGGTTTGGTTAATAAATTTTGGGAAATTGTCAGCTATTATTTTTAAAATATTTCCTCTGTTTTCTCTCTTCATTCTCCTTGTGTCATTCCTGTATGCATATGTTATATCTTTTTAAATTGTTCCACGGTTTTTGGATATTCTGTTTCTCTCATTTTTCTTTCTTTTTTCTTTTTTTGTTCACTTCAGTTTAGGAAGTTTCTGTTGACATACCTTTTAGGTCACTGATGCTTTCTTAGGCCATGTCCTTTCTACTTATGAACTCATGAAATAAATTGTTCTTTTTTGTTCCTGTTCTTGACTTACAGCATTTCCTTTTGAGCCTTAGAGTTTTTTCTATCTGCTTGCATTACCCATCTGTTTTTGTATGTTATCGATTTTTTCAACAGAGCTTTTAGCATATTAGCAACTTGAAATTGTTGGTCTAATAATTCTAAAATCTCTTTCATATCTGAATTTCGTTTTGATTGTGTTTTGCCTTTTAACATGCCTTGTAGTTTTTGTTAAATGGAAGACATAATATATTGGATAAAAGGGACTTAGGCAAATAGGCCTATAGGTGAGGTTTACGTTGATTGGGCTAGGTGTTAAGTGTTTTTACTGCTTGCTCTAGGTGTATGTGTCAGAGGCTAAAATTTCTTATAGTGTCATTTTCTTTTTTTGGCCTACACTCTGTTTGGGATTTCTTAGAGACTCTTTTATAAATGGAATCTGAGCCTTACGATTATGCAGTTGTAATTCCCTGTTGGTGTGGTGGTAAGGTGTGGAGGGAAGGGAAGTGTTTTGTGTTCCTGTCACTCAGTCTCAGTCTTTTACTGGACTGTGCTTTGGGCTTTCATTTTCACAAGTGTTCTCATGTCCTCCCCCTGCCCCTGTGGGACAGGAAGTGTAGAGGGGGCCCGATTTCAGTATTTCCCTTTCTCCATTCAGTTAGATTTTGTAACACCTCTGATAAAATAGTTTTCCTTGAGGGTATCTCTTTGTTAAGGAGAGCTGCATGTTCTGAACACATTTCAAAATGATTACCTGCCCCTGCCCTGCTTCCAGAATCAGCAGGAATCTTTTTTCTCTTCTTTACCCTCAGAACCTGATGATGCTCCTGGGAGTGAAATTCATGAAAGTGTGGGAGGCCCCATTAGGTGGTTTTTCTAGGAGTTTTTAATCTCTCAAGCTTCTAGCACTTAATTTCCTTTAAGTTTTTCTTTTTAAATATATTTTTTTATTACAGTTGACATACAGTATTACATTAGTGTCAGGTGCAAAACATAGTGATTAGGCATTTATACAACTTATTAAATGATCACTCTGTTAAGTAGTATGCTTCTGACACCATACATGGCTGTTAACAATATTATTGACTATATTCCCCGTCCTGTACTTTACATCCTTATAACTTTTTTTATGACTGGCAATTTGTCCTTTTTGATCTCCTCTACCTTTATCACCCACCCTCTAACTCCCCTCCTCTCAGGAACCCATCAAAATGTTCTCGGTATCTGTGAGTTTGTTTCTGTTTTGTAGTTTATTATGTTTGGATTCCATATGTTGGTGAAATCCTATGTTACTCGTCTTTTCTGACATTTTTCACTTAGCATAATAACCCGTAGCTCCCTTTATGTTGTTGCAAATGGTCAGATTTGGTTCTTTTTTATGGCTGAGTAATATTCCTTTGTATATATATGTACCGTATCTTCTTTATCCACTTACCTGTTGATGGGCACTTAGGCTACTTCCAGATATCAGCTATTGTAAATAATGCTGCATTGATCATAGGGATGCATATGTCTTTTTGAATTCATGTTTTGGATTTCATTGGATAAATACCCAAAAGTGGGATTGCTGGGCTATAAGATAGTTCTATTTTTAATTTTTTGAGGAACCTCAATAATGTTTCATCAGTGGCTGCACCAGTCTCCATTGTAACTGACAGTGCACTAGGATTCTCTTTACTCCACATTTTTGCCAGACTTAATTGTTTGTTGATTTGTTGATGCTAGCCACGCTAACGGGTGGGAGGTGATAGCTCATTGTGGTTTTAATTTGTATTTCCCTGATTATTAGTGATGTTGAGCATCTTTTCATATGTCCATTGTTTATATGTATGTCTGTGGAGAAATATCTCTTCAGGTCCTCTGCCCGTTTTTTTAATTGGATTTTTTTGGTGTTTGTTTGTATGAGAACTTTATATATTTTGGATATTAGCACCTAATCGGATGTTACATTGGGAAATATCCTCTCCCATTCAGTAGGTTGTCATTTTGCTTTGGTGATGGTTTCCTTCGCTGTGTAAAAAATTTTAATTTGATGCAGTGCCATTTGTTTAATTCCCTTTAAGTTTTCTACCTATTACTGGCTACAGTGGTAGTTTTGCTTCTGGTAAGCTATGGTTGTCTGTATTTGCCTGGTTCTTCAGTTTTGGGAGTGGCAGTTTGTACTGGGATTTTGGTTCTCTGTGATTTTGGGTCTCTTAAGAACACTTGTTGGCTTTTAATTTTAAGCTTTTTTCTTACTGTGTGCATGGGAGCAACACCTTGTTGGACTGGAAACTAGATGTCAATATGCATTCTTATTTTTATTTTTAATCCTCACCTGAGGATATGTTTACTAGTTTGAGAGAGAGAGGAAGGGTAGGGGCAGAGAGAGACAGGCAGACATCTGTGTGAGAGATGGTTGCCTCCTGTATGCTCCCCACCTGGGGATTAAACCCACAACCTAGGTATATGCCGTGACTAGGAATTGAGCGTGTAACCTTTTGGTGTATGGGACTGTGCTCCAAACAACTGAGCCACCTGGCTAGGGCCAGTATGCATTTTTAAGTATTTGAATTTGTGATCAATTTAGTTTGAGTCTTACAATTGATGGGTCTTTACTGGGAGCCTTCTAAACCACTGCAATTATTTAATTTGATTCATTTAATCCTGTTGCACATCTACCTACTAAAGGTCATGTACCTCTCAGGCATGGGAAATATTAAGCTGTTTCTACCTCTGTACCCCTCTTTTCAGAGAACTTATTTTCATTGTCCTCTAGAGCCTGGATCTATCTCTTGTATTTTGTCAAGGACTTAGTGGCTTAAGCATTTTCTCTATGAGCAAATCTTCCTCTCTACTAGATCATTCCCACCACCATCTAATTATACTGTCATGTATCATCGTAAGAAATGGAAACCACCCTGACCCTTTCCGCAAGCTCTAATACTGTAATCTGCTCACTTTTATTACCAATAATTGTCTACTCATGTTGTTATAATTTCTCAAATTCTATTTACTTTTCAATCTGTTCCAATTTTGCTTTTGCTTCTATTACCATTATGACTTTTTGTCACTATCACTTAGGTGCTTCCTATTGCCACATCCACTGGACACTTATCTGCCCCTTCTTTCTTGACCTTTTAGAATTCAATGTAGTTGAACACTCCTTTCTGAAACGCTTTTTTCTTGGCTGACTTCTGGTTTTCCTCACAGCCTTTTTAGTTACTGTCGTGGGTCCTACTCTTTCATCCAACTGTGGAATGATAGTTCAGTGCTCAGTCCTTGTGCTTTTTCCTTGACCTCTTCTCCCTTTACGCTTAAATGATGTTATCTTATTCATTCCGTTGGCTTTATAGTTGGTTGGCCAAAAAGTTTGTTTAGTTTTTCTGTAAAATAAAAGACACATTTTTCATTTGCACCAATAACATTTTTGATTTGAATTTGAATATGTCGGCTATCTCCCGCTATTGGCTTTTAGTGGGTAGAGGCCAGGGGTGCTGCGAAACATCTTCTAGTGCATAAGACAGCCTCATAGTAAACAATTATTTGACCAAAATGTCAATAATAACCAAGAAACTTTGCAAGCCACTTGACACGTTCAATGAGTCACAGCACCTTCTCCATACACTGCACAAATCTTTTTTTGCATTTCAGTTGCGTTTTTTACCTTTCTAGAAATAATAAAGCATAATACGCTGAAAATGTTGTGTATCTCCTTCCATCTTCGGTGTTAAAATGGCTGCACAAAAATTCACCAATTTTGATAAGGTATTTTTTCTTATGTGCATGCTGATATGACAGCTGTCACAACACAGCCTAACAAAGCTGTTTTGAATGAAGTTAAAGACAACTAAGCACTATTAGAGCCATAATACAGAAAAAACCAAATGAACTTTTTGTTAACTCTTTTCATGTTTTTATCTCCCTCCCAGCAACCTCCTTATCTCCAATTTTAATATCTCCTTGGATAAATAAAAATTTAACATATGCAATCCTGAACTATTTTTTTCTTAGTCCTCCTGGTCCCAGTGCACTGTTTATCTCATGTCGAAAACCATGGAACAGTCCCTTCTTCACCTGCCATATGCAATCTATTCATTATTTGTTAGTCTAATTGTTTATGGATTTTATATTTTCAGCTGTTTTTTGGATTACAGAAAAATTGAGCAGAAAGTAGAGTTTCCGTGTTAATTTCTTTCCCCTTGTTTTGTCTACTAATACATTAGTTTAGTACATATTACAGCTTAACCAGTTTTCATATATTCAGGTCTATAGTTTACATTAGGATTCATTCTTCATGTCATATAATTCTGTGGGTTTTGCTAAATGCATAATGTCATGTATCCACCATTATGACGTTATAGAAAAGTTTCACTGCCCTTAAAAATCCTCTGCTCTAGCTATTCATTCCTCACAACCCCAATCCCTGGCAACCACTGATCTTTTTTAAAAAAATCATTTATTTATTTACTATTTATTTAATCTTTTTAATCCTCAACAGAGGATATGTTTATTGATTTAGCTAGGGGTAGGGGGTGAGAAACATCCATCAATTACTTCCCATGTGCGCCCTGACCAGGGATGAAACTCGCACCCCAGGTATGTGCCCTGATCGGGAATTGAACCTTCAGCCTTTTAGTGTATGGGATATTAGTCCAACTAATTGAGCCACCTGACCAGGGTCATTTTTTATTTTTTGATTATAGTTGATATATGATATATTTCAACTGTACACCTCAGTGATTATGTTACATAACTTACTAAGTGATTATCCTGATAAATCTCATACCCATCTGAAACTGTACATAGTTACTAGAATATTGTCTGTCTTCCACATTCTGTGACTATTCTGCAACAACCAGCTTGTACTTTTTAATCCCTTCACCTTTTTCACTCATCTCTCCAACCCCCCTTCTATCTGGCAACTGTCAGAATGTTCTCTGTATTCGTGGGTCTGTTTCTGTTCTGCTTGTTTACTTACTTTGTTTTTTAGATTCAGTGTTTTATAGATTCGTGTTTATTGCTATTTTAACTCATTTTTTTTTTCTGCCTCTTTTCTAGAATATCATGTAACTGGAATCACACAATATGTAGCCTTTTCTCACTGGCATCTTTCACTTAGCAGTATACAGTTAAGGTTCCTCCTTGTCTTTTTGTGAGTTGACAGCAAATTTCTTTTTATCACTATAGATGTACCACAGTTGTTTACCCATTTGACTTTGAAGGACATCTTGGTTGCTTCCAATTTTTGGCACTTAGGAAAAAAGCTGCTGTACACATTTGTGTGCAGGTTTTTTGTGGGCATATGTTTTCATCTCACTTGGAAAAATAACCTGTAGTGCACTTGCTGGATCTAATAATGGTAAACCTACGCTTAGCTTTGCAAGAAATTGCCAAACTGTTTCCCATTTTTCATTCTCACCAGCAGTAAATGAGAATTCCTGCTGCTCTACATTCTCACCAGTATTTGGTGGTGTCACAGTTTTGGATTGTAACTTCTCTAATAGGTGTATGGTGGCATCTCATTGTTTTAATTTAATTCCCTAATAACTTAAGTATTTGAGTATCTTTCTATATGCTTATTTCCCATCTATATAACATCTTTGATGAAGTATTTGTTCAGATCTTTTGCCCATTATAAAAGTCAGGAGTTTTTTTTGTTTATTTTTTTGCTGAGTTTTAAAACTTTTCTTTGTATATTTTGGATATTGGTGCTTTACCAGGTAAGTGTATTGCAAATATTTTCTAATCTGTTTTGCTTTTCATTCACTTAACAGTATCTGTCTTGCATAGCAGAAGTTTTAAATTTTAATGAAGTCCACTTCATCGGGTTTTTCTTTAATGGATCATGCTTTTGGTGTTTTATCTGAAAACCCATAGCAAAATGTGGTCACTTATATTTTCTCCTGTGTTATCTTCTGAAAGTTTTGTAGTTTTGATTTTTATGTTTAGGTCTGTGATTCATTTTGGGTTAACTTTTCTGAAAGATAAATTGCACACGCGCGTGTGTGTGTGAATGTGTGTCCAGTTGTTCTAATATTTGTTGATAAGAATGTCCCCTGTCCTTTGAATTTTCTTTGCTCCTTTTTCAAAGATCAGATTTACTGCCTAAAAGCCTCTCAAACCTGTCCACTTCTCACTTTGTTCATCTGTCAGCCTCTACTCCAAGGCACTGTCATCTCTTGCCTGAACTATTGCAGTAGCCCTACTGGTCTCCTTGCTTAATCTGTTGACTTCTGTGTTCTTCACAGAATACTTGTTATAATGTTACAAATAAAATCTTTTCTGAAAATATTTTTAAAAAGATTTTATTTTAATTTATTTTTAGAGAGAAGGGAAGGGAGGGAGAAAGAGAGGGAGAAAAACATGAGTTGGTTGCCTCTCGCACGCCCCTACCTGGGGACCTGGCCTGCAACCCAGGCATGTGCCCTGACTGGGAATTAAACCAGCAATCTTTCTATTCGCAGGCTGGCACTAAAACTGCTAAGCTACACCAGCCAGGGCCACAAATAAAATCTTACATATTCTCTGCTTAATGTTCAATTGCTTTCCTTTGTAAAAACAATAAAATCTAAATTATTTATCTTGGCCTATGAGACCTTAAATGAAATTGCATGATTTCTTGAGACCAGGGAATATTGTGTGTTGTTTACATATTTTTTAGTTCCTCGTACAACAGCTGCCTCAATAGATGCCGAACCAATATTTCAGTGAGGAAGATACAGGCAACCTTTGAGATGCCCAAATATAGTAAGGGAGATCAATCATAAATACATCAATTACATTGATGAGTGATGTTAGGTAGCTATTGAAGTACTGGAAAATAAGCAATGAAAGGTTAAAAAAAAGAAAAAAAGCCTTCCTGTGACTCAGTTTCTTCATCTTTAAAGGGGCTAATACCTCACAGGGTTGTTCTGAGGATTAAGTGGCCTAATATATATAAGGCATTACTATGTGTCAGGTCCAATAAATATAAAAGTGTTTCTGTTGTTATATAAAGGCTTTATCATTTAGATAAAATTTTATTACATTAAAATACACTTGCATCTAGCAACATGCGGTTTTCTTAACAGAAATCTCACTTCCCACTTTACAGAGAATGAAAGACTCCTGATACCAAACAAAAATCTTACCTTTTCATCACCCATCCTTTCTTCCCCTTCTCCCTTTCAACTATACCTTTATATGCATACAAACATGCTAAATTCTTTCCAGTTGAACAAAAATTATATCTGACTATAGCTGCTGCCTCACCTCTTCCTCCATTCCCAAACTTTAAAAAATGGGCTGTAACATTCTTTCCATTTCTTTCAATGCCACTCACTTCTCAGCCCACTCCAATCCCCTTTCTACCTCTTAATAACTTTATTGAAATCATATTGTTGAAGTTATCAGTGACCTTATCACCAAGTCAAATGGATAGTTTTCATACATTGTCATATGTGTGTTGTCAGCATTCACCATGATTGATGGCATTCTCTCCACTTCTTCGTGTCCGTGAGTCTTTCCTCTGATTTCCTTGTATCTTTTTGGCTGTCTCTTACTCTCATTTGCACTCATTCTCACTCAACCCAGGCTTTATTTTATATATTGGAGTTCCTGAGGCTGGGTCCTTGGGTCATTGTCTCTCAATTATTTGGGTGTCTCTATCCATAGCAAAGATTAATTTCAGAATTCTCCTTGTATCTGCAGTTTCACTGTCCAAAGGTTGTAGTTACCTGCAATCAACTGTAGGCCAACAATATTAACTGAAAAATTCCTGAAATAAATAATTCATAAGTTTTAAAATGTTCACCACTTGGAGTATTGTGATAAAATCTCATGCCATTCTGCTTCATCCCACCCGGGACATGAATCGTCCCTTTGTCCAGTGTATCTACCTGTTAGTCACTTAGCAGCCATCTGGTTATCAGATCAACTGCTGTGGTATCTCAGTGTTGTGCTCAAATAACCCGTATTTTACTTAATAGTGGTCCCAAAGTGCAAGAGTAGTGAGCTGGAAATTTGGATAACCCGAAGAGAAGCTTTAAAATACTTTAAGTGAAAAGGTGAAAGTTCTTAAAATTAATATGGAAAGAAAAAAAAATTGTATGCTGAGGTTGCCAAGGTCTGCAGTAAGAACGAATATTATATCTGTGAAATTGCATAATTTACAAATTAAACTATCATAGTTTTGTGTGTATAGGAAAAAAAACAGTATGTATAGGGTTCGGTACTATCTGAGGTTTCAGGCATTCACTAGGGGCCTTAGCACATATCCGTGGGTGTAAGTGGGGGACCATAATATCTTTATACCAGTGGTTCAAGCTTAATAACACTTGTCAAACTTTATAGATTTGAACTATCTACTTGATATTTATGTTTGGGAACAAAGATATATATCAAGTGTTTGTGAAACAAATGACCTTTGTTTCAGTGGTTATTTCCAAGAGCACTTCAAACATGTTTTAATGAATTTATGATATTTTTCACCTCAAATCTGGACTTCCTTTACCATTCCTCATTTCAGTGAGTATCACCCTGTCCATCCAGTTATGCGTGTTGAAAAGCTAGATACCATCCTGTGTATCTGTGTTTTCCTTACACCTGTACCCTGTTTGTCATCCAGTCCTGTTGGTTTTGTGTTTAAAATATCTCAACAACCTATTTCTGTGTCTCTACTATCCATGCTTAGTCCATTATTTCCTTACTTGAACTCTTAACAGTTCTAATTGGCCTTGTATATATCATTGTGCTAATCGGATCATTCTCCACAGTGTAGCCAGAGTGATGTTTCTCAAGGTACAGTTTAATGATATTCTTAAAACGCTCAATTGGTCTCTATTACTCTTGGGATCCACAGGTAGGATAGAGACAAAAATTGGTAATCTAGTTTGTGAAACCCAGAAAGACCAAGTCCCTATTTACCTCTCCAGTCTTACCTTTGGCAGTTTTTTGGTGTTCCTCTCTCTTCCTCTCCTTTTTCTCAGTTCAGTGGTCATTTCCTTACTTGGAACAACACATCAGACATTCTTGAATAAGCTAGATCACAGCGCCATGCACTCACTGTATCATTGCTTATAGGCACGTTTTTACATTTTTGTGGGCCATTTCTGTCTCTAGCTGTAAGCCTCTGAGAGACAAGTATCTTGTTTGCTTTTGCTTACCTTTTGCCAGTGCTTAACACAGTTGACCGGCTTATTCCCTTTATTTCCTTAAGATGCTACTCTTATTTTTCTTCTTCTTAGTTAAAGAAAGTAATCAATGAAGGATAGTCTCACAATAACATTACCGAAAGAATTTTCTATAAATGTTAAATTAACCTGAACCGTAACATTCTTCCAGCCCCCTGCCTTTCCATGATGGTAAAAGAAATTGTTACTTGAGAAAAAAACATTCTAGAGTGTATTTCTAGACTCTGATACTTTATGGAAACAGCTGGCACTTAATAATGGTTCCACTATTCAGGCCTTCCAAAACTGAAAAATTAGATCTGTTTCTAACTTAGCAAATAAAATATTCAAGCTTGTTTTGATTTGGCTTTAAGTGCTGGTTTGATGCTTTTCTGAACTCTCAAACAATCTGAGTTTTGAGGATCTCTGGGAAGGGATAATTAGAACTCGAGTTTAAAAACAATTTTTTTAAAAAAATTTAGTGCGATTTGTGGTGAATTCTTGCTTGTTTGCTTGTCTAGTTCTTTATTTCAACAATTTACTCTTTCTTTTTTTCTTCATACTTTTGTTTCCTTTAGGAAGATTACCTGCTTGTCACTATGCCTGTTTTCATTCCTCAATTCAGGAGGTTTTCTGCACCATTCCTGTAGGGGTCTAAGAGGAGGTCTTTTCCTTAACAGATTAAAGTTTTGTCTTGACTCAATTTAGAGAAGTTTAGATTGGAAAGACTCAGTTTGCCATTTAAGATTGTATGTTTTTCAAAGGAAACTTTAAAGGTCTGTCACAGAACCTTTTTATAATTTTAGGGCCTGTTTTTCTAGGTTCTGAAAAAAAAATGCTCCTGGTAGCCTGGCCTTTGTTAGTTGGAATAAAGTAATCACTTTAGCCCTTTGTAATCACTTAAAATACTCACTAATTTTGAGTCATTGTTTTGAGATAAGGTATATTATAGTGCTTTTTGTTTTTCTTTCTTGAATTGCCTAATGTTTTATAGAATAGCTTTGTGGCAGTTGTGAGCTTAGAGTACATTTTTATTATGAAAATTGGGTAGTGCCAGACAACAATCTATTTATTCCCATCCAGTCAAAGTGGTAGTAAGATGCCCTTTGGTAGAGCAAAAAGTACACTGAATTGCAGAACTTTTTTTTCATACTGAGGTACTAAGTTTATTTTAAGAAAATGCATATGTTTGAATTATTAGGAAACTAATTACCTGAAACATTTTAGAAAACATTTAACATGTTTCTTTGCTAGAGATGGAATTGCATTTCTTTATTTTCCCAATTAAGCTTATAATATTCCTTTGAAAGCAGAGAATAACTTTCATATTTATTTAACAAAGTAAAAGTCAGTCACTATTATTACACTAAATAAAAAATATATATATAATAGTTTATTAAATGCTTCCTAAAATTTCTAAAGTTTTAATTATAATGACTTGGTGATTTTTTTTCCCACAACTATTTTTTATTCAAAAATTTTTGAGTATGTAGTCTTTTTTCAAAGTTGATGGCATTCTGCTATCAAAATATACATATCCTATGTCTTCATGGAAAATGACTTAATAAATTTGGTTTGTCAATATTGTCTTTAAAAAGGTTTTAGAAACAATGTTGTAATGGCTAACAAGTGTTTAAATATATTCAACAGCTCTGCTTCCACTTTTCATATGAATTGTTAAAGCAGAGTTTTGGTATCTTACTCCCAACATTCAGTGCATTAAACACAAACCCAATAATCACCTGGCAGTCAGTCACCTTCTTTATTTTTCTGAAATCTGTGTTGATGGTGGATATAGAACTATCTGAATGAAGATATTTATGCGCACATTCTAATTAAGTAGTCTGAATTCCCAAATCTTTATTTAAACATATTACATTCATCTTCCTCTAGTACAGTTTCTTAATAGGAGTATAACATATTAGTACTGGCAAATTTAGACTGCCTTTTCCACTCAATCCACTAAAATGTGCCTTGTTTACTCACTGAAAACGTCAGGTTACCTGTAACAGAGAAGAGTTTGTCCCAAAAGATTCAACATGTCTTTTACGGTCTTGGAAATGTATTCAGTTGTTACACGAAGACACCACCAGGAATGAAAACATTTATACGTAAATTATAACACTTTTTCAGTGAAAAATTAAATACTACTTATTGGCCATGCTTTTGGGCATCATCTTATTCTCAAGTTTTTCTTGATAGGAAAAGGAGAACAAAATGTTATATAAATTAGTTTTTTATTGCTCACCTCTATAAATCAGAAGTTGTTTGTTTTTTTAACTCACCCCTAATATAAGTACATATTATCAGTGTGCAGATCTGAGAGGGTTTTTTTAGATTACTGTCAACATTTCAGTACAAATCACAAAATGATGGGGATGTTTCTCAGCATCAGCCTATAACATGCTTCATTTTTTTTAAATACTTCATAAAATTCTGTGAAAGTAATAGTAAACTGTGGTCAGTTTATCTTGACATGTTTTCTTTTTGGCTGTCAGAGATGGGTTACAAAGAGACATAGATTCAAATGGCAATCATTCCTAAATCATAATTCTTAGATTTTAATACCATGTAGCATTCATGCCGAGGTTTTTGGTGATATTTGACTAGTCCTTATAGTCTGTCTTTTCACCAGATTGGAAGGTGTTAAATTTTTATCATTTTAAGAAATGGGTTAAAAACCTGATACATTTATTTTGGAAGATTTTTGAAACCGTTTAAAAATTTCGTTTCCAAGTTTTGGAGTGTGCAAATAAGATGCTTTTAAAAAGTTACTCTTCTAACAAATCAAAAAATACCGGAGATGTTTTGAAACATCTATCTTTAAAATTCCTTTCCCATAGGAAATTACTCTAGAAAAGCAGTCACATGCTCAAGAACTGTTAAAACATTTCTCTTACATTGAACGTACGGGTACAGTGTTTATTGTTTTGAAGATTCTGTTCTGTGGCTCAACCTCTGTTCCGCGATGGCAGGAGAGGATGGCAAATTCTGAATGATTTCTGTAAAAGAAAAATCCATGGTTCATCTTCTAAGTTCAACAGCTCTTAAATTCACAACAATAAATAACTAATAAACTGTAGGGGAAAAGCATTTTCAGCTGCTTCCTAATTCATTAAAAATATCTAAGTGATTCTTCTATTTTTGAAGTTTTTAACAAAATAAAATTTACCACATTGATGATATCCTGGATCATTTAGTGCACACTTATTTTAACGTCTTTATTGCAGTAATTTGCCTATGACTGAATGACTCATTGGGTAATTTTGCTGTTGAGATTACATTTTCACCAGTACAACTTTCCTTTCATTCTTCACATTCCTACAAGCACAGTGTTTTATTTTGGAAGCAGAATCTAACAAATACCATAGGCTGAGACATATCATATCTTGTACTACATAATTTGTTCTGATACTTCGTTCTTCAAACATGAAGCGATCTTTCCTATAATTCTTCTGGCAATATTTATTGATTAAAGATTTCATTTTAATTTGTCACTATCCCTTTTTAAAAAATATTTCACCCATTTTACCATAGGAGGAAGAATGTCTTTCCCCAATGTATACAGCTTTATTTATTAGTAAAACTTAGTGAACGTTGTAAGATGTTGAAAGAACTTGATTGAATTTGTATGGCTTTAAACATATCTATGGAAAAATATAGATGTTTGTCTTTATGTTTTGGATGTTTACTTTTTAGATGTCTTGCTAATAGTGATGCTTTCAGTCTTATTAATTATAACAATGATGTGTGTTTAGGACTATAATTGTCAGTTTTGGTAGTGGATATAAATCTATATTTCAGATAGAGTTCTTGATAGTTTGTGGGATCTTTCACAGACCTGATTAGCATGATGTTGTGTTATCAGATAACATGGTTAATAGGGTACTTGTGCTAGGAGAAGTGTTCAGCTCTGCCATTGTCCTTTTATTTGCTTGTTTTATTGGGTTGGGCAAAAAGTTCTTTTGGTTTTCTTTTCGTAAGATGGGTCTAGTAGCACTTAGTTGTCTGTAACTTCATTCAAAACAAATTTGTTAAATTGTATTGTGACAGCTGTCTTATCAGTGTGCATTAAAAGAAACAAAATTGATGAATTTTTGTGTAGCAATTTTAATATTGCAAATAAAATATGCAGTATTTTCAGCATATTATGCTTTATTATTCCAAGGAAGATAAAAACGCAACTGAAATGGAAAAAAAATTGTGCAGTGTATGGAGAAGGTGCTGTGACTGATCAAATGTGTCAAAATTGGCTTGTGAAGTTTCGTGCTGGAGATTTCTCATGGGTGTGCCGTGTTTGGGTAGACCAGTTGAAGTGGATGTCAATCACACTGAGACATTAATTGAGAACAATCAATGTTATACTATGCAGGAGATAGCCCACATATTCAAAATAGCCAAATCGATAAAGTTATTGTTGAAAATGAAAAATATGTCTTATTTTACGGAAAAAATAAATAGACTTTTTGACCAACCTGGTATATACATATTTAATATTATCCTAATCCTATATTCCTTCGGAGTAGTATTTTAAAGCCATTTCTCTATTTGGTATGGGTTATTTTATTTAAGACAATACAACTCACTTAATCAGATGCTCATAAACTGCAGAATTTAAAACATTGAAAATAACCAGGTAAGGGTGATACTGAAAATTTCTAAACCTTGACTAGACTTACTATTGAGGAAAACCTTTAAGTGGAGCCCAACTTGGGCTCTAGTTGACGGAAACCATCTGACTAAGGGATGGGCTATGTGAGCCAGTGTCAGCTTGCATATTAAGTATCAACAGAGCTCCTTGTCTTTCTTAACTTTTCACTGTTTTTAACATGAAAGGAATTTTATTATTTTCTTCCTGCACCAAAGAGATTGTCTCTATTTTGGAGTTACTGGATTAGAATATGGCTTCAAAAATTAGGATTTTTCTTTCATAGTCCTTCAAAATTAAAATAATTTTCATGCCAATTAAAATAAATTCTAACCTTACTCAACAATTCATTTTTTCCATTACCCAATTCCCTCAAATTTTTTCATTTCCCAGTTTATCAAACTCTTTCTGAATTAAACCAACATACAGTGTTATTGATAGATTAAAGCAAAATTTGATGGTAGTCATCATACTCTGATAGCTAGGTACTGTAATCAGGACAGGCTATGAATAAGTATTCCATTTTTAACTTGGCCATTTTTTGTTTAATTAAAAATACTCTGAATTAACATAAGTTGTCTTTACTTTGAAGCAGTATTTAGTTTTCTTCTCGTATTTTAACTTCTTTTTTCCTCAAAACTATTTTGAAAGTGCAGACATTTTCTTGAGATTGATTTAATTTGTAGACATTTAAAGGAAAGAAAAAACAGAATGGGGCTGGAAAATACTTCGCAATGCTCAGGTTTTGATAGATGAATAATGTTCCTGAACATTTTCACCTTGAAAACTTGCTGCTGTTCATGGGCTTTAGAAACTGTAGGGGATAATTTATTCTGGAAAATTGTCTATCTTATGCTCACTGTTCATTTTCTCTAATTTATACTAATATTTTAGTGAGGAGGAAATAATTTTTTTACAGTAACGATTTACCATTGCTTTTCTATATTTTAAATGTAATGGTCATAGATAGGTAGACACTGTAAGAAAAATATTAGTTTGTGAAATGGACTATAGCATAGGTTGAATAGAGAAGTTTTGAAAATCAGCTTCCATTTTAGTTGTTACTCCTGATGATTGAAAGGGATGTGTGTGTATTTTATATGCATACACAATCTGGATCTAAGTGTGTTTATGTAGTGTACATGTACATGAATTTGTGTCACACAAACACTCTTCATTGATCCCAGATTAGGAGGGAGCATGGTAGATCAGACAGCTGTAATTCTAGGTTACTTCTTTTTTTTTTTAAGAATTATTGGCATGTTAAAGATTTAAGAGATCAGGAGATAGCAGGAAGAAGAGGGGTGACTAACAACTGGATAGGATTGGGGAAGTGACTAATGTCCCTTTCTTCTCTCATCTTAGTGGTATCAACCTGCTTTTGCTAAAATGTTTTATTTTCTACTTGAGTAGCTCCTGTTCTTAGTGTTGCAGTTTCCATAAATAGGAGGGGAAAAGAAGGGAATAATAAAGGCAAAACTTGAGTTTTAAAGTCATGTCTTTAAGAAGAGAAATGGCAGGGGCCTTGATCTCATATTTTCTTCTTAATGGATTTTTGATGGGCTGATTTTGGTGTCTCTTTCTACATTTTGCTACTTTTTACACAAATAATATTTCACTTGTAATGTTAATTTTTTTCATATAAGTAAAGAAACGTATTTTTTATTGGCATAGTGCAGTCACTGGGTATTTTTTGAAGATAGCCTGGGTGTGTGAGATGTCTTGTGATTTTTTTTCTGTCAGCTGGCTATCAGATGGCTTATTCCCATTGGCCACTATACCCAGGTACCTTTTTGGAGCCTGAATCCAAGTCTTCAGGAACTTTTATTTATTAAGATACTTTTTAAGACTATTAAGAGAGTGTTTTTTTGTTTTTGTTTTTTTAAGTAGGATCATTGGAATAAAGAGGGAGGTCATTATGGTGGAAGGAAAATTGGAAGAGGGGATGCCTTTAATCATTAATCATCAATTTTTAGTACCCCGAATGATTCCTAAACACACTAATGATATTCAATAAGAACATTTTTTTAAAAATAAGCATTTGTGCTGAAGTTCTGCAGATAACACATTGCTGTAGGGATGATACAGATTACGATTAGCTAGAACATTTAGAAACTCCTTTTTGGAAATAGGATAGGTTTTTATTAAAAACCACCCCACTTACTGTTTCAACCATTCATTTCAATAAGTATTATAGAGGGGCAACATAAAAGGTGTTTATCTACTCTCAGAAATAGTAGACTGGAATTATGGATTTTGTTGATACTAACATCCTTATTCTTTCCCTCTGTGAAATTACTGCTTATTTGAAGTGAGGTGGTTTTGTTTCTTTTCAAAATTTAAAAATGCTACATAGTGCAAAGTATTGCTCTTACCTCTGTTCCAAAGTCACACAGTATTATCTCTCTGTCAAATTCCAGCCCTGGGCAGCCACTATTAAGTTCTTTATTACCCTTTCACACATTTAAGCAATTCAGAATTTATATTCTTATTTTTTCACTTTTTAAAAGTTTACACAAAAGGTAACCACTACTCTGTTCCTTGCTTTTGTTCATGTAGTAAACAGATTAGTTGCTCATTTAAGAAAATTGTGTAGCACTGCATTATATGGCTATACCATATTTTACTTACCTAGACTCTAATCAATATATATTTAGGTTGTTTCTTACCTTTTGCTAATACCATAATGAGTGACCTTGTATATATGTCATTTTCTACCTGGGTAAGTATATTCATAAATTGCAGAGTCAAAGGGTATGCTTCTGTAATTTTGACAACTGTTGTCAATTTGCCATCTATGAGAGTTATACCAATTTATGTTCCCACAAGCAGTGGATGAGAGTGCCAATTTTCCTACTGCCTTGTCATTAAGAGTATGCTATTGAATTTTTGGATTTTTTCCCATGTTAGGTGAAAATTTTATGTCAGAGTAGTTTTAATTTGCATGTTTCTTATGAATGACTTTTTTTTCCATATGAATGACTTTAAGCTTCTTTTCCTGTACATTTTTGTCTCCATGAACTGCCAGTTCATGTTATCTTGTGCCCTTTGCCCCCACCCCCTTTTTTTTTGTTCTTTATTGGTGATATGAGGAGTAGCCATTGTTTTGCTCAGTTAGACATTTTTCTATTGATTTTACTCATAGTGGAAATTTTGGGGGCCATGCAGCAGTTTTTAATTTTTTTTAAGATTTTTAATTTATTTTATTTTTAGACAGAGGGGAAGGGAGGGAGAAAGAGAGGGAGACAAACATCAATGTGTGGTTGCCTTTCATGTGCCCCATACTAGGGACCTGGCCTGCAACCCAGGCCTGTGCCCTGACTGGGGAGTTGAACTGGTGACCCTTTGGTTCGCAGGCCGGTGCTCAATCCACTGAGCTACACCAGCCAGGTTTTTAAAATTTTCATGTAGTCAAATTGATCAGTGTTTTCTTTTATGACTAAAGTTTTGAGTCAGAACGATCTTTTTTTACTTGAAAGATATAAAGGATTGTCATATATTTTAAAACTTTTTTTTTCTAAATAAATCTTCAACCCCTTTGGAGTTTTAGTTTGCTAGGTAGATCCAGCTTTATCTTTTTGCAGATGGCTCCTAGTTGTTCTGACAACATTTAATGAATAATTTATTTTTTCTCCAGATGATCAGATCATGCTCAGAATGAGTTTTAATTAGAATACATTTCAGTGTTTTAATGTGAAAGGTGATGAAAGATGAGTATGTAATAGAAAAGGTAAAATTTATTTTTAGTTAACTTCTCAGTTGAGTTACCAGCTGTTTAGTTATCTGTAGTAACCCACATGATGAAAAGGAACTTTTCCAAAACTTTTCTACTATACTATTTGAAGAGTTTAGGTTATCATTAAAGTTTATCTACCTAAAGTATTTTAATTGGTGTCTGGGATTGTTCATGCCTATTGAGATAACTTGTGATCTGAATTCTCTTCTTCCAGAGATCTTAATTAGCTAACTCAGTAGCAAACCTAGAAGGGAACAGTGGAAGAGATAAAATAAAAGTTCCCTCCTGTGGTTCAGCATAGCACTGGTTGATATTGTATGGTAGTTGTAGTTAGATATGTTTCTCTGTTAGCCGTTAGGATTTCCAGTGATTTATGCCAATTCTGAATCAAAATGAAGAAATAGCCTGGTTTTATAAGCCAATTTCTGTTCTTGTCAATTCACATTGTTTTAGGAGTACTTTCTATTGTTAAATACTTCTATTTTGTTAGAGCACTTTCTTCCTAATCCATTTATCTCTACATTTTCCAGTGTGAAGAACTGCTTTTTATATCAAAAAAACTTCATAGATCTTTGTGTTTTTTATATACAGTGACTAGGAAAATACATGACAAAAACCTATCATTTCTTGTAGTGAGATTGAGATTAGTATAGTAATTCATCACAAAAAGCATCTACGTGCATTCTAAAAAGTAAATTAGGTTCATGTTTGAGATATACAGGGTCCAGGCAGTCATTACTGTCAATCATGTATTAGATTCTGTACACAACTCACTTTAACTGAGCCTGAGATGATGTAAAGCAAAACAATATGAGAGGCAGTCCCATCATTCACGTAGGAGTTGACTTTATAGGGTAGACAATCATTACAACAACATTTAAGTGTTAGGACAGGAGAGGTAGAGGATTACTTTGTGATTGGTCACAGTTAAATCTAACGTGGTGTGGGGAGTAGGGAAGACCTGCCACAGGTGACTTTAAGCTGATCTCTAAAGAGGATCATGAGAGTTAGGACCCGAAAAGGATCAACAGAAAGAAAAGCAACTAGAAGGTAATTTCAGCATTTAGGCAAGTGCTGATGTGGGCCTGAGTTAGGACAAGGCTTTAGAAGTAGGAATAAAGGCATTGATTTAAGAAGGATTTAGGAATTCCATCTTGTTAATTGATTGTTGTAGGTGTAAGAAAGGGATAAATTAAGAATAACTTGGTTTTCTAGGTGGGAGGTGGTTCTGTTTCATAGAAATAGGGAATATAGATAGGGGGGACAAGTTTACAGAGGGAAAAATTACCTTTAAGCATGTTGAGCTTCAAACAAAGATCCAGTTAGAGATGGCCAATGGGCATTTAAATTTGAACCTGAAGATTGGGATACAATTTTAAAATGAAGATAGTGATTTGGGAGCTGTCATCTTAATGGTGATAATTAAAGCTATGAGAGTAGAGGTGATGTCCCAGAAGGTGTGTGTAGAATGAAAGGAGCACAAGACTAAGGTAGAACTTTTGGGGACATCAGCATTTAAGGGATGGGAAGATTCTAATTATGGCCTTTGATTAGGCAATTTCTCTTCATTTGAATTGTTATCCAAGTTTTCACCTAACTAAATCTAATCAGTTTTCACTGCTCAAATTGAAACCTGTCTTCATCATGAAACTCTACTACTTTCTCTGGAAATTAGATGAAAAGGCATTTTTTGGTGTTAACATTTACTGTATTTTATCAATTAAATTTTATTGTATTAGCATGACATTGGTTAATAAGATTATATAAGTTTCAAGTGTACAGTTCTTTGGTGGTGAACACAGAAAGCAGTTATTTTTAATCATAATCAAATACTACTTCATTGAGTCACAGATTTTTGGCTTGTCTGGTTCCTGATTTTTTTTTTTAAAAGAGTATGTGTGCACATACTCACATTTCTTTTTGTTTAGAAAGCTGTTACTTAGATGGGTAGGTGTATTCAGATTGCATACTAAGCAACTACTAATATATGTCAACAAAAATTATGTGCTTGGTGTAAGAGACACAGAAATGAGATGTAGCTCCTGATCTTTGGATGCTAACAGCCAAATGGAAAAAAAAAAATGACAACTGGGTAAATGTTTTATGAAGTTGTTTTATGAAGTTTATGTTCATGACTTCCTTTATTTGTCCTCCCAAATGTAATGAAGAATTAATTTATTGCTAAATTAACCTTATACCCACCTCCCCCACTATTATAGTTGACTTATGTTCAACTGTAGAGAAGTAGAAAAATTCTAGGTATAGACTTTTGTTTGTGTTTGAAAATGTTTCATATTATACCTGGTTTATACAGCTTTTCATAATAAGTTAACATTTTCCATATTATCACAAGGTCTTTGGAAATATTTTAATTTACTGTATGCAAACGATGTATGGAGGTACCAGAGTTTATTCTCTTATTGCCAGGCATTCATTTCATTTTTCCACTATTTTTTAATAAATAAAATTATAGTGCTTTTAATGAACATTCATATATGTGCATTAATCTTTTTATTCAGAATTGTTAGGGTTAACTCATAGGAGTGAAATTATTGGGCAAAAGTGTATATGTATTTTAAAGATTCCCAATATATACTGAAAAATTCCTTTTCAGAGGGCATTGACTCTACTTTTACTAGCAACACGTGAGAGTAATTTCTCTTGCCGAAATTATTCTCTTTTACTTGTTTTTGCTATTTTTCTAATTTGATGGGAGTATCTTGTTTTAATGTGATCTTTGATTATTAATGAAGATAAACATGTTAAAAGTATAATCATTTTTTTTGCTTGTTCTTTTTTCCCTTTTAATTCTCGTAAGTTAATTTAGTTAGCGATTGCATATTTTTACTTTATCTTTCATGATTTAGTAGACCGAGATCATCTCCTTAGCTTTTATGTTTTTCCAGGACAAGGAGGTACAGTTTTAGTCTTAAAGATGTATTGAAACTTTCCTACTCCCCCCACCTTTTAAATTGTGGTAAACTACACATAACATGAAATGTACCACCTTCGCCATTTCTGAGAGTGCAGTGCAGTAGTGTCAGGTACATTCACATTGTGATGGGTCACCACCATCCTACCCCTCGCGATCATTTTGACTACTCCAACATCATAATGTTGGCTTTAAAATCCACCAGTGTTGCCTGTAGCATCCTTGCTGTTAGTGAACCATTCTTTTTTTTAATTACTGTTTTTATAATAATTTTGTGGAGATTCGTTGGCTTGTCTAGGTGTGGAAGCACACTAGGTGCAAAAGCTAAGATTTCTAGTTTATGTTGGTTCGTGGGTTGTTACTAATAATTTAGAGCCCTTTATGCGGTGAATATGCCTTATTAGCAATCATTTAAATTTCCACTAAGCTTATTTTGTTCTGCCAAGACTAATGTTCATCTTCCACTCCATGCTTATCACTTGAGGCCTCATGAAATATTTATAAGGTTTGTTGTTTCTTTTGACTAGACACTTCTCAGAAATTATTACCCATGGTGATGAGGCTGTGTGTCTACCTCTATCTCTGTGTACTGACAGAGGGAAGAGAAAGTACAGAGCTCTGCAGTGGGAAGGAGCTGGACTTGCTCAAGGAATGGAAAGGGGGCCTGGTACCTGGGGGTAGGATCAAGGAGGACATGGGCGTGAGAAATTGCAGAGGTAGTACGCAGGGGCCAGGTGCTGTAGAGCCACAGGAGTTAGGTTCTTAGTGCACTGTGACTAGAATTCTTACAGGATTTCCATTGGAGCTGGCGTGGAGGGAGCGACATAGTCTAATGTATGTTTTTTAGAACACCACACTGGGTATTTGATGGAGAAATGCATTATAGAGAAATAGGGTGAAAGCAGGAAGATGTATTGGGAGGCTATTTCTGTTATCCAGGTGGCAGTGTTATACTGATTTATTTTTTTTCTCTCTCTAACTTAGTTCACATTGTGACCATTTGTAGCACAGCTGAAGATAACTGGCCAGCTTTACCCCATGGAAAAGTGAAACTTATTAAAACAAAAGTTTCATTAATAGCATGCTTAATAACACACTTTAACCAAGCTAACTAACCCCAGGCTAAATATAGTTTGCATGTGAATATTAAAAGTTCACTGTCAACCATCTTTGAACATCCCTGTGAGGGCCAGGTAGTCATTTGGTTAGAGCATCATCCCGATAACCCAAGGTTGCAGGTTCAATCCCTGGTCAGGGTATATGCAAGAATCAACCAATTAATGCATTAATGGGTGGAACAACAGATCTCTCTCTCTCCCCGCCCCCCCACCCTGCCCCTCTAAAATCAGTAAATAAAAAATTTTAAAGGATTTAGTGAATTCAGAAAGATACTTGTATTCCTGTTTTATATTGAATGCATGAGGAATAGGAAGCACAGTCATTAATAGTACTGAAATGAAAAGCAAAACATTTGCCAGTTTCTCCTAACCATCAACATAATGTTTTTAGTTTAATTCCTTCCAAATCTGTTATAAATACAGGGTATAGATGAAATTTATGAGTGTAATGCACATTTTGCTCATTAATTTGGTATCCCAAGTTAAAGGTCATGTAATTCCTCCAGGAAGCTGCCTCTGATTCCTCACTACTGGGAAAAGACCCCTCTTCTGTGCTCTTTCAGTACCTTCTACCTTTCTCTATGTTAAGCATTTATCATGCTGAATGATAAGGCTCTTTGAGGACAGACATAATGACTGGGGAGAATGAAGGCAGACACGGGGTGTCAGAAAAGCAAACTGAAAGGGACTTGAGGCACATGTGTAATTTCTGTTAAGCCTTGTGAATCTTCTGTTTCACTCCCTAATGCAGCTTTGTAACACTGAGTCAGATTAACATTACAGAAAGCTGTATGTGTTTACAATGCGGCTTCATCTGTTTTCAGCATACTATTATCTTCTCCAGGGTGAAGAGTTTAAGTTAGTTTCCTGTGTTGGCTTTAGGGGATAACACCAACACCTACATGATTAGATTTTGTTAAGTTTTTTAAAAAAAAGGGTATTTACTTTGAATGTAAAATTTTTAAAATAATTCAGATCTTTAGCTGTTCAGTATAATATATTACTCTGATTCCTTGCCTTAGACTTCTCTAAGTTTGGTCTTTTATTCCTTTCTGAGCCTTCCTTATTTTGACATTCTAGTTTTCTTTTTATTTCTGCTATTTTTATCTCCTCTCTTGGTTGTTTACCCTTCCTCCTATGAGCTACATGTAGACGTGTAAAAGTTATCTTTTTAGTTCTGTTCCTTTGTGTCAACTTACTCCGGAAGCATTTGCCACAATTCTTAAACTTTAAACTCTGCAGATGATGCCAAATCCTTATCTTCAACCTCCCATTGCTCTGTTCTCTGCAGCCAACTAACTGCCTCATATTTCGTATGAGCTTGTGGCTTCCACTAATGATTGCCCTGATAGTCCAGTCATTTAGGCTTCAGAACTTAGTCACCTTTGGCTCTACTTTCTCATGTTTCTCTCATGCCTCTCTCATGCCTGTTCCAAGTCCCCAGTGCCTGGTACACATCAGAGGCTCTGGGTGATGCAGTTCTGTAATTTCTGATACTGTAATATGTATGCTTGCTTGTTTGTTTATTTGTTTTTGCTTTTTCCTTTCCAACCCCATTATCACCACCCTTGGCCAAGCTCTTACTACTTTGGACTAATTGTAGGAGACATCTTACTGAACACCCAGCATCCATGCCTCCCTCTCTCTTTCCTGATGTTGTAAGCTTAAATATTTGACATCATACCTGGTAGTGTTTTATTTATATGGTTTTAAATAAACTGTAAATATTATTGTTGGGATGGACATTTAATTACTATTATCATCCTCCTTGAGACTTTCAGTAGTCATACAATTACTCTCATTAAAACATCCGCTTTCAATACCTAGTTCAGAAACCTTGCAGGAGTGTCCAACCCTCTGAAGGCTCCAGGCCACACTGGAAGAAGAATTGTTGTCTTGGGCCACACTTTAAATACACAAACACTAACGGAAACTGATGAGCAAAAATAAGATTTCAAGTAAATTTACAGTTCTGTATTGGGCTGCATTCAAAACCATCCTGGGCCACGTATGGGCTGCGGGCCAAAGATGGGACACCCCTGCTAGTGACTTCCTATTGCTTGCTTCCAGCTGACTACTAACATCCTTTTAATATGTTGCTTTAGCATACTCCTTGGTTTTTATTATGTATCGTTTTTACCTAGAATTTCCACCCCACTCTTCCCCTGGAACTTCCCCATCCTGGGACCACATTTCATGTTCTACCTAATTGAGCGTGATGTTTTGGAAACCCAATGCATATTTGTTTTTGTACTTTAAAAAAACTACCACTCATCTAAACTCTAATCATTTTTTTTTAGTCAGCATGGCAGAACGGTTAAAAGAATGGACTCTGGAGCTGCATTGTGTGCATTCTTATCCCAGTTCTACCTTGTACTAGTTCTGTACCTTGAGCTGATTACTTAGCCTCTCTGAGCCTCATTTTTTTCATCTATAAATTGGGAACAGTAATAGTACCACACTCAGGGCTGTTTTGAGGAATAAGTATGTTAATATATGTTTAAAACACCGCTCAGGGCTAAATAGATGTTGTTATTATTAGTACATATTAAAAAAAGATCGTAGTTGATAACTTCTTTAAGGGTGAGGAATGTCTTGTTCTTTCTATCATGGTATACTGAGTAGGCATTCAATAATTATTGAGTGAAACTGAAATTTATTGAAAAATCCAATTGTCCTGTAATAGTTACTTTGGTTTTGAAATAAGGTTGTTTAAACTTGTATGGAATACTTTCAGCAGTCATTAAGTGAGGTTACAGTGTTTCTGGGATAATTTAATAGCAGAGTATACAATTTCCTTGCTTAATTATGGTTTGGAAAAAGACAACTATGTAGTTTAAAAATACATACCTTAAACAGTATCTTACAAAGATGAAATAATGAACCTTTGAATACTAAAACACTTAAAATATAAGTTGGTGTTTTAAATTAAAAAAACAACATGTTGGGCAACAATTTATGAGCAGTAGAAATTACCTTCAAAGTGAAATCATCCCAGTAAAACTAGTCAGTTATATAATTTTCCTAGAACATGAGTTTTAGGCTCTGTTCTGGGATTTTTAACCATCATATGCATTTGGCTTTTCTAACACAAATTTAATAGAGATTTCAACTAACTTACAATTGCATAAAAGATGTCCAGGACTAATGTTTGCTGTTGATCTTGTATTTTAAACTTAAATACATTGCAAATTGTGGTAATGATGTTTTAAGCTTAAATATTTGGTATCATATGTGGTAGTGTTTTATTTATATGGTTTTAAAGAAACAATAAGCATTATCATTGGGATGGACATTTAATTACTATTATCATTCTCCTTGAGACTTTCAATAGGGACTTAAATAGCTCTAAAACTGGACCACAGGTGAAGTATAGAGTAATGTTTGGTTTCAATGGGAAAAGGGAAGAAATATCCACTTAAATATAGGCTTAATTTTTCTGGTTCCAAGAAGAGAAATATTGACTTTTCACCAGTAAATAGAAACTTGACTAAATACCCTAAGAAAGTAAAATTATTTTTTTCACTTTAATATTTTATTCCTTTTGGTGATATCAAGTAAAGCAATTTTTTTGCCTGTAGGTTTTACAGGGACTTTGAAGCATCAGACAAAGAACTACTGTCAATGCCAATTAACACAAGAGCTCAAATTCCCATTATCTAATCATTATTTATAATAAAGCCTAGGTATATTATCTTGCATATTTAACATAGAGTTAAAAAAATTTCCCTCTTATGTTCATTTGCTCTAACATTTAATTAATGCCTCCTATTTGGTCATGCATTTATTTCAAACTTTTTTAAATGTTAAAGTGTTCTAAGTATTCCTAGTTGAAATAAAAATACAGGTATATTCAAGAATGTATAAAATTAGGTTTTGTAATGTATCAATATTTAAATAAAAGGAGGAAAGGTATCAAGTAATTGTAATAAAATATTCATCAGTTGTAGAATGACCTACTCATGTACTTGCCAAGTCTTACTTCTGTTTCTGTTTATAACCTTTGTGTGGACACATTGAGAGTTTATGCTGTAAGTTTCTGCAGTCTCTCTGCTTTAGAGTTGGAAATACTGAAAGATTTTTATATTCTAGTATACCTCCCCCCAAAAAAACAAAAAATTGAAGAAAATTCTTGGGCAAGTGGATGATTTACAAATTTATTAGCAATAGCAATATAAAGATTCAAGGGTAGTTATGTGTGGCATCCTGGAGTTTCTATGGGAATCATTTATTTTCTTTTTTCTTCTGCCATGTTAACTTTAGTCTAGAGTTGAATATTGCAAAATAGAGCCCCAACAGATTTCTAGAGATTTTTATCTTTAACTCTATCACCTCTCTATTCTCTGCTCTTTTAGACATTCTTTTTTTAAGTATATTTTATTGATTATGGTATCAGAGCTGTCCCAAATTTTTCTCCCCTTTCTTCCTCTCCACCCTGCACTCCCCTCCCACCAACACCCCGCCCCGCCCCCCACTGCACCCGGACTTAGTTTATGTCCATGGGTTGTACATATAAGTTCTTTTGCTTCTCCATTTCCTGTACTATTCTTAACCTCCACCTGTCTATTTTGTACCTACATTTATGCTTCTTATTCCCTGTACCTTTTCCCCCATTCTCCACCCTACCCCTCCCCACCTATAACCCTCCATGTGATCTCCATTTCTGTGATTCTGTTCCTCTTCTGGTTATTTGTTTGGTTTGGTTTTGGTTTTAGGTGTTTTTTTTAGATTCAGTTGTTGATAGTTGTGAGTTTGTCATCATTTTCCTGTTCACAGTTTTGACCTTCTTTTTCTTAAATAAGTCCCTTTAATATTTCGTGTAATAATGGCTTGGTGATGATGAACTCCTTTAACTTTTCCTTGTCTGGGAAGTGCTGTATCTGCCCTTCCATTCAAAATAATAGCTTTGCCAGAAAGAGTAATCTTGGATATAGGTCCTTGGCTTTCATGTCTTCAAATACTTCTTTCTAGCTCCTTCTTACCTGTAAAGGTTTCTTTTGAGAAATCAGCTGAGAGTCTTATGGGAGCTCCTTTGTAGGTAACTCTCTCCTTTTCTCTTGCTGCTTTTAAGATTCTCTCCTTATCTTTAATCTTGGGTAATGTAATTATGATGTGCCTTGGTATGTGCTTCCTTGGGTCCCACTTCTTTGGGTTTCTCTGAGCTTCCTGGACTTCCTGGAAGTCTGTTTCCATAGCCAGATTGGGGAAGTTCTCCTTCATTATTTTTCCAATAAGCTTTCAGTGTCTTGCTCTTCCTTTACTCCTTCTGGCACCCCTATGATATGGATGTTGGAGTGCTTAACATTGTCCTAGAAGTTCCTCAGCCTCTCATTTTTTTGAATTCTTATTTCTTCATTCTGTTCCGGTTGAATGTTATTTCTTCCTTCTGCTTAAAATCACTGATTTGAGACCCAGTTCTCTTCCCTTCACTGTTGGTTCCCTGTATACATTTCTTCATTTCATTTTGCAAAGCCTTCACTTTTTTCTCTAGTTTGTGACCATACTAAACCATTTCTGTGAGCATCCAGATTACCAGTGTTTTGAACTCTGCATCTGATAGGTTGGCTATCTCTTCATCACTTAGTTGTATTTTTTCTGGAGTTTCGATCTGTTCTTTCATTCAGGCCGTATTTCTTTACCTCAGAGCTCCTGTTATGTTAAAGAGGTGGAGTCTTAGGTATTCACCAGGGTGGGGCAACCCATGTCACTGCTGTTGTGGGCACTATGTGTGGAAGGGGTCACAGAGGGAACTATGCTGCTTGCTCAGCTCTTGCCCTGCTTTCAGTCACTTTCCCCGCTACCTGCAAACAGATCGGACCTTCTGGTGCTGATTCCCATGTGGGTGGATTTGTGTACATTCTGGGACCCTGTGGGTCTTTCCAATGAATGCTCCTGTGAGGCTGGGAGTTTCTCTCACCTCCACAACCCCCACAGGTTTTTCGTAGCCAGAGGTTTTGAGGCTTTCTTTTCCTGCACTGCAACCCTGGGTTGCGTGATTTGTCTGGCTCCCCTGTTGTTCCCCTTGGTTTATCTGCATGCAGATGTGAGACCACCAGTCTGCCAGCTGCTCCCTCGCCCACCCGCTCCTCCAACCACCACTTTGCCATGCATCCTCTCCGCCCTAGCTACCTGCCTCCCCACCTTGTACCATTCTGAATGAATGTTTCTTCTTTAACTCCTTGGTTGTCAGACTTCCATACAGTTTGATTTTCTGGCAGTTCTGGTTGTTTTTGCTTTTAAATTTGTTATTGTCCTTCTTTTGGTTGTATGAGGAGGCAAAGTGTATCTACCTTTGCCTCCATCTTGGCTGGAAGTCTCTTTTTTTTTATATTCTTTAGTGTATGTGCATGGGAACATTAGAACCTGTCTGAAGGAACTAGGGAGTAAAATTATTGAAATGGAAACCTTCATGGTGGTAACTTGAAAATTGTGGATCATAGATGTTTCTGTTAATGTGAATCTTGTACATATTTTTTGTTCAAACTTAATTATGTTTAATATGCACGTATTGTCTCTAATGACTGCTGGTATATTCATAGTTTGACTCAGGTGAGGCTTACGTCAAGTAAGTCAGTCTTACTACTTGAATGAACTCTGTTTTTTTATTTATGGCTATTATTAGTTCCAAATGATCAGTTAAACATTCTGAATACCTTTTCCTGGGCTTAGTGCTGTGGGAGTACAAGGGAAGTTTGTAGTGGTTCTTATTTAAAATAGCTTGCAGTTTTGTTAAGAAAAAAATGTATGCATGTGAAATAATTATAAAAATAACAAACCATTAAGGATTAGGTCACGAAGCACAGTCTACATGGAGGAAGAGCTTAGTGGATTCAGAGCAACAGGGTTGGATTTACTGAAGGACTCTCGAGCTAGACTGTCTGAATTTGAGTCCTGGTTCTGTCACTTAGTTACTAGCTACATGAGTTTAGTCAAGTAACCCAATGTTTTCAGGCATCTGTTGTATGTAATGACTTGACTTCTATGCATCTGGAATGACACTAGTTATGAACCACCCTTGAGAGAGTGCCACTCTCTCTTATATATATACCACTTATATAATTTTTCTTTGTGCAGTAGCTCCAGTGAGGAACCCTAGTTGAGGCTCAAATGAGTTAACATAATAAATCATGTGGAACAGGGTCTGAAAGTGTTAATTGTTGTTGGACTCTGTAAAAGGAAGAGGATTTAATCAGAGGTAAAGAGCTTTTCAGGCTGAGAGAAGGTAAAGGTTATCTAAAAGTGTTTTCCATCTCAACCAAGTATCTAATTACTTTGTGTCTCTGGGACCAAGATGGGACTTGGAAAACAACTTAGTCATCATTCAGAAAAGCACGGAACATTTGAAAGAAGGATTACACATATGGAAAAAAATAGCTCTTAATAAGCTTGTTACCTGTGTCAAGGTCATACAAATGTACAAATATATTGAAACTATGAAAGCGTGATAAAAATTTTTAGTGAGCTAGAGATGGCAAATGGACATTAACCATATATGGAAAAGGTGAATTCACACACTTTTTTTCTTTACATTTTTTTTCATAGAAAGCAAGCTGGAGAGAGGCATTTATTTAATTTGATCTAGAGTGCAATGCAAGCACAATTTATGTAGGTTAAGTGCTAACTGATTATTGAGTATAAGATCATTGCTGATACAGGGATGTATACAGCCATTTCAATGGAGTATCATCCGACAGTCTGTGTGTTAGGGTTCATTTCTCTCTGTCTCATTCTTTCACACACACACACAATTTCAATATATTTGTAAATTTATATGGCTTTGATACAGTTAATATACTTATTTAGAAGTTAGGGGTTTTGTTTGTTTGTGTGTTTAAACTACTGTAGGCTCCTAGCTCATCATCCTACATTTAAGAGTCCACTGGCTCTACATTTTATCCTGCATGTCAGTTCTATGATCATTTTCTTTTATCTCTTCAACCTGATCTTCACTACCCTCTTCCTCAACCCACGCCCTGGGACCGAGTCTGACCTTGGAGTAAATTTAAAAAGTTCCAGTTCAGTACTCAGGCATTCAATAGTAAGTGTAGTTGTTGATAATTTGACACTTTATCATTTATAATCGGTATACTACTTTGTTCTAATCTGTTCCCCACCTTGCACCCCAAGTCAGATGCCTGGGCTTCTCTTACTTCTCTTTGCAGAGTCCTTGCTTTGATAAGTCTAAACCTATTCATGGAACTCAGAAGCTGACCCTTTCTGATGTGTGACATTTGCAGTTGCCCATCTTCTAGGAGATATCTGTTAATTTATGCTAAAACCTTGTGATACCAACTACTTGCCTAATTTTTACCTGTTGTCTATCAGGGTTTTGTCTGTTTTCTACCTACTAAACTTTTTGTTACTGTTTGCTACTGTTGCTACTGTTGGTTCACTGCCTCCCAGTTTCTACTTCTAAATCCTTATTGCTTCCAGCCACACTGCAGCAACCTCTGGCATTGCCTAAAAAAATGACACTGGGGGAGAGTGAAATATTTTTAATAAAATTTCTCTGGTGAAGGAAGGAGCCTTGCAGAGTGAATTCCAGTAAAAATATGAGATAAAGTAAGGCCACAGACAAAAACTGAGATCGTTTTAGCATTAAGAGCCCAGGTGGAAGGCTTTTCTTTCTTCTGGTTGAGATTATAATTTAGAAATTATAAGAGGGAATGTGGAGAGGAGAGTCCAGGAACTTAATTGCTTGGCCTTATCATCTCTGAAATTTAGGTACAGATGTTGCCTGTCGATAGTGAGATAAATTGCAATGGCTCCAAGAGCCATGAAAAAGAAAACATGTAATGGTTTATATGGGGAATGGATATGTATAGTCAACCAAGAATGAATACAAGGATTATCGAACTGCTGTGGAGTAAGTCTAATTATGGCTCCCGTAACATTTGAGAGCCCAGAAACATTCTGACTAATAATTAGTCAAGTGTGTGTATAGGTTTTTCAAGGATTATATTCTAGTATTAAAGGCTGTTTACAAAAATATATCCAGCATAACAAAACAAAATTAAGTTTGCATTGTGGCAAAGGAGAAAAATTGCTGAAAATAAGATGTAGCTTAGAATGAGTATAATACTCAGATATGAGGAAGTCTAATAATGGACCATAAATTAGTTGAGAGCTTTCTGGTAGCTCTAGCAAAGGCATTAATTAAGCAAAGCGCAAGAGTTGTTGGCATTGAGAAAATACTGGCGCGAGGTCTAATGTGGGAATTTATGATCTAATGAAAGTGGGGAACATGCTTTGGGTCAGCAGAAATAGCCCTAGGGAAAATCAGTCTTGACTCTAAGAAAGTTTGCAGTGATTCATTCTTTTTGGTGTTAGAGATCTATAGATGTTGTTTACTGGGCAGAATTAGACTGGATTAGAACAATTAGAATAAAACTCCATTAACAATGAAAACACATAATTATAGTTTGTCATTCAAGTACTATTCTCCAGGGAGTATTTATAAACTTTAGGTATTTCAAAATATTGGTTTGCTGGTAGTTATCAAGGCACTCTAAAGTTATATTTCTGCTCATTTTGGGCCTACCTGGGTACATTCAATTTCGGATTGTCAAAACATTATCGGATGCCCTGTGTTTTCATCAGAAACAATTAGAAGGAAAGAGTGAGAGTACTTTCCTTGAAAAAGTATTCTGAAAGAATCTGATTTCTAGCATATTATCTAATACCAACCAAATTATTGGGTGTCCAGAAGAACACAGGACATTGTGAGTCAGAGAATGGGTAGGTAGTAGTACAGGAGTGAGAATAACCATATGTCTAATTTTCAAGACCAAAACTGATTTGTGTCTCCAGTGAGAATGCAGTTAGTTAAATTTTTATCTCAAAACTAATTAAGTGATTTTACCTCAACTGTATCCTTATTTAATAAAAAAATTTTTCATTTTCTTAAATTGATTTTGAGCCATTTTTTAATAAGAAGGATTAGAAAATATTCTTTCATGTACTAAAAGTATTAAGTCAGAAGCTCTTGTCTTAATTAGTTTAAGGGTGGATTACATAGCAGAAACATTGCACAAGCAAGTTGCTAATTATTCTTTCAGATATTGGCTAGCAGTAGAGACCTTATGATGAAGTAGCAAAGGGTGAACATATCTATGAATTATTTTATGTTTGAGTGACTATATAAATGACCCATTGGGTGAACATTTGTTAAGTGAGGTACTTGAGATAAAAATACAAAGTCATGGCCCCTGCTCTCAGAGTTTGGCCTATAGGAAAATAAGCCACTACAGTGTGGTAACTCTAATTAAATGCCTGGTATGCTGTGAATTAGGAGCTGGAGAACAACCCTTTCTAGAGGATGACACATTTAGTTGAATTTTGAGGGAAGTTACTCGCTTGGAAAAGGATCTCCTAGCTGGTGGGAGTACAGAGATCTTACGCAGCATAGATCTTTAAAGTAGGGAGGGTGTACCCCCATGTACAGTGGGGAAACGCAGAGAATGGCAAGAGATGAGACCACAGGGGTAGGAAGGGGCTGAAACAGGAAAGAGCTTTTGTGCTAGGATAAGGAACTTCACTCTTTTTTAAAATTTGATTTTAGAGACGGGGGTGGTCAGAGAGAGGGAAATATTGATCTGTTTTTCCAACCCATTTATGTATTTGTCGATTGATTCTTGTATGTGCCCTGATCAGGGATGGAACCCACAACCTTGGCATATTGGGAGGATGCTGTAACCAACTGAGCTGCCAGGCCAGGGCAGAATCTTCATTCCTAAAAGCTATTTGGAAACATGGAAGGATTTCGAATAGAGAAGGTATAAGATTAAATTTGCATTTTGGAAAGATGGCTCTAGCAACAATTTAGAGAAGGGTTTAGATATGGGAACAATACTGTTAGGAAACAAGATTACCTGGGACACTGCTGTAATTAGTGAGAAGTGATAGCCCCGAATTAAGGCAAGGACAGTGTCGCAAGGAAAAGAAGGAGGAGAGGATCACATTCTATTTTTATTTATTTATTTCAGTAATATTTTATTTAACGCACTATGTTAAAACCATTATGATTTCAATATGTAATCAACATTAAAATTATCAATGATATATTGTATGTTCTTTTTATATCAAATCTTGAAAATTTGTTTTGTTTTTTATTTTTTTAAGTATATTTTATTGATTATGCTATTACAGTTGTCCCAGTTTTTTTCTCCTCTTTCTCCCTTCTACCTTCCTGCATTCCACCCACCCCCTTCGTTCATGCCCATGGGTTGTATATATAAGGTCTTTTGGCTTCTCTATTTCTTATGCTATTCTTAACCTCCCCCTGTCAATTTTGCACCTACCAATTATGTGTCTTATTCCCTGTACCTTTTCCCCCATTGCCCCCTCCCCCTCCCACTGATAACCCTCCATGTGACCTCCATTCCTGTGATTCTGTTCCTGTTCTAGTTGTTTGCTTAATTTTTGTTTCTGTTTTTACGTTCAGTTGTTGATAGTTGTGATTTTTTTGTTATTTTGCTCTTCATAGTTTTAGATCTTCTTTTTCTTAGATAAGTCCTTTTAACATTTCATATAATAAAGGCTTGATGATGATGAACTCCTTTAAATTTACCTTATCTGGGAAGCACTTTATCTGCCCTTCCATTCTAAATGATGGCTTTGCCGGATAGAGTCATCTGGGATGGAGGTCCTTGGCTTTCATGACTTCAGATACTTCTTACCAACCCCTTCTTGCCTGTACAGTTTCTTTGGGAAATCAGCTGATAGTCTTACGGGCATTCCTTTGTTGGTAATTTTCTCCTTCCTCTTACTGCTTTTAAGATTCTCTCTTTATCTTTAATCTTGGGTAAATTAATAATGATGTGTCTTGGTGTATTTCTTCTTGGATCCAATTTCTTTGGGTCTCTCTGAGCATCCTGGACTTCCTGGAAATCTATTTCCTTTGCCAGATTTGGGGAAGTTCTTCATTATTTTTTCAAATAAGTTCTCAATGTCTTGCTCTTCCCCTGGCACCCCTCTGATTCAGATGTTGGAATGTTTAAAGTTGTCCCAGAGGTTCCTCAGCACCTCCTCATTTTTTTGAATTCTTGTTTCTTCATTCTGTTCTGATTGAATGTTTATTTCTTCTTTTTGTTCCAAATCGTTGATTTGAGTCCCAGTTTCCTTGCCTTCACTGTTGGTTCCCTGTATATTTTCCTTTATTTCACTTTGCATAGCCTTCACTTCTTCTTATATTTTACATCCATACTCAGTCATTTCTGTGAGAATCCCAATTACCAATGTTTTGAACTCTGCTTCTGATAGGTTGTCTGTCTCTTCATCACTTAGTTCTTTTTCTGGAGTTTTGATCTGTTCTTTCACTTGGGCCATATTTCTTTGTCTCTTATGTCTGTAACATTATAGGAGGCAGAACCTTAGATATTCACCACGGCAGGGCAACTCACGTCACTACGTTGTGGCACTGTGTGTGAGGGAGAGGGTCAGAGAGGGAACAATGCTGCTTGCTTGGCTCTCGCCTTGTTTAGCCACTTCCCCCACTATCTACAAGCAAATTGGGCCCTGCAGGTGCTGATTCCCACGTGTACGTTCTAGGATCCCATTGGTCTCCAGTGAACACTCCTGTGAGGCAGGGAGTTTCTCCCACTGCCACAACCTCCACAGGTTTTTTTTTTTTAACCAGAGGTTTTGAGTCTTTAGTGTCCTGCACTGGAACCCCGAGTTGCATGGCCTGTCTCGCTACCCAGTTGTTCCTCCTGGCTTATTTGCACACGAATGTGGAATATCGCAGTCTGCCAGCTGTTGCCTTGCCCACTGGGTCCACCACCTTGCTGTGTGTCCTCTTGACCTGGCTGCCCATCTCCGCTCCTCCTGCCAGTCTGGATGGGTTTCTTCTTTAACTCCTTGGTTGTCGGACTTCCATACAGTTCAGTTTTCTGGCAGTTCTGGTTGTTTTTTGTTTTTAAATTTGTTTTTGTCCTTCTTTTGTTTGTGTGAGGAAGCAAAGTGTATCTACCTATGCCTCCATCTTGGCCAGAAGTCTAGAGGATTCTTCCATATGTGAAATCTAATGAACAAACTGAATTAACAAGGAAAATAGAGAATCACATTATAAAGTGGAGGTAGAATCTACAATACTTTGACTCAGTGCCAGGTGGGATATGAAAAATGACTGAAAAAAAGGATTGAAAATAATTTGTGGCCTTAAGATTCAGGCCACAGATTTTTTGTTTTGTTTGTTAATTTGAGGTGAAGTTCAACATATAAAATTAACCATTTTAAGGTGTACAGTTCAGTGGTATTTAGTACATTCACAGTGTTGTGTTATCACCACTTTTATCAAGTTCCAAAACATATTCATCTCCCCAGTAGAAAATGCCACACCCATTACGCAGTGATTTCCTATTAGCTCCTGCCCCCAGCCTTTGGCAACTACCAGTCTACTTTCTGTTTCTGTGGATTCACCTATTCTGAATATTTCATATGAAATATGTGATAAATTAGACTTCAGCAAATACAATATGTGACCTCCTTTGTCTGGATTCTTCTACTTAGCATAATGCTTCCCAGGTTCATCCACGTTATAGCATGAATCAGTACTTCATTCATTTTTATGGTCGAATAATGTTCCATATGTATAGCTACTACATTTTGTTTATTCATTTCTTAATGTACATTTGAGTTGTTTCCCCTTTTGGATACTGTGAATAGTTTCTATGAACATTTGTATACAAGATTGGTTTGGGTACCTGTTTTTAGTTCTTTTGTTTATATACCTAAGAGTGGAATTGCTTGGTCATACAATAATTCTGTGTTTAACTTTTTGAAAAGCCACCATACTGTTTTCCACAGTGTATGTACTATTTTACATTCCCACCAGCAATGTACCAGACTTCTAATTTCTCCACATCTTTACCAATACTTGTTGTTTTCTTTGTTTTTAATTATAGTCATCCTTGTGGTTGTGAAGTGCTATCTCATTGTGGTTTTAATTTGCATTTCCCTAATGACTGATGATGTTGAGCATTTTTCACATGCTTGTAAGCCATTTGTGTATCTTCCTTATTCCACTCCCAGGTATACACTCCAAAGGCCTGTTCAATATGTATTAGACCCTTATTAGATATATGATTTCCATATATTTTCTCCCATGTATAGTTTTTTTCACTTTCTTGATAATGTCCTTTGATCCACAAAACTTTTAACTTTGTTGAACTTCAATTTATCTATTTTTTTTCCTTTTGTTGCTTGTGCTTTTGGTGTTATATGTAAGAATCCATTTCCAAACTGTAAGAATTTTATATTTAGGTTGTTGGTCTATTTTAAGTTTGTATATAGTGTGAGTCGGCATCCAACTTTATTCTTTTGCATGTGGACATCCAACTGTGCAAGCAGTATTTGTTGAAGAGACTATTCTTTTCCTAGTGAATGGTCTTGGCTCTCCTGTCTAAAATCAGTTGGCTGGAGATATATGAGTTTATTTCTGTATCTTTGTTGGGTGTGACCTTTGAAACTTGTGGTCAGCTAGTGGTTTTTATTTATTCATTTATTTTTTATTTTTAGAGAGAGGTGAGTGGAGGGAGAAAGAGAGAGAGAAATATTGATATGAGAAACATTGATTGGCTGCCTCTTGTATGTGCCCAACCAGGGAACCAAACCAGCAGTCCAGACATGTAACCTGACAGGGAATCACTTTGCGGGATGATGCCCAGCTATCTGAGCCACACCGGTCAGGGCTCAGCTAGTGTTTTGACAGAGATTGCCTTGAATACATGGAGCTCCCCATCCCTCCTTGCCTCCTTCCCGCCAAATAACCCCAATTCTTTGAGTCTTTGCAGATTGGCTCTGTATTGGGACACTTCTTCAATGCTTAGGTAGTGTATGTACAGTTCTCTCTCCTACTTGCACTGAGCCTAAAGATCAGGCGTGAAAGTTTAGGGTCTTCTTACATGCTGCCCTGGGCATGCACTTTGGCTTTCTAAATTCTCTAGTATGCATGATAGCTTTTCTATGTACACATTTTTCAAAGAATCTCTCTTCCTAGGCTTTCAGCATATCTCTTGTGTACCTTAACTGTAATGTTTTGCCTCTCAGGCACAACAGTTTCATCTGCCTTTTAGTGTTTTAAAGGAATGTCCTCTGCTTAGACACATATCTGCCCTGACAGAGTCTGAGTTAAGTGAAGCCAAGGTAAGCTCCTTGTCAGCCCTTCAGCTTGTCTCCAGACAGGTAGAAGCAAACACAATTCTTTGAGAAGAAGAGGGCCAGGGTCCCAGACTGGGAATGTGGGCTCCATCCTCAACACTGCTAAAGGGCTGGCCCAGGGAGGGATGGGGAGTTGTGGGTAGGAGAAGGGCAAGTAAAAATGCTGCAAAGTTTGCCTACTATTTTTGTGTTTCCTCTTTCTTTATTCAGTATCTCTGCTTGGTTGCTGTAAACCGTTAACTATTTTCCAGAGTTCTGACAAAGTTGATTCTGATATATTTGCTTATTTGGAGTATTTTTTCCCCTGGAGGGATGGACCTTGGGACTACCTATTGCATCATCTTTGGTGATGTCACTCCCACAGGTGGCTTTTTGAAGAATGAATTTGATGGGAGAAGTGAAGATTGTTTGAACTACAAAGAAGGATTTGAGAGTTATCAGATGTAGATAGCTGCCCAGGGAGAGTATATTTCTTGAGCAGTTTTCAAGGGAAATATTGGAACTCATATTTATACATATATTTTAAGAAGTTTTTTTGTCATTTGATATTCATATAAAAGAAACATATAACTTTTAAGTCAATTATAAAAATAAATACTTATGAATCTATTACCTAACTTAAGAAAACTAAAACATTATAGTATCTTTGAAACTATTTTGTATTCCATGCAATCGTGTTCTTTACCGTCCCCTGTCTTCCCCCAAGGGTGAGGAGTATAGTTATTGGGGTAACTGTAGTGGCAGGGGGCTTATATTCCTGTGTTTTCAAACAAAACAGACCATGAAGCAGGTTAACTAGATGTGTACATATCTCTTAATTTTATTCCTGTAGGGAATCTTGTATGTTTTTCATTCACTATTGTTTTAAGAGTATCCCTGTTGTGTATAGCTTTATGCTGTACATTTTAATGAATATGTAAAACTTAGATGTGTGAATGTTATACAGCTTATCCATTCTCCTCTTGATAGGCATATAGAGTTGTTTTCAGTCTTATTTTTGTTATTATTTTTTTGGCCAGTATGAACAGTGTGCCACTGTGGACATTTTTATGTGTAAACATATATGTAAGACATACAGTGTTGGGTAAAAGCAGGTTTACAGTTGGGAATATTTTTAAACACAGAGTTTATTCTTGTATTATAATTTATTTATTAATTGTTGTATTTGAAAGTGGATATAACTGTAAACCTATTTTTACCTCACCTTGTATAGTGTTTCTATAGGAGTGGAATGGCTCAATCATGGAAGATATACACATTCATGTTTACAAGATAATGTCACATTGATTTTCACAAGGATTGTTCTAATCTACCCTCCTACTAGCAACATATAAAAAATCCTACCAATTGATATTTTTGCCAACATTTGGTATTGACAGACTACTTCAATTTTGCTGACACAGCATGTGTAATTAAATGTTATTTCATTGAGGTTTTAGTTTGAGGATGAGCATTTTTTATATTTTTATTAACCATTTATGTTATCTCCTCTCTAAAACTATTATTTTTTAAATTTTTCTATTGGATTTTTGGATTGTACTTATTTGTGGAAATTCCATATTATATTCTGGATACTAATCTTTTGTTGGCTATGGATGTTGTCAGTATTATCGCCTAGTTTGTGGTATGCCTTTTTACTTTATGAAGTCCTTGAAATAGTTCTTAACTTTAATGTATTCAAATTTATGAATTTTTTTATGGTTAGTGATTTTGGTTTAAGATGAGACAGTTTCCTATAATTTCTTCAAAATATATATTTTTTAATTTTGTCTTTCACATTTATATCTTTAACCATCCAGAATTTATTTTTATTTTAAAAAATTAAAAAAATAAGATTCTATTTATTTATTTTTAGAGAGGGGGGGTAGGAGGGAGAAAGAGATGGAGGAAACATCGATGTGAGAGAGAAAATTGATTGGTTGCTTCTCGTTTGCGCCCCGGCCAGGGACCGAACTGGCAACCCAGGCATGTGCCCTGACCAGGAATTGAATCTACCCCTCATGTTGTGGAATGACGTCCAACTAACTGAGCCACACTGGTCAGGGCCAGAATCATTTGTTAAAAATTGAAATATAGCATATAGAGAGAAAGTGCAGAAATTCTAAGTATATTACTTGATGAGTTATCATGTAGTAATGGATATATAGTGGCCATACAGATTTAAATTAGTAATATATTTCTAGCATTCTAGAACCCCCTCTCAAACTACCTTCTGACTACTACCCCTTTTCTTCTCCCTAATGATACCTATTGTACAGATTTCTATTCTAATAGTATCACTTAATTTGTCCATTTCAAACTTTATATAAATGAAATTACTCTTTTTTTTATTTCTGGTTTTTCTTGTTCAGTATTATATTTTTGAGATATATCGTTGTTGAGTTTAATAGAAGTTTGTTCATTTTCATAGCTATATAGTATTTCATTGTATAAATATACCACATTCTATTTTTCTATTCTATTGATAGATGGTTTGTTGATATTTAGAGACTTATGAAAAATTCAGGTATAAATATTCTTATGTTTGTCTTTTGGTGTACATATGTTTGCATTTCTGTTGGAAATTCCTAGGAATCAAACTGTATGTTCATCTTTGGTAGATATTGCCAGGTTTCCAAGTGGTGTTAACTATTTTCATACCTACTAGCTGTGTATATGTTCCAGTTGCCCCACATTCCATCCATCACTTAGATTTAAGCCCACTTGTCAGTCTTTCTAATTTTAGCCATCTTGGTAGATGAGGTAGTGTTACCTCATTGTGGTTTTAAATTTATTACCCTTATTGCTAATGAGATTGATCATAGATAGATAGACATACAGGCAGTCGGGACATATTATTTTATAAAATACTTGCTCATAACTCTTGCCCATTTTTCTATATGGTTGTTTCTTTTTTTCTTATTGATTTTAGGAGTTCTTCAAATATTCCTGAAATGAGCTGTTTGGTGTGTTACAAATATCTCCTCTCACAGTGTGACTTCATACTTTTATTGAAGTCTTTTACTGAACATAAATTCCCATTTTTGATGTAGTTCACTTTATTTTTTCTTCTTTATAAGATGTTTACAGCTTTTGTGTTCTGTTTAAGAAACCTTTGTCTATTCCTAAGATATTCTCTTAAGTTATTTTTTAGAAACTGTTTTACCTTTTTATGTGGAGCTGTAATGCATTTTATTTGATTTTTTTTGTATGGTATGAGGGTAGGGCTCAAGAGTAATTTTTTCCCTTATAGTTGCAACTAATTGGCTCAGCCCTAATATTTGGAAAGACTGTCTTTTATCTTCTTTGCAGTGCTTCCTTTGTCATACATTCAAAAGTCCATTTCTGCATTCTGTTCTGTATTTTATGATTATTATTTTTTTTAAATTTAAATTGAGATGTAATTAACATATAACATCATATTAGTTTCAGGTGTACAATATAATGATTTGATATATGTATATATTGCAAAATGATCACCACAGTAAGTTCATGTTAAGATCCATCATTGCACATAACTACAAATTATTTTTTTGTGATGGAACTTTTAAGATTTAGTCTCTTAGCAAGTAGCAAACATGTAATACTGTGTTATTAACTATAGTCACCATGCTGCACATTATATTCCGGGACTTACTAATTTTATAACTAGAAGTTCATCTTTAGTTATAAAATTTTTATGACTAAAAATTTTGACCATCTTTACCCATTCAGTATCCTCCTGCCCTTGCCTCTGGCAACTACCAATTTGTTCCCAGAATCCGTGTGTTTGGTTGTTTTCATTTGTTTTTATTTTTATGATTCCACATACATGGTATTATCTTTAACTTAGCATAATGCCCTCAAAGTCCATCCATAGTGTTGGAAATGGCAGAATTTCCTTGCTTTTTGTGGCTATATAATAATCCAGTGTGTGTGTATACGCATACATATATGCCATATTTTCTTTAGCCTTCACTTATCAGTGGATGTGTACATTGCTCCCATGTCTTGGTTAGTGTAAATAATGCTACAGTGAACATGGGGGTGCATATATCTTTATCAGGTGTTGTGATCCCTCCAACTTTGTTCTTCTTTCTCAAAATTGCTGAGGCTATTTGGGGTCATTATGTTTCCATATACATTTTTGAAATGTTCTACATCTGTGAAGTATGTCATTAGTATTTTATAGGGATTGCATTGAATCTATAAATTGCTTTGGGTAGTATGGACATTTTGATGATGTTAATTCTTCCAATCCATGAACACGATAGATATGTTCTTCCATTTATTTGTGTCTTCCTTAATTTCTTTCTTCAGTGTTGTGTAGTTTCCTGAGTACGAGTCTCTTACCTCCTTGGTTAGGTTTATTCCTAGGTACTTTATTTTTCTCGTCGATATAGCAAATGAGATTTTTTTCCCTGATTTCTATTTCTGATATTTCATTGTTGGTGTACAAAAATGCCTTCAGTTTCTGAATATTGACTTTACATTCTGCTGTTTTGCCGAATTCACTTATTAGGTCAAGAAGTTTTTTGGTGGAGACTGTAGGGTTTTCTTTCTTTTCTTTCTCTTTTGTTTTGTTTTGTCTTTACCTTTGGTTTGGTTTTGTTTACCAGTTTATTTATTTATTTTTAAATATTTTATCAGTTATGCTTTTACAGTTGTCTCATTTTTTTTCTCTCCTTTTATTCTACTCCTCCTTGCATCCCCCCTCCCAACAGCATTCCCCCACTTAGTTCATGTCCATGGGTCGTACATATAAGTTCTTTGGCTTCTCCATTTCCTGTACTGCTCCTAAGCACCCTCTGCTTATTTTGTACTTACCATTTATCCTTATTCCCTGTAACATTTCACCCATTCTCCCTCCTTCCCCTTCCCACTTATAACCCTCCATGTGATCCATTTCTGTGATTCTTTTCCTGTTCTAGTTGTTTGCTTAGTTTGTGTTTGTTTTTGTTTTTATTTTAATTTTTTTTTAGTTTCAGTTGTTGATAGTTGTGACTGTACTGTCATTTTACTGTTCATATTTTTGATCATCTTCTATTTCTTAGATTAGTTCCTTTAACATTTCATATAATAAGGGCTTGGTGATGATGATCTCCTTTAACTTGACCTTATGTGGGAAGCACTTTATCTGCCCTTCCATTCTAAATGATAGCTTTGCTGGATAGAGTATTTTTGAGTGTAGGTCCTTGCCTTTCATGACTTTGAATATTTCTTTCCAGACCCTTCTTGTCTGAAAGGTTTCTTTTGAAATATCATCTGATAGTCTTTTGGGCACTTCTTTGTAGGTAAATGTCTCCTTTTTCTCTTACTGCTTTTAAGATTCTCTTCATATCTTTAATCTTCAGTAATGTAATTATGATGTGCCTTTGGTGTGTGCTTCCTTGGGTCCAACTTCTTTGGAACTCTGAGCTTCCTAGACATCCTGGAAGTCTATTTCCTTTGCCAGATTGGGGAAGTTCTCCATTATTTTTTCAAATAAGTTTTCAATGTCTTGCTCTTCCTTTTCTCCTTCTGGCACCCCTATGATTCGGATGTTGGAGTGTTTAAAGTAGTCCCAGAGGTTCCTCAGCCTCTCCTCATTTTTTTAAATTCTTGTTTCTTCATTCTGTTCTGATCGAATGTTTCTTTCTTTTCTCTGCTCCAAATCGTTGATTTGAGTCCCAGTTTCCTTCCCTTCACTGTTGGATCCCTGTATATTTTTTAATTTCACTGTGCACTTTCAGACTAGTAGGAGGGGCAGAGACTAGTAGCTGGGCTAGTTTAATTTCACTTTTTAATTTCAGTTTTCCCTCCATTTTGTGACCATACTCACCCATTTCTGTGAGCATCCAGATTACCAGTGTTTTGACTCTGCATCTGTTCGGTTGGCTATCTCTTCATCTCTTAGTTCTGTTATTGGAGCTTTGCTCTGTTCTTTTGTTTGGGCCTTTTTTTGGTGTGTGTCTCAGTGCACCTATTATGTTGTAATGGGCAGAGCCTTAGGCATTTGCCAGTGAGGGGCTACCCACATCACTGCCTTGTGGTGCTGTATGTGGGGGAGGGGTCTTAGAGAGAACAATGCCTCTTGGCTCTTAGCTGGCTCTCAGTCACTTCCCCTGCTACCCACAAGCAAATTGGGTCCTTCTGGTGTTGACTCCCAGGTGGTTGGGTTTGTGTACGTTCTAGGGCCCTGTGGATCTGTCAAATGAACTCTCCTGAGACTGGCAATTTCTTCTGTGGCTGCAACTCCCCACACGATTTTACCGGTTGAGGTTTTGAGGCTTTCATTTCCCGCATCAGAACCCTGGGTTGCACTCTCTCTCATTCCCCTGTTGTTCCTCCCAGTTTATACGCATGCAGCTGTGCGACCACTCAGTCCGCCAGCCACTGCCTTGCCTGCCCAGTCCACCAGCTGCAGCCTTGCCCTGCATCCTCACTGCCCAGCTGCTAGTCTCTGCCCTCCTACTAGTCTAGATGCGTGTTTCTTCTTTAACTCCTTGGTTGTTGGACTTCCATACATTTCGGTTTTCTGGCAGTTCTGGGTTTTTTTTGTTTTTAAATTTGTTGTTGTTTTCCTTCTTTTGGTTGCGCGAGGAGACAAAGTATATGTACCTTTGCTCTATCTTGGCCGGAAGTTCTGTTTGTATAGGGTTTTCTATGTACACTATCATGTCATCTGCAAACAAGGACAGTTTTACTTCCTCCTTTCCATTTTGGATGCCTTTTCTTTCTTTCTTTCTTTCTTTCTTTCTTTCTTTCTTTCTTTCTTTCTTTCTTTCTTTCTTTCTTTCTTTCTTTCTCTCTTTCTCTCTTTCTCTCTTTCTCTCTCTCTTTCTCTCTTTCTCTCTTTCTCTCTCTCTTTCTCTCTCTCTCTCTTTCTCTCTTTCTCTCTCTCTTTCTCTCTTTCTTTCTCTCTTTCTCTTTCTTTCTTTCTTTCTTTCTCTCTCTCTCTCTCTCTCTCTTTCTCTCTCTCTCTCTCTCTTTCTTTCTTTCTTTTTTTTTTTTGTCTGATCACTGTGGCTTGAACTTCTAATACTGTGTTGAATAGAAGTGGTGAAAGCAGACATCCCTGTCTTATTCTTGATCTTAGTGGGAAAGCTTCTAGTTTTTGCCCATTGAGTATGATGTTGGCTGTAGGTTTCTCATATATGGTCTTTATTATGTTGAGGTATGCTCCCGCTACTCCCACTTTGCTGAGTGTTTTTTATCATAAATGGGTGCTGTACCTTATCAAATGCTTTTTCTGCATCTATTGATGTAATCATGTGATTTTTGTCTTTCCTTTGGTTTATGTGATGTATTACGTTTATTGATTTGCAAATATTGTACCATCCTTGCATTCCTGGATGAATCCCACTTGATCATGGTGTATGATCTTTTCAATGTATTTCTGGATGCAGTTTGCCAATATTTTGTTGAGGATTTTAGTGTCTATGTTCACCAGTGATATTGGCCAGTAGTTTTCTTTCTTTGTTGTGTCTTTATCTGGGTTTGGGATTAGGATGATGCTGACCTACTAAGCTTTATTAGTAGAAAATTTATATTGAATTTTGTCAAATTAAAAGAAAATCTCTTGGGGTGATTTTTTTTTCTTTGATCTGTTAAGTTTATTAATAAAATTTAAAGATTTTCTGCTGGTAAACCACTCTTGTCTTGCTGGGATAAACCCAATTTGATCATGATGCCATTTATTTACTCTGGATTTGTTTTATTTTTGTTTGTTTGCTTTTATGGATTCGTAAAAGGAAATGAGAGAGAATTATCTCAAACTGCCCTGTTTTTGGTTTCTAGGTTTTACTACACTGTTAAAATAAGCTAGATAGTGAAGAATTTCATACATAGATATAAAATTATACACACGTGTAAAATATCTAAAGGTTTTTATAAAAGTATCATTTTGTTACTTGGCTGTCTTATAGTAATTTATATGTAAAATCTTCTAGATACTGTGTTTCCTTAAATTTTATAGTATTCTATTATATTTAAATTCTTGCTGTATAAATGATACATCCCCTTTTCATTCCTGATATTGTTTATATTTGCCTTACATTATTTTTCATGAACTTCTTCAGTGTTTTATTAGTCTTTTCAAAAAGTCAGTTTTGGCTTTGAAATTGTATCTTGTTTTAAAATTTCATTATGTTTGCTTTTATTTTTTTCCTCTGCATTTTTAGGTTCATTCTAGTTCCTGTTCTATCATAGTATGTTGAAATTTTAGATCATTAATTTTCAAGTTTTTTTTTTTAACATTGTAAGCATTCGAGACCTTTAAAATCCTTACAAGTTATTACTTTGGCTGCATTTTCTTCCAAGTCTGCATTTTCTTTTCATTTCAAGTATTTTAAATTTCCATTATGACTTTATTTTTGATCCACAAATTATTTAAAAGTGTGTTTTGACATTATCACTTGTTTGTGTTTTTATAGTTTTTTAAATTTTGTTAGTAACTTATATATTAATGAATTTGCATATTGATCTGCAAAATTGGTTCTGTGATACTGATTCTTGGAAACTTTGTCTTGCTTTATCATTTAGCACATGAACACCTTATGTACATGTCCCATGCGTGCTTGTAGAGGATGTGTATTCTTTAATTTTGAAGTTGAGGAATTTCTATGTGTTCATTAAGTAATCTTTTAAAGTTTCTTTGTTTAGATCTTTAATAATTTTGTCTCTTTTCCCTAACAATAATAAAGGTAATTTGACACTTGCTCCCCTAGTGTTTTATCAAAATTTGCTTTATTTGTATTCAGTACCTACAAGTTTAGAGCTCCTGTACATTCCTGCTGTAGTGAAGCTCTGTCATGCCTCTCTCTTTAACACTAATGATGCCTTTTGCCTATTATGTCAAATTTTAACAGATTATTAAACTGTTCTTCAGTTGGTATTGCCAATGATACTTTTTTCCCCATTTTCTGTCTTTCAGTATATCCATGTCTTTATATTTTAGTGTGTCTCCTTAAAATACTAAATAGCAGGATTTTTGTGGCAAGAGGGACATTTCTATTTTATCCCCCTTTACTAGCTTAGAATCTATATATTTTGCTTACATTCTTTTAGTTTATACCCTTTGTATAATAAACAAGAAAATCTAAGGTTAAGCAATATCTTAAAATCCATTTCTTTTAGAAAAAATACAAAATCCGTACCACATTTTAACACCTATTATCACCTTCCCTGTTCCCCACAACTTACATGATATGGTTGTCTATAATTTTAACTTCATTTTTAATAGTTTCACAAATTTGGCATTGTTATTTTCTATAGACAGTGTTTGTTTTGCTTCAACTAGATTTTTACCAGCTTCCTTGCTTACTATTTCTTCTTGTAACTCAGACCTTTTTAATAGAGCATTTTCTTCATAAGAATATTTTTTGGAAGTTCTTTTAGCACATGTTAAATGGTAGTAAACTTCTGTTTTATGTTTCTTTGAAAATGTCTTTATTTTACTTCAGTTCTTGAAAGACCTGGGTATCTAATTCTAGGTTGAAATTTATTCTGGTCATCTGTTCTTTCTGCAATAGAACATTTTTCAAATGTCTTTCTAATGAAAAAATGTAATGTAAAATCTGATGTTTATTATGTGTGGGATTAATAAAAATCTCATGACGAAGCCTCTTAATAATCTTGTATGGAGTGTTTATTAGGTTATTGGCAGAATTACTCTACATTTAAAAACTAAAATGTGACTAAAAGAAGTTCCTATACACATATGTGTTGTCACTGCCCTTGGGTTTGTGGCTAGAATCACTATAGTGCTTATAATTATTTATGGCCTTTGTTTATACTAAGCACCCATTTTTCAAAAACTCATACTTTATTAGTTGGTTATCGGACAGGCTGTCTGCATTTCAGCCTTTTAAAATCTTATTTTTTAACTGATGCCTTGATTTAAGTCAGCTTACGTGTATTTTTTTAATATAATGTGCCACTTGTTTTCTTTTTTCCCATGTTGTTTCCAGTTCTTGCCCTTATATTAAAAAAAAAAAGAAAGAAAAGATTAACGTAACTGTAATCAGAGCTTAGATATCATTCTGTATTTTTTTCCTACTTAGTATTATATAATTAACACTTCTGAACCCAAAAAGATTGCCATGAATCATACACGTACACTGGCGAAGCCCAGATGTGTTTTACTGCCTGTAGGGGAGAGCTGCCATTTTGGGCCTTTAGATCAAGTCTTCCTCTTGGCTTTTGAGGCGTTCCAAATACTCAGGTAGATTTAAACAATCAGTCTACAATGCAGAATGTTTTATCATCCCTGAAACAAACTATAGAAGTTTTAGAAAGGGTAAGCTGATTTGGTGTTGATTAATGAGGTAATATTCTCCTTTTCCCCTTTTGACAAAAATCCTAATACCAATTCACCTTAAATTTCAGAAACATACTATTTGTACATGGTTTTCAAATAATTTTACTTAATAGTTATTCCAGTTATTTCCAGTATATTTTAAGTAAATTGTTTTATTGAAGGATTATATGCAAAGAAGTACCCAAAGCATAATATACAGCTTGATGAATTTTACAAAGTGAACATAGCCACAGAGCCAGCACCCCTATCAAAAAGTAGAATATTAGTTTTATCTATTTTTTGTGCTCTGTCTATAGAAATGGAATCATATAATATGCACCCTTTTGGATCTGGTTTCTTTCCTACAGTATTAGGTATGTGAAGTTTATCTATGTTGTGTGTAGTTCATTCCTATTCTTTGTATAGTGTTCCAACGTATGTCTGTATCACAGTTTTTTAACCCATTTTACTCCTAGTGGACAGTAAACATTTCCACTTTGGGGCTATTACAAATAATGCTTTGGTGATTATTCTTAACATATCTTTGGGTGAATGTATCTTTACATTTCCAAGAAGAAATACTGGGTTATAAAGTGTGCATGTGCTCACCTTTAGTAGATACTGTTAAAATGTGGCTGTACAGTTTGCATTCCAATCAACACTGGTTCCACACCCTTGATAACTTTGTCTTGTTCATTGTAGCTGTTCTGACGCATGTGTAGTGGTATTACATGTTGGTTCTAATTTGCATTTTCCTAATATCTAATGTATTTGAGCACCTTTTCAAATGGTTATTGGCCTTTTGGAAGTCCTTTTTTGTGAAGTGCAAATTTTGTGAAGTGCAAGTTTTGCCGAAGTTTCTAATGGGTTGTTTGCCTTTTTTCGTGATTCCCAGGAGTTCTTTCTATATTCTGAATACCAGTCCTTTGCTGTATTGTGAAGATCTTGTATTCTGTTGCTTATTTTATTTTTCTTTACTTTCCAGTTTATTTTGTTGACTGTTTTGCTTCATCCCAAACCATCAGATTCCAAAGCTTAAACTGATCAAATAGATGAAAAGTGAACTTGGATATGTCAGGGTAAAAGCTGCAGCTCTCACCACCCTACTTAACGCACCTGCATCATCTCAGATGATGAGTCTCACTAGATGCACAAACAACAAGTACCCTTATGTTGTTTAACGTTCAGGTTCTGACCAGTAAGAAGACAGCCTTCTTTGTGGCAATTCACTTTCTATGATTTGATCACCTCATCTGGCCCTGGTTTGCATAGCTGGAAGCACTGTAGTTAAATGAGTAAGACATTTGAATATTTTGTGGATATTTTAGGATAATTATAATTGGAATAGTATGTGTTGGCCTCTTTCTGAACAAAAATTAAAATATTTTATACAACTGTCATGAATGGGAAAAAAGCAGACAAGGAAACACTTGGGTGTGTCATATACCTACATTCACCACTGCTTCGCATCTGGGGCATTAAGTAGTTTTATTGTTATTTCTGCCAGTTCGGTACGACTCTGATAATTATAAAAATGGCAAAAGGAAGAGAAGGGGATAGAGTGCATATTCATTGAATCTCTATGTATCATCATGCTATATACTCTTTTCTTGTATGTTTTCTTCTTTTGTTCTTGCTATAGTTCTGCCTTCTATTTTATAAATGAAGAAATCAAGTTTGAAAGTTGTTTAAGTGACTCTCTAAGGTATTGTTATCATAGTAAGTAAGTGTGGGATCAGGAGTCGGAACACAAGTCCTCGTGTATTTCCTGCAATTCTAGTGTCATTTAATTTAAGATGCCCTCTGGAATCCCCTTCATGCAGTTGAGCACGCAGACTGGATGCCGACCTGTGGAGCACCACCGATGTGGGTGTGCAACTCCCCTGGCCCCCAACTAATAATATTACTGCTCTGTTATTCTGTGTTGTTTCAAAGGCCTATAATTAGATTTACTGCTAGGACTTGAGATGACTGTCTTATGCCATAAATCATTAAACACGTTTATCATGAGTATCACTTGTACTTCTAACAATTTCTGTAACTCCCTGCCTTCCCCTGCCTAAACTCCCATCCTAGACTAACATGACATGTAATAATAAACAACTCTACATTTTCCTCTTCTAGACTAGTTAAAATAACTTATCACATACTTAAAAGCCCAACATTAAGAGACATTATTTACCTCTGGGGTGGGAAGTACTATTTGTAATGCATAGAAGATGGACTATTTTGGGAAAGGGGATAGGACTGAATTTGTCAATAGGAAATTATTCTGCATTCTCTTAGTGGGTTTTGTCAAAAGAGATGGAAATCCCATTGTAGACAGTAGAAACTTTAGAGGGATGTTTGAACATTCCCATTGTTTACTGTAGAAATAATTTCAAATTTTCAGGCTACTCAAATCCCAAATGTTCAGGTATTATTTGTGTTGACTTTCTTTTACCTGTTTGTATACTTTTTACAATTTCTCAGACTTTGTGATAGTATGCCTGTTGTATTTGTCAACTTTTTATTCTCTATTTAAGTAATACTTGAAAAAAAATGGCCCAGATATCTATATAAAATGCCTATGTATTCATATTTTTAATATTAAATTAGAAATTAAGTTATATAGAGTATATATAAGTAAAATTTTACTTAATTAAGATAGCCTGGGTTACATATGTAAAAATAATTCTCCTAGAAGGGTATGGGCTGCTAGCTTTATAAATAGGATATAATGTGTTAGCGCCACCTACTGTTAAGTAAGGATAATCACTTCTTGGTGTACTGATTTTTCTCAGTGTGGTATTCTTTTAAGTCCTAAATTTTACTGTGGGTATTCTCACTTACTTGACTACTCTGGAGAATATGGATGTTTTGGGATATTCAAATAATATTCTTTCTATCTACACATCTTGCTTCATAATTCTTGTCAAAGTACTGGTGGCATATTTTCTATAACGTTCTTGTCAATTCCAGATTTCAAAGTGAAGCTAGCTGATTATGCTTGCTGATATAGCATCCGTGTTTTAAAATTTTCTAATTGTTGTGGAAATGGTGGATTAAAATTGGGATTTAAATTGAACATGCTATTTGTAGTTACATTTTATTTTGGTAGTTGTGGCTCCTTGGGCTTTGTAGGAGGACATAAAGAAGATAAAATCCACTCATGGGTTATTAGAAATATTTATGGATTACTTGTTATCTACCAGCATCATGGACCAGGGCTGTGGATATACCAGTCTTTAAGGTGGTGGTGGAGATGTGTGTGGTGGTAAAACGATCAACTTAGTGTTGTGTCTGAGCATGGGAGATGCTCATAAATATATGAATGAATGAATGAATGAATGCTTCTGCCCCCCCACACTTCTGAGATTGTCATTTGGCAGCTATCACCAATGACTGCTGACTGTCAAGTCTCAAGTCCAAGGAACACTTCTCAGTCCTTATTTCATGGATCTCTGCCCTTGCATTGCTGCCTGTCACTTCATGAGTTGTCCCTGGGCTTCTGTGTACTGTTTTCCCCTAGTCCTTTTCTCCTTGGACCTTCTCCTTTTTAGTCTTATTTACTGTTTTTGTCTCCCTAGCCCTCTTGAATGTTGACTTAAATGACAGGCTCTATCATTTGTCCTTCCTTCTTTTTACTCTCTGCATATTCTTTGCTTTCCGGGGACCCTAGCCATATGCTGATGATTGAGTACTTCCATTTGAGTTTTATCTCTGGAGCCAAGCTGAGCCACTGGTAGCACAAGGGGAAGAGTTTGGGCTTTGGGCTCTCATCATCTCCATTGCCTGTTAACACACTGTGGCCTCCCTAAGTAAACATATAATCTACATAAAACAACCAACCAAGAACCACAAAAACTTATGTAAAAGTAGCATGTTTCGTATGGAAACATCCTCAAGAAGTGTCTTTAACTCTCTCTGTCCCCTTAACCTTCTCTGTCCCTGAACTGCGCTGTATAGAAGTTCTGGAGTTGCCCTGAGCGTCCCCAGTTGCCCTGTGAACATATCTGCTTGCATGACCTATCCAAACTGGACTCCTCATTTATCACTCCTTTCAAACACCCTGCTCCTCCTATATTCTGTTACAGTCAACAATACTAAGATGTATTCTGTATCATAAGCCCAAAGCCTCAAATCATTTGAAACTCTTCTCCGTTATCTTAATTAGCTAGTCCTGGGATCACTACTTCGTTAACCTCTTTCATTTATGATGAAATTTACTTCATTATTACTGTTCGATTAATATATCTTTCACTAGAATTATTATGTCTCAAGTACCTACCAAAATTTTTGTATGGTAGTAAATGCTCAATTAACACTTTCACATGTAGTAATACATTAATCAGAAATCCGTAGTTCCCAAGGAATTAATAGTGTCACCATAAAGTCCTAAAACGAAAAGCACTGTGAAACAATAGGTTGTCTAATATTAATTTTTAAAACATTACATTAATGAATGTTAAATTAATGCCATTTTTTTCTTCTTCTCCCCTTTATTCCCCTCTGCACTCCCCGCCAACATCCCCTCCCTGCCTTAGTTCATGTCCATGGGTTGTACATGTAAGTTCTTTGGCCTCTCCCTTTCCTGTACTGTTCTTAACCTCCCCCTGTCTATTTTGTACCTACCATTTATGCTTCTTATTCCCTGTGCCTTTTCCCCCATTCTCCCCCCTCCCCCTGCCCGCTGATAACCCTCCCTGTGATCTCATTTCTTGATTCTGTTCCTGTTCTAGTTGTTTGCTTAGTTTTTGTTTTTGTTTTTATTTTTTTAGGTTCAGTTGTTGATAGTTGTGAGTTTGTTTTCATATTACTGTTCGTATTTCTGATCATCTTCTTTTTCTTAGATTAGTTCCTTTAACATTTCATATAATAAGGGCTTGGTGATCATGAACTCCTTTAACTTGACCTTATCTGGGAAGCACTTTATCTGCCCTTCCATTCTGAATGATACCTTTGCCGGATAGAGTATTCTTGAGTATTCTTGAGTATTCTTGAGTGTAGGTCCTTGCTTTTCATGACTTTGAATACTTCTTTCCAGCCCCTTCTTGCCTGTGAGGTTTCTTTGGAGAAATCAGCTGAGAGTCTTATGGGAACTCCCTTGTAGGGAACTCTCTCCTTTTCTCTTACTACTTTTAAGATTCTCTCCTTACCCTTAACCTTGGGTAATGTAATTATGATGTGCTTTGGTGTGTGCTTCCTTGGGTCCAACTTCTTTGGAACTCTGAGCTTCCTAGACTTCCTGGAAGTCTATTTCCTTTGCCAGATTGGGGAAGTTCTCCATTATTTTTCCCAATAAGTTTTCAATGTCTTTCTCTTCCTCTTCTCCTTCTGGCACACCTATGATTCGGATGTTGGAATGTTTAAAGTAGTCCCAGAGGTTCCTCAGCCTCTCCTCATTGTTTTTGAGTTCTTGTTTCTTCATTCTGTTCCGGTTGAATGTTTGTTTCTTCCTTTAGCTCCAAATCGTTGAAATGAGTCCCGGTTTCTTTCCCTTTCTGTTGGTTCCCTGTATATTTTGTTTTATTTCACTTTGCACAGCCTTCCCTTTTTCCTCTAGTTTGCGACCATACTCAACCATTCCTGTGAGCATCCTGATTACCAGTGTTTTGACTGTGCATCTGTTAGGTTGGCTATATCCTCATCATCTGGTCTATTTTTGGAGCTTTGATCTGTTCTTTCATTTGGGCTGTATTTTTTTGTCTCTGGCGCGCCTGTTATGGTGTAAGGGATGGAGCCTTAGGTATTTACCTGGGCGGGGCAACCCATGTGCTGCTTTGTGGCACTGTCTGTCGGGGAGGGGTCCAAGAGGGAACAGTGCTGCTTAGTCAGCTCTCAGTGGCTTTCAGTCACTTCAGCTGCTACCCACAAGCAAATTGGGCCCTTTTGGTGCTGGTTCCTGAGTGGGTGGGTTTGTGTACATTCTAGGACCCTGAGGGCTCCTCCAGTGAACTCTGCCGTGAGGCTGGGAGTTTCTTCCACTGCTGCAACCCCCACAGCAAGAAGTTTCGAGGCTTCCTTTTCCCGCACTGGAACCCTGGGTTGCGCAGTCTGTCTTACTCCCCTGTTGTTCCTCCCAGTTTTTCCTCATGCAAATATGGGACTGCCCAGTCAACCAGCTTCTGCCTTGTCATCTGTCGCCTTGGCCCTGGCTTCCCGTCACTGTCTCTGCCCCTCCTACCAGTCTGGGCGAATGTTTCTTCTTTAACTCCTTGGTTGTTGGACTTCTGTATAGTTCGATTTTCTGGCAGCTCTGGCTATTTTTTGTGTTTTTATATTTGTTGTTGTCCTTCTTTTGGTTGTGCGGGGAGGCAAAGTGTATCTACCTATGTCTCTATCTTGGTTGGAAGTCGTCTCTGCCTCCCTCTATCAAATAAATGTTATTTTAAAGTGAAATATTTTAAGATATTTTCCTTTACAGTTTCTTAATTTAAAAGAAAGTGTTTTTTATGTCATTGATGCACTTTGGAATTTGGACACTTCTAATTCCTTCAGTTTTTAAAAATAAAGTCCACACTTTCTTCCTATCAGTCTTTTTTCGTTGATCCACTCTTTCTTATTTAATAATATTTTTCACTATTATCTTTGTTCATTGGATATTCTCAAATGGTGGTTTCATAGTTACATTTTTAAAAAATGTATAACTGTGGCTTCCATTTGTTGTCATTTTTGGTATAAGTTGTTCCCATTATACAGCAGTTCTTTCAGGGCTAGCCTCAAGGGGTAGACTTTTTCCATTTCAGTCCTAAATAAATAGCATAAGAGAGGATGTTGTGTTCCAAGTTCTAAATGGTAACAACTTATTTACATAGCTTTTTCAGTGGTTTCGGTATTTGACATAAGAGAAATAGTCAAATAATCTAAACAAACTTTTAGATAGCTACGCTTATTTTAAACTTCTGAGATGATTATGGTTCGATGTCAACCCAGGTTCAGCTTTGGGGTGATGAGTTGTCATATGGTGTCTACTACTTAAGTTTTCTGTCTTGTTAGGCTAAAGTTTATTCTTCCTGGACTAATAGCAACTTGCTCTTTTCATTTGTTGCTTTTAATGTCCTAAGTCTCAGAAAACCAGAAAATCAGGTTTTAAGAATTGTATGATAAGAGTCAGTAATTCTCAAATAAGATCTAAGAAACAATATATTTCTTTGGAGTAGTGGTTTTATGAAAACTTTGTCAACTGTTCAGAGTTAGCCTTCATTCTTTGAGTTTCTAGATTGTGTACTGAAAGTTAGGGTTGCTGATTCTAGACACCTAGATGCACTTCCCATTTATTAATAGTTCATCTAGTTCTGGTGTTTTCTGGAATCCATGTTGTGTAGTTTATTTCATTGTAGTTTATCAGGAGTATCACTTGTACTTGTAACAATTTCTATCACTCCCTGCCTTCCGCTGCCTGAACTCCCATCCTAAACTAACATGACATGTAATAATAAACAACTATGCCGTGTTCATAGAACCATCTGGGGCAGAGCAAGAGAGCATAATTTCTTTCAGTACTATTAGAGGGCTCTAATCTTTGGTAATGGAGGTCTTGACTGAAAATATCTATTTTCACAAAGACACATATACATACACACAGCACAAGTGCGTGCTTGTGTTTCTGTACACACATTAATCTTATTGCTGTTGGTCACTGCCCGAGTCCCCCCCAAGCGCAGTTTGTAAGGAATACTAGTGTCCGTGTGTGCATACTGGGCTGTCTTCCTGGGTGGTGTGTGTGACAGGAAGGACTAGATACTGTGGTGGAATGTGGGAAATAAACTGAGTAGGAGTTTTCCATAAATAGCTCGATACTGGCTTATGTTTTGAATGTATTATACATTTATGATCACTGCCTTAATTATATAAAGAATTGCTATGCATTAAAAATGTGGAAAAATTCCATACTCCATTATTTTACTGTTTTCAAATTTTCAGTTGCCGTATTTGTTCTCTGTAGAAGCAATGGAGTATGTGCAGTCTGCCATCAGGTTTCTGGGTTCCAGGCCTGATTAAAAAATTACTCACTTATGCCTATGAACTTTGGCTTGTTACTTGGTCTTTTTGTGTCTCAGTTTTCCTGCATGTAAGATGGTAAAATAGATTGTGGGGACTACATGAGATGATAAATGTATAAAGCACTTAGAAGTGTGTGGAGTTAAGTAGTGGTAATGTTATTATTCTATACATATTTTTTTCCTGAGGAAAACACTGAAAATGAAAGTAAAATTTAAAATATCTTCAAAGTTAAGACTTTTACAGTCTTCTGACATCACCAAAAGAATGTTGTGATTTATCTATTTAAGTTATTTAAAAGTAGTTTAAACTTTTAAGTTCTGTCCTAGCTTTCACAAGGAATTGGTGAAATTATTTTACCTCTTTACATAAGGACTCTTAAAATAGGACTCATACTTGCTGTATTCCCCATGGTCTCCTCTTTGCTCTCTTTTAAACACATCTGGCTTCCAGGAAGTGTTTTGGGCACTGGGGAAACAAACAGTGAGTAAAGCACACATGTTCCCTGTCCACTGTTAATAAAATGTAAGAGGGGAGTCAGACTGCCTTATTTTTAATCAGACAGGTGAATAAATTCTACTAAGCAGCGGTATTTAGGTCTCTGAGAGCATTTGACAGGGCAATCTCACCTGGTCTAAGGATTCAGGAAGGTCTCACTTCAGGAAGGAACTTAAGATGAGAGCCCAGGGAACATGGCAGGGCATGCGTTTAAGGCAGAGAGAGAAAGAAGCCATTGTAAAGAAGCCATTGTATGAAGCTTGTGTAAAAGAAATAATAATTCTTTTTTTTTTCAGTGATGGTTTGTTTTCCTGTTAAATATATACATTTTATCTATGAAAATCCATGTAATAGTCTTTAAGAAATGTAAAAACAATTTTTAATTCCTAATATAGACAAATCATCATAAATTTGACTCATAATTGATTTTAAAGTTAAAGATTTAGGGGAAGAGTAGAGGGAGGTGGAGGAGGGTATGTGGGGACAAATGGTGATGGAAGGAGACTTGACTTGGGGTGGTGAACACACAATACATTGTGCAGATGATATGTTGTGGAACTGTGCACCTGAAACCTGTATAATTTTGTTAACCAGTGTCACCCCAATAAATTCAATAAGAAGGAAAAGTAAAATTAAATTAAGTATTTACTTCCAGTATAAGACATTCTCGGTGATTTGGGGGTCAGATCATGTGGGTTAGGATAATACTCTTTTTAGACTATTGCCACTGCTTTTTGTATATTGGTACCATTTATTAGATGATAACAAGAGGCAGAGGATTTCATTAGTTATTCTAAGTTTATTTCAAGTTACAAGTAATTTATATTTTTGACAGATTTAGAACTATTCTGTTTTACAATTCTAATGTATTCTTGTGTACTTACAGTCTTAGAAGTAAGTTGCACAAGTTCTATGGTTTGCCTATAGTTTATATAACTGTTAATGTACAAAGTTGAATAGACTTTGAGTAATACTTTATATACTCTGTCAGCAATCATATTTCAGCTAATTTTTAGAAACCCCATGTTCTTTTTGACTTAAACATTTTTTGTGGGAATATTACTTTCTTTCCCCCATTGGTAATTTAAAAAATTTTTTTATTGTATTTTTTCCATTACCATTTAACCTACTTATACTCTTCTTCCCTCTACAGTCACCACTGTGTTGTCCATGTCCATGAGTCCTTTTTCTTTTTTGTACAGTCCCTCCGTCCCCAACGCCCCCCACCCTTGAACTGTCAACCTGGTCTCTGTCTTTGAATCTGTCTCTCTTTTACTTGTTAGTTCAGTTTGTTCATTAGATTCTACATATAAGTGAAATCATATGGTATTTGTCTTTGTCTGACTGGCTTATTTCACTTAGCGTAATGTTCTCCAGGTCCATCCATGTTGTCCTAAGGGTAAAATTTTCTTCTTTTTTATGGCCGAATAGTATTCCATTGTGAAAATGTCCCACAGTTATTTTATCAACTCATCTACTGATGGACACTTGGGCTGCTTCCATATCTTGGCGATTGTAAATAACACTGCAGTGAACATAGGGGTGCTTATGTTCTATCAAATTAGTGCTTTGGGTTCCTTTGGATATATTCTCAGAAGTGGGATCTCTGGGTCAAAAGGCAGATCTATTTTTAATTTTTTGAGATATCTCCATACTACTTTCCACAGTTACTGCACCGATCTGCATAAACAGCAGCAGTGCAAAAACGTTCCCCTTTTTTCATGTCCTTGCCAGCACTTGTTGTTTGTTGATTTATTAATGATGGCCATTCTGACAGGTGTGAGGCGATATCTCATTGTGGTTTTAATTTGCATCTCTGATGATTAGTGATGTTGATTCATGTTTTAGTGGCAGTTGCCTCCCCCTGCTAATGTGGTGTACCAATCAGTCCCTTTTTCCAAGCATTTCTTGAGAGTCTGAAAGAGTATCTCAAATGGGTTCGTGTAGCTTTCTGGCGTCTACCATATGCCATTAGTTTTTAATTTTCTTCTCTTCTGGCCATCCATGCTGGTTCTGTCATGTTCATTGGGCACTGCTACTTTCGGTGGATTTTGTCACTGATCCTTCTCTTGATCATTGCAGGGCCAGGCTGGGCTGGGTCACTGAATGATTTATAGGACTTGACTGGTAAAGCTTTTATTTGTGGAAAAGGTTTATTTGTGAAAAGATCTTTTTACTCCTGGTTCAATTTTATTTAATGGCAACATAGTCCTATTCAGATTTTGTATCTCTTCCTTGACCTGCTTCAGTAAATTATGTTTTTGTCATAATTTGTCCCTTTAATGTATATTTTAAAAATTATGGTTATATTCCATTTTCTTTCCCGATATACTTATTTCTGCCTTCTCTTTTTTTTTCTTAATCACTGGAGTTTTAACAGTTTGTTTTTATAGTGTTTTCACAGATCCAGATTTTGACTTTGTTGAAATTCTAGTGTTTTAATACATTTTGCTGTTATCTTTATTAGATCCTCTCTTGTATTTTTCTTTGGGTTTATTTTGCTCGTTTCCCCCCCCCACTAATCTTTAGCCTTTATTGTAACGTTCAAAGCTGTGCATTTTCCCCGAGTGTTACTTTAGTTGCATTCTGCAAGTTTTAGTATATACTGTATTTGTTATTATTTTAATCTCATAATTTAAAAAAAAATTTGTTCCTGTGATGTTGACCCCTTTGCCTTATATTTTCTATTATAAATTTTCCTTAAGTTTCTAAAGTTAAATCTAGCTTTTAAAAATCCAGCTTGTACATTTGCTAATTTTATATATATGTATATATTATATATATATATCTGTTTCATAGTTTAAACTAACCTGCTTTATATTAATTTGACCTTTCACTTTTCTTTGATTGATTCTGTCAGTCTTTTTCTTCCTCTGGAGTGGCTTGCAGATGGTTTAGGAGAAAAACAAATGAAGAACTAACTATATGTTTCTAACTATATATTTGTCCTTATTTCCCACCCCATCCCCACCTCTGCTCTAGTAAGATCTTATATTTATAGGACCTGAGTAGAGAATTTTGTACACAACTGCAGAAAGTACTGTGAGATCTCTTGGGAATGGAAAAGCTGTCAGGCGGAGAGTTTGTTTCTGTCTGAGACCTTGATATCCACTTGCTTCAGTTTTGCTTTGCTGATTGCTTGATTTTACCTCCCTTCCTGCCCTTCCTTCCCTCATCACTCATTTTCTGCCTCCTTGCTCCCTACTTCCCTGTCTCCACCCCTTCCTTGATCCTTTCTCTTCCTCAAATCTTCTTCCTTCTGATCTTGAATTTTTCCTGTCCCCTCCCACCTCCCACCCTCCGCCACACACGCATGTACAAGCATGTTTCAAAAGTTGAAAAAACCCTACTGGGTACTCCTGATTTGGGGATCAAGGAGAAATGATCAACAATAATGGACTTGTTATGCTCTAAGAAAACCTAAAGAAAATCTATGCCCTTTTAAATCCTTGAAACATAGCAAATAACTATATTTGAAGAACTTTAGTTCTCTCTGAAGCTGTGAGTCATCAGAAATAAATTGGGTCATTGCCCCTTTAAATAGAAACCGCCTCGAGGACTGATGGAACTTTGGGACCTCTTCTTCTGGAAGCACTGGGCCCACCAGGAGTGTCAGTTGGGCCTGGGTGGCAGAGCTGCCCTAGGAAAGCCACTGTGGTGTGTGTATTACGACACTGTTTGTATAACGTAGTGATAGCCCTGCTGTGAGTACTGCACTGTAACCCCCAGTAACCGTGGGAGGAATTGCCTCTGGGTTGTCCTAAACATTGTTATTACCTTGAAAGGCAGTTGGCTTCTAAAATACCCATTTTGAAGGATGAATTTAGGTTCAGTTCTGTCATTTTTGGTTTTTGTTCTGTTTTTCCTAATTGGAGCATTTTAAAAACTATTTTTAAAACCATTTGAAGAATTATTTGGAGATTAGGAAGGGAGGAATATTTTCCCTTCAGTTGTTAATAGAAATGAATTACTTAAAGGCCTTTTTTAGTTTAAAATCTTTAAAAATGTAGTTGTATAATAGCTTTTTAATTTGTTTGATTCACCAGTTGAATCCATTATGAATTGACTTAATATTGTAAATGACTTAGAATTTTGTTATTGACCTTTTCTCCCAGAAAATATCATCTCCATTTACCCGTACTTGAAAATGATGTTAGCTGCACTTCAGTATATTTTCAACACAGAAGTCTTTAAATTTATGTGTAAAGCATCAGTTGCATGGTTCTTTTGAAATGTTCAAAACTTTTGTGAATGCTTCTTAGAGCTGGTGAATTCTAGCTTAATGTTTAAATATATATGCTGTTTCTGTCTACTGTTTCTATAACTTAAACTGATTTAAATACTGGCAAAAATACTCACCCAGTTGTACAGTTCTACATAAATTTAAAATACTTCAAAGTAGTTTAGTATTAATTACTCAGATTAAGAATTAATTTAGAATTATAACTTTAAAACCATTTAAGTTTCAAAACAAGCTGTTAATTGAATTAATGAGAGAAAATAATTATAGGAATTCTGTAATTAGCTTACTATAAAAAGACATTTTATAATTATTTTTATTTTATGATTTATACATAATCAAAAGGATAATGACAGACTTTTAAGTCTTCCATAATTAAATATGTACATACATTAATATTAACAGTGTGAATAACAGATATATATCAGAGCTTAAAATACAAATAGGAAATTTTCTGCTTAACATAAATGAAAATCCTTGAATCTTAAGGGTGAAATAAGCTTTTTTGCCTAAAATTAACCCTTGCATATAGCACATATGATGGCAAAATATTCTAATTAAGTGCAAAATTAATCCATTTATAAAAAATTATAATTTTTTAAATTTATAGGTTCCCGAAGTGTTTATAAACTTTCTAATAAAATAGGCACATTATTTTAGAGCAATAAGGGACCTAAGAGTTCATTTAATATCTGATTACTGATGTTCAAACAATGTTTGTTTTTATAACAATATAGATGCAGGTGGAAAGGTTTTTTTTTTTAAAGAGAGCATTGAAATAACTTAGATTTTAGTCTACTGACAAGTAGACAACAGGACTGGTTGTTTAAGATGTAATTTTATTAGGATTAACTTGTGATGATTTTTAAAAAGATACACTTTTGTTAAACCTAATAGAACTTGTAATTCACAAGTAAATATACCATTGAAATTAATGGTTAATTGAAAATATTTTGTAGATATAGAATAAATTCTATCTTAATTATAGTGTTAAATAATCTCACTTGCTCATCACTTTTGTGATATGACATACCTCTGTGATTATTGGCCTTAGGAGTAACTTAATGCTTTATAAGTGCTGTTACATGTATTGTCTAACTTAGATTCTTGAAATAACCTGTGAGGGGTGTAAGGCAAATATTTCTATCCTTATTTTACAAGTGGTGAAATTGAAGTCTAGCTATTATTACTTACAGAATCATGGCTACTCACTCAGACTATGTCACACTCTTTTAGTTCCCGATTTTGTACTTTTTATATGTAGGTATTCCATATGAAGTATGCTTAAAAATTATTTTTGAATAAATTAGCATCAATAATTTTCATCATAAAAGCAACATACACTCATTAAAGCTTTAATTGGAAATTAATAAGAAATTTGGGAGATATGAGAAATTAGAAGGAAAAACATCTTTCAGATTAATCTGCATTACATTGGATGAAGGAAAAAATTATCTCAAGTAATAATCTATTATATGTATGTGATCATGATATATTAAAGCTTAATTATATATGTACATTTAAAATATATAATTATAGTGTATATATGTATGCATATATGTGTACATGTGTATATTTAACTGATAATCATATTTTATTGGCTATTTAAAATCTGATCTGAGTGAAGAAGCTCTTCTAGGGGAATTTATGTCTACTTTTAGGGACTTAGGGAGAAACCTAAGAAACACTTTATCAAGATAGCTAAAAGGGGAAATGGAGTAAAGAAAGGGCAGTGATAAAGCTTTGAAAGATGGAACTTTATTAAAACAATGAACTTTAAACCAATAACTTATAAATTTTTGTTTCTTGATTTTCTTTAATCTATTTTTCTGAGTTTACGTATGGAATTTATACATAATCCCGATATCCTAGTTTCTATTGGAACCAGTTAGCGGATTATTTGGACATTTTAACTTTTAGACAAAAAGGGTAAGAGATTGTTGAAATAGGTATTTGCATAATCATTATTCTTTTTTTATGTTTGTTGATTTTAGAGAGAAAGAGGAAGGTGGGGGAGGGGAGAGAAAGAGAAAGAGAAATATCGATGTGAGAGAGAAACATCAGTTGGTTCCCTCCTGTAGGTGCCCGGACCAGGGGACTGAACCTGCAGCCTAGGTATGTGCCCTGACGGGGGATTGTCAGTTCTCAGCCTTTCCAGTGTGTGGGACCACACTATAACCAACTGAATCACCCAGCCAAGGCCATAGTCATTATTCTTGATAAAACTTTTTGTTTTTGTACATTTTTTGTATTAATGCTAATCTCAACTCTTTGTAGTACAAGACTTTATACTATAAAAATAAATACTTATTAGCAAAAGCTACACAAGTAAATATGGAGCTTATCTAGAGAATGGAAGGAATGACCAAAAATAGATACCTCAAAACAAAATTAACTGCCTTTCTTCCAAAATTCCATTATTTTGCATACGTGTCTTGAAATACTTACTATACTGTCTCTTTGTGCCTCTTTTACTAAAGTATAAATTTTTGAGGGTAAAGGCTAGGCCTTTTCATATACGTATCCTTGGCACGTGGTTCACATAGCAGGTTCTTAAATATTTTGAAAGGGTGAACGGATAAGGGGAGATAGAAATCAGACAGGTCAATGGTTATGAGTATTTGAGGGATTGATACCAGCATGCAAGGTAAAAAATGCTGGTTTAAATGAAGAAAGAGAAGGGACAGTTCTGGGGTTGTGAGCTAAAAGAGATGACCAGCACTTGTTAAATCAAAGAAATAAATTCAAATGATGTCATAGAACAAAGAAGAGCAATAGTCTCTCTTCACCCTCTCTCCTAAAAGTTTTTGCAGCATAGAAGGAAACAAAAATGCTGCTGAGAGTCATCATTAACAGAAAGACAAAATCAAAATTTAGCCAAAAGATCAAATTAATTATCTTTTCAGAAATAATTTAAACAGATATTCTATTTTTATTTATGTAGATGTGTATCCTATTAGATATGGTGTTAAAACCATAGAAACTGAAAGTAGTCTCAGTCACTTAGGGCAGGTATTTGACCTCTAAGCCTCAGTGATCACGTTGGTAAGATGGAGAGAGTAATGGCACCTTCTCTGCAAGTTTAAGATGAAGATTATTAGATGTGATAGACCAAAGTACATAGCACAGGCTTATATGAAAGATCTCGAGAAATGTTATTAAGTACACTGAGTAATATTGAACCATTTTTAACTTACATATATAGAAATTTCATTTGATTCAATCATATTACCATCATCATATTTTTCTGTAATCGATGTTCATATTTTTCTAAAATAAACTTCCAGTCCTTATATTTCAAAGGATACTAAGTCATCTTTTAATTTTCTGAAAGGAATTGTTATAGATGGTGCTCTGAAAATATCTGTGGTCCTATATTTTTATCCACTATTTTAGATCTAACCTTTTTTATGTCGACCTGGTGTTAAGAAACTTAATTATTTAGGTTCATTGAAGAGTCTGAACAATCTAAGAATTATAACATACATTTAGTAAAGGTATTATACAAGTTTACCATGCTTCATTTATTCCTACTTCATAGTTTAAAATTGATCACAAGCACTACTAGGTAGTGGTCAGTAAACATTTTGCAGTTCCATTTACTTAGTATAGTTATTTAATTACCAGAGATCGTGATACATAACTGATGCTAAGAATTTATTGAGAGTTACAGGTGTTCACAACTACATTTGTACATCTTATATTTGAAGAGGGAATTTAGTTTTGACCTTAGAAACAATTTTATCAAGCTAAACATTGACAATTTAATAAATTTCTATAATTTTAGTGAACATTAATATCAGCAAGATTTTAAAATAATTGTTATATTATCTTGCTTAATATTTTTCTAAATAAGCACATTTTGAAAAATCAGTTCATTTTAAAGTATAAAGAGGCAAAGTGCTTTTGAATAGGTACCACAAGGTGGCAGGATTGTATTTTTGTACATAAGTTTTGCTTCTCTGTATAGCAAACCTTTCGTTATCTATAACTGAAGTTTTCCATGTGGTTAACTTTTAAGCATTTTATGTACCAGAACTTTTAAATTTTAACTTTTCTGATGGGGAACTTTCTAAACTACATTCCATACTTTCCTGTGTTCTTAGAAGAATATAACTTAACTTTTATCCATGAACTATTTGAATACCAGTTATGGGTTGTGATTAAGATGAAGTGATAGATAAAAGGTCATGTGGCAGGATGAGGACAGAGTCCCAGCAGAGACTCTATCTTGTGTACTTAAAGGCTGTACCTAACATCAGCTTGCTTTTTCTGCTTATCTACATTTTTTCCTGTTGAAGCGAAGTGAGCCATGCCAAGTGTCAGACTCAAGTGTGGTAGAATATGATTGTTTTCTTTGTTTTTTAAATATATTTTATTGATTATGCTATTATAGTTGTCCCTTTTTTTTCTCCCCTTTATTCCCCTCTGCCCTGTACCACCCCCCACCAACATTTTCCCCCTTAGTTCATGTCCATGGGTTGTACATAAAAGTTCGTTGACTTCTCCCTTTCCTATACTATTCTTAACCTCCCCTTGTCTATTTTGTGCCTACCATTTATGCTTTTTATTCCCTGTACCATTTCTGCCATTCTCCCCCTTCCCCCACCCTCTGATAACCCTCCATGTGATCTCCATTTCTGTGATTCTGTTCCTGTTCTAGTTGTTTGCTTAGTTTGTTTTTGTTTTTACTTTTTTAGGTTCAGTTGTTGATAGTTGTTTGTTGTCATTTTACTGTTCATGGTTTTGATCTTCTTCTTTTTCTTAGATAAGTCCCTTTAACATTTCATATAGTAGGGGCTTGGTGCTGATGAACTCCTTTAGCTTTACCTCATCTGGGAAGCACTTTATCTGCCCTTGCATTCTAAATGATAGGTTTGCCGGATAGAGTCATCTTGGATGCAGGTCCTTGCCTTTCATGACTTCGAATACTTCTTTCCAGCCCCTTCTTGCCTGTGAGGTTTCTTTGGAGAAATCAGCTGAGAGTCTTATGGGAACTCCATTGTAGGTAACTCTCCTTTTCTCTTGCTGCTTTTAAGATTCTCTCCTTACCTTTAACCTTGGGTAATGTAATTGTGATGTGCCTTTGGTTTCTGCTTCCTTGGGTCCAACTTCTCTGGGACTCTCTGAGCTTCCTGGAAGTCTATTTCCTTTGCCAGATTGGGGAAGTTTTCCTTCATTATTTTTTCCAATAAATTTTCAATCTTGCTCTTCCTCTTCTCCTTCTGGCACTGCTATGATTTGGATGTTGGAGTGTTTAAAGTTGTCTCAGAGGTTCCTCAACCTCTCCTCATTTTTTTGGATTCTTGTTTCTTCATTCTGTTCTGGTTGAATGTTTCTTCTTTTGGCTCCAAATCATTGATTTGAGTCTCAGTTTCCTTCCCTTTACTGTTGGTTCCCTGTATATTTTGTTTTATTTCACTTTGCATGGCCTTCACTTTTTCCTCTAGGTTGTGACCATAGTCAGCCCATTCTGTGAGCATCCAGATTACCAGTGTTTTGACTCTGCCTCTGTTAGGTTGGCTATATCTTCATCACTTAGTTCTAGTTTTGGACCTTTGATCTGTTCTTTTTGGGGGGCTTTTTTTTTTTTTTTGGTCTCAGTGCACCTACTACGTTGTGATGGGCAGAGCCTTAGGTATTCGCCAGGGTGGGACAACCCACGTGTACAGGGCCACAATAGTGGGAGGAGTCAGAGAGGGAACAATGCCGCTTTCATGGCTTTTGGCTGGCTCTTAGTCACTTCCCCTGCTACCCATAAGCAAATTGGGCTCTTCTGGTGCTGATTCTCAGGTGGGTGGGTGGCTGTACATTCTAGGACTCTGTGGGTCTCTCAAAAAAACTCTCCTATGAGACTGGCAGTTTTGCCCGTAAACCCCACAGGTTTTTACCAGTAGAGGTTTTGAGGCTTTCCTTTTCCGCACTGGAACCGTGGGCTGCACGGTCTCTCTCACTCCCCTAGCTGTTCCTCCAGTTTATCCGCACACAAATGTGGGACCGCCCGGTCTGCCAGCTGCTGCCTTCCTGCCCTGTCCAGCAGCCACAGTCTTGCTGCGTCCTTTCTGCCCCAGCTGCCCGTCTCTGTCCCATCTGCCAGTCTGAATGAATGTTTCTTCTTTAACTCCTTGGGTGTTGGACTTCCATACAGTCTGGTATGCTGGCAGTTCTGGTTATTTTTTGTTTTTTTGCATTTGTTGTCCTTCTTTGGTTGTGTGAGAAGACAAAGTGTATCTACCTATGCCTCCATGTTGACCAGAAGTCCAGAACATGACTGTTTTCTGCAAAATTAAATTTCAGTTGAAGGCAGCCTTTGCCTTGTCCCCGGGAGTTTTGCAACAAGTCGTTTGGGGAAGGAAAATAAACTATGAGGCTTAAGAATCCTTCATCAGAGGCCACTCTGTTAAAGGCTGCCCCAGATCATGAGGAATAGGATTCTGTGGTTATGAGGTACATTAGAAACTTGATGTAATTACTTGTGGAGCAACTTTAAGAAATTGTTTCTATAATAACATTTTAGACTCTGAGTTGTACATAATTTGTATGAATGAGATAATATTGATTATAAAAGATGTGTCCAGACATCAGTCTATATCCCTGGTAAATCTGTTTTCCTGTTCTAACCATTGGAGGGCTGTTTTGAGCAGTTCGTGCTTTAGTAGTCATACAGCAAGCATTGGGTAAAATGTTCAGTTTCTTTGACTTCTCAGTTTGTTTATTTATGGATGCTACTTTTTTCCCCGACCCTTTTTTTCTCCTCTTATACTTCCAGGTCTGGAGTTGTTCTGTGAGTCTGTTATGAAAGATTGGACTGTAGAGAGGTTTTCTTCTGGATTGGGTCCCTTAATTATTTGCATAATTTTTCTAATTTTTAAAAGATATTATATGTAGAATTCACTGGACCAAATTTCTAAATAAATCAGTTTCAACCTCACAGAAACACTAAGGAAGCTATAGTTGAGCTTCACTGATGAAGGGGCTGGGAAGAGGACATAGTTTCCAAAAGCAACCATGTGTTTCTTTGGCTCTCTAATATGCTCAGCTACCTGCCTGCAACTTTCCTTTCCTCACTAGTAATCCTCGACTTATGGAAGGTGTTTTTTTTTTCCCCCTCTTTCATTCAGCCGTTGTCGGGTAATTGGGGAACTTTTATAAGAGCTCCAGAAAAGCTACAGGAAATGACTGATAAATTAACTTCACCTGAAACGGATATCGGAGCATAGACACTTGATCCTTTCTTCTTTGTTTTCCTTGATAGGACAACTTTTTTTTTCTTTCTTTTAACTAATGGTAGATGAGGAGCTCGAAGTTTCACAACTAAATATGGATAAATTTCCCTAGTGTGTAATTTTTGGTTGTATACATTTTCTTCTTGGCAAGGTACTATATGTCTTTAAGTAAAAATAACTTTATTCAAGATTTGCAGACTGGTTTTGTGAATTATATAAAAGATTCATGCTTTAAGAAACAGTCTAACCCTTCCTGCTGCTTGGGGCTGTTTTTGTGTAACTATATCCTCTGAAACTAAATTACCTCTAACTTTGAGATCACCTGAAAGATAATGCAAGAGTTTAGCTTGTATTAACATCCTTCAGCACGTTCTGCAAAAAGCTTAACTGTTAGCAAAAACAACTTGTTTTGAAGTCATACCAAATTTGAGCATTTAACTCCAGGATAGCTAGAAGCTCATTGAAAGGATTTTAAGAATGAGCCCACAATTTAAGTATTTTTCTCATTTTAAATGTGGTTTTAAAATATTTACTTCTTGCTTTTATGAAGACAATTGCATTAAAATACATTGTAGTTCAATTTTTAGAAAAAAAGTTAGAGATGACAAGGGTAGATGGTTATAGGCCTTGAATGCTATGCCAGTGATTGGGGTTTTACCCTAAAGGTAGCCTGTAATTATTAACGTACTTGTAATTGAATGGGTGACAGGCATAAAAATTAAGAAAGCTTTAAGAAAATTAGCCTGGAAGGGGAATACAGGATGAATTTACTTGGATGCCTGAATGGAGATTGGAACCAGACTGACCAGCTGGGATGATATGATAGTAATCTGCAGGTTTTATGAAATGGCTCTGGATTAGGGTGATTGCAGTAGGAATATAAAAAGAAATAAAAGACAAATATTATTAGAGAACAATTGACAAAGCTGAGATTAAGAAAATATATAAAATTTCTGTTTTTATAAGAGACTGAGTTTTTGACACAAGCCCATCTTCTACAGCAAAACAATTTCTGCACATTTAGTATGTTGCAAATTCTTCATTATAAAGAAGATAATGCTACTTGATTTAAAGCCCAATAATGGAAGACACTGTTGATTTTGAACCTGATTTCATAGAATGATATGGATAAAAGTGACTTTGAAATACCATAGCATTCTCAAATTTAAGCAGCCTCAAAATCATTTTGTTTACTGGGCATTGGGAAGGTTTTATTATTATTTTTTATTTTAAAAAAGTTTATATTTCAATTACAGTTGACATTCGATATTATATTAGTTTCAGGTGCACAGCATAGTGATTAGACATTTATATAATTTATGAAGTGATCCCCTCAATAATTCTAGTACCCAGCAGACACCAATAGTTACCACAGTATTACTGACTATATTCACTATGCTGTACTTTCCATCCCATGACTGTTTTGTAACTACCAATTAGTACTTCGTAATCCTTTCACCTTTTTTTACCTAGCCCCCTAAACTTCTTCTTGTCTAATAACCCTCAGTTTGTTCTCTGTATCTGTGGTCTGTTTCTGTGCAAAAACTTTTTAGTTTTCTGTAGTTCCATTTGTGTGTGCACGCGCGTGTGTGTGTGTGTGTGTGTGTGTGTATTTGTTTGCTTTGCGTGCCCAAAGACATATGTCAGAAAAAAATATTGTTAGGAGAAATGACTGAGATTTTACTGCCTATGTTTTCTTCTAGGAGTTTTATAGTTTCATGTCTTACATTTAAGCCTTTAATCCATTTTGAGTTTATTCTTCTATATGGTGTAAGAAGGTGGTCTAGTTTCATTTTTGCATGTATCTGTCCAATTTTCCCAATTCCACTTATTGAATAGTCTATTTTTATCCCATTTTATGTTCTTATCTCCTTTGTCATGTATTAACTGACCATATGGATGTGGGTTTGTCTGTTCTCTCTGTTCTGTTCCGTTGGTCTGTGTGTGTGTGTTTTTATGCCAGTACCATGCTATTTTGATACTATAACCTTATAGGGTGGTTTGATATCAGGTTACAGCCTGAGACTCCAGCTTTGCTGTTCTTTCCAAGATTGTTGTGGCTATTTGGGGTCTTGTGTGATTCTATATAAATTTTAAGATTATTTGTTCTGGTTCTATGAAATATTCCATTGATATTTTGAGGGATTGCATTGAATCTGTAGATTGCTTTCAGTAGTACAGACATTTTAATGAAGTTAATTCTTCCTACCCATGAGCATGATATATGCTTCCATTTATTTATGTCTTCAATGATTTCTTTCTTTAGTGTCTTATCGTTTTCCAAGTACACGTCTTTTACCTACTTGGTTAATTTTATTCCCAGGTATTTTTTTTAGATGCAGCTGTAAATGGGATTGTTTTCTTAGTTTCTCTTTCTGACAGTTCATTATTGGTATATAAAAATGCTACCTATTTTAGAATATTAATTTTGTATTCTGCTACTTTACTGAATTCATTTATCAGTTCTAGTAGTTTTTTCTTTTAGTAGAATCTCTAAGATTCTCTCTGTATAGTTTCATGTCATCTGTAAATAATAACAGTTTCGCTTCTTTCCTTCCAATATAGTTTCCTTTTATTTATTTTCTTGTCCGATTGCTGTGGCTTGGACTTCCAGTACTATGTTAAGCAAAAGTGGTGAAAACGGACAATCCTGCCTTGTTCCTGATCTAAAGGATGTGAGTTGTGGGTTTGTCTTATGTTCCCTCAATCCCCATTTGGCTGAGAGTTGTTATGGTAAATGGGTGCTGGATTTTGTCAAATGCTTTTTGTGCATCTATTGATATGATCTGGTGATTTTTATTTTTCATTTTGTTTATATAGTATATCACAATTGATTTGCAGATATTGTACCAACCTTATATCCCAGGAATACATCTCATTTGATCATGGTGTATGATTTTTAATATATTGCTGAATTTGGTTTGCTAATAATATCTTGTTGAAGATTTTAGCATCTGTGTTCATCAGAAATATTGCCTATAATTTTCTTTTTTTGTAATGTCTTTGTCTAGTTTTGGAATCAAGATAATGGTGTCTTCATAAAATGAGATTGGAAGCCTTTCCTCATCTAGATTTTTTTGGGAATAGTTCAGAAAGGATTGGTGTTAATTCTTTTTTGAATATTTGGTAAAATTCACCCATGAAACCATCTGGTCCAGGTCTTTTGTTTGTTGGGAGTTTTTTGATTATTGATTTAATTTCATTAGTAGTAATCGGTGTGTCGAAATTTCGTTTCTTCTTGATTCAGTCTTGGAGGATTGTGTGTTTCTAGGAATTTACCATTTCTTTCAGATTGTCCAGTTTGTTGACATATAATTGTAGTATTTTCTTATAATCCTTTGTGTTTCTGTGGCGTCAGTTATTCTGTTTATTTCTGATTTTATTTATTTGGGTTCTTTCTCTTTTTTATTGATGAGTCTGATTAAAGGTTTATCAATCTGGTGTTTCTTCCCCAAGGATCCAGCTCTTGGTTTCACTGATTTTTTTCCTATTTTTTTAGACTGTTTTTATTTATACTTTTATCTTTATTAATTCCTTCTACTCATGTTGGGTTTTTTCCCCCTAGTTTCTCCAGGTGTAAGATTAGATTGTTTACCTGAGGTTTTTCTTGTTTTTTTCAGATAGGCTTGTAATGGTATGAATTTCAGTCATAGGACTGCTTTTGCTGTATCCCATAGATTTTGGGTTTGTGTTCTCATTTTCATTTGTTTCAAGATATCTTTTGATTTTCTCCCTTGATCTCATTGTTACCCATTTATTGTTTAGTAACATGTTTTTTGGCTTCCCATGTCTCTGTGTGTTTTTCCCTTTTTTTCTTGTGATGGATTTCTAGTTTCATACCATTATGGTCAGAGAAGATGCTTGATATGATTTTAATCTACTTAAATTTATTGAGACTTGTTTTGTGTCCTAATATGTGGTCCATCCTGGAAAATGTTCTATGTGTAATTGAAAGAATCTATATTCTTCTGTTTTGGGGTGAAATGCTATGAAAGTATCAATTAAATCTATCTGGTTTAGTCTATCATTTAAGGACACTGTTTTCTTATTGATTTTCTCTCTGAAAGATCTATCCAAACGGGTTGTTAAAATCCCTACTCTGATTATATTACTGTTGATTTCTCTCTTTATATCCATCAATATTTGCTTTATATATTTAGGTGTTTGGACTGGATTCTTATCAGTATATAATGTCTTTCTTCATCCCTTATCATAGTCTTTGTTTTAAAGTCTATTTTATCTGATGTAAGTATTGCTACCCCAACTTTCTTTTTTGTTTCCATTTGCATGAAATACCTGCTTTCATCACTTTAATTTCATTTTTCAATATAAAGTGGACCTCTTGCAGACAACATATATATATGGGTCTTTTTTCTTATCCATTTAGTTACCCTATGTCTTTTGATTGGAGCATTTAATCCATTTAAATTTAAAGTGATTATTAATAGGTACATAGTTATTGCCATTTTATTATTCATATTTATGTTCCTTTTTTCCAATCTTTTTAAAGAAGTCCTTTTAACATTTTTTGTAATACTGGTTTGGTGATGATCTCCTTAACTTTTTCTTATCTAGGAAGTTCTTTATTTCTCCTCTTCTTTCATTTTAAATGATAACCTTGCTGGGTAGAGTAGCCTTGGTTGTAGGCTCTTGCTTCTCATTCTTTGAATATTTCATGCCAATCCCTTCTTGCCTGCAAAGTTTCTGTTGAGAAATCAGCCAAGTCTTATGGGAGCTCTCTTTTATGTAACTAACTGCCTTTCTCTTGCTATTTTTAAGATTCTTTTTCTTTAACCTTTGCCATTTTAATTATGATGTGTCTTGGTGCAGGCCTCTTTGGGTATATCTTGACTGGGACTCTGTACTTCCTGGACTTGTATGTCTTCTTTTCTTATGCCAGGTTAGGGAAATTTTCAGTCATTATTTCTTCAAATAGTTTCTCAATCTCTTGCTTTCTCTCTTCTCCTCTGGTACCACCATGATGTGAATATTGTTACACTTGATGTTGTCCCAGGGGTCCCTTAAAGTAGTGTTATTTTTTTCTGGACCCTTTTTCTTTTTACTGTTCTGATTGTGTATTTTCTGTTCCTTTGTCTTCTGAATTGCTGATTGTATCCTCTGCTTCACCTAATCTTCGAGTAATTCCTTCCAGTGTATTCTTATGTCAGTTACTGTATTTTTAATTTCTATCTGGTCCTTTTTTAAGGTTTCTATGTCTTTTTTAATGCTTACTGTCTATTTGTTGAAGTTTTGAGTTTATCTGTTATTCCCCTAAGTTCCTTGGGCATCCTTATGACCAGTGTTTTGGACCCTGTATTTGGGAGATTGCTTGCCTTCATTTCTTTTTCTGGAGATTTACCCTGTTCTTTAATTTGGGACTTGTTTTCTTGTCTCCCCATTTTGACTGTCTCTCTGTGTTTGTTTCTATGTACTAAGTCTTGGCAGGGGGACCTGATGTGGTGGTGGTAGTAGTAGTCATTGTTGTTGCATCGGGCCCAGTGGTGCAGTCTCCCTGGTCACCTGAACCGAGTGCTCCAGAAGTGTTTCTTGGGTTGATTGTGTGTGGCCCCCCCCCTGTTGTAGTTGAGCCTTGATTGCTGTTGGCACATCAGTGGGTGGGATTGACCCTCAGGCAGGCTGGCTATGCGGAGTGGCCAAAACCGCAGCATACAAACTGCTCTTTGGGAGCTGACTCCACTGAGTGGGATGTGCCCAGTGGAGTCTGATATCAGCCGAGACCACCCTTTGGGCGTGCCACTTTGTGGGGCTAATGGGATAGTGTTCTCTTGTGATCTGAAGCCATCCATTGGGTGTGTTGCTTCTGGGACTTTCTGAGAGGGATTGTGGTGCAGGTCAATGTCAGATGCTTCTGTGACTGACCTGGGACTGCCTGTTAGAAACTACAAAGTGATCCACAGTTGGTGGATGCACGAGGGAGTGACCGTACTGCAAACTGAGGTTGGCTGCCACCAGTACCCGGTTTGCAGCAGGTCAGTAAAAGGCGCATGGCACCCTGATATCTGCTTCTACTTGCTGCGTGCCCATAAGGCTCAGATACTGCAAGAACCTTGGGCAGAATGCTGGTTGGGTGAGGTGGGGTGTCAGTGAGTCACCAGTGTGGGGTGAGTGGTTTTCACCAGGTCAATTCAGATGTAGATTTGTTACCAGATCTGGGCCTGAGACCATTCAGCAAAAGTCTCAGGGTACACTCAGGCTAGCCTTCACCTGCCTGGGGCCTGGGGACCTTACTTGTGGTGCAGGGTTTCAGGGAGTCATCAGGGGGAATTCATAAGGTAATGCAAATTCAGATTTGGTCATGTGGAGTGAGGGCTCCACAGTAGAAGTGGTGACCATCTTCCCAGCCTTTGCCTTGAAGCCACACAATGCAGTTTCTCCCTGTTGTATCTCTGGTGCCACCAGTGCCCAACTCCATCCCCAAGTTTCACAGAACTCCTCAAGATTGCTTTTTTGTTGTTGTTGTTTTGTTTTTGTTTTAAGAAAGACTGCAGCCCTGACGAGGTGGCTCAGCATTATCCTGTGCACCAAAAGGTTGCAGTTGATTTACGGTCAGGGCATATACCTAAGTTGCAGGTTTGATCTCCAGTCAGTGTGTGGTTGGGAGGCAGCTGATTGATTTTTCTCTCTCACATCAGTGTCTGTCTGTCTTTCTTTCTCTCTCTCTTTTCCCCCGCTCTGGCTCTCTAAAATCAATAAACATGTCCTCAGGTGAGAATTTATATACATATATATATGTATACACACACACACACACACATATATACATATGTATGTATGAAAGAAAGAGAGATTGCAGCATGGGCCCAGGCTGGTTGGTACCAAGAATCTTGGGCCTTGGGTGGGTTGGATAGGGTGGGATTTCAGAGAGTTGTCATGGGGGAGCTAGTGAAGTTCACCAGGCTAATGCAGAGCCAGATGTAGCGGTATTGCAGGAGGGTTCACACAGGAAAGATAATGCCCTTGGCTGTGTGGGAGGATGGCTCAACACAGGGACAGTGGCAGCTCTCCCTCTAGCACTTGCCCTGAAGCCATATAATTCAGTTTTTTTCCTATAAGTCTCTAGCCACCAAAACCCCCGACCTCCACCACTGTCCCTTGCTAGAGCATGACAGTGAGAATTTGTGTTTGTCCTTTAAGAGGTTACCTGGGTTTCCAGCAGACTTCTATCTCACCCAGACAGACAGAATTCCACTGATTTTCGTAGCCAGGTGTAATGTGGGCTCCTCTTCCTGGCACTGGTGTTTCAGGCTGGGGAGCCCGCCCTGTGGCTGGGAACCCTTACTCCTCAGGAGGGTCCTCTGCAGCTGAGATATCCCCCCTGCCCAATTCTCAACCACAGGGCCAACCTCTTTTATGTCTCTGCCCCTCCTACAGTCTCCATTTGACATCTTCTTTATATCCTCAGTTATAAGAATTCTGTGCATCTAGTCTTCAGATGGCTCTCCAGGTTGATAGTTATACAATTTAGCGTAATTTCCAGGAGGTGAGTGCAGCATCCACATACTCTGCCATCTTGACTGGAACCGGTGGGAGGGTGTTTTAAAGGATGCAGAATGTTACAGTATAGAGCACAGGCTGTATATTGGGCCACGGGTTTGAGATCCTCTATGGGCAAGTTATTTTAACTTTCTAGGGCCCCAGTTAACTGTTAGGGTTGTTCAAGAACTAAATCAGATGATAAATACAAAATGCTTAGAAGATTGCCTGGTACACTGTAAATGCTGAATAAATGGTAGCAACTATTGTTGTTATCATTTTCTAACTCTGGAGATGCCAGTGTACACCTTTGTCATTGGGCTCAGGAATCTGTATTTCCAAAATACCCCTTCTTATGATGCTGATCATCAAGTTTAAAAACTTGTTGCAACCTGCTTTTCTACCTCCTTATAATAAGACTGTATTTAAACTATTCTATTCATTTTTATCCTTTATTTTGTAATTCCAAAGTTGAATATGTTTTAAATGACATATGCTACTGTTTCAATGTGCTAGGCCAGGAACTCCTTTTGAATCATTTACCTAATCCTTTTGGAAATTTGTCTCTTTCAACCCTATTCCTTCTCCCTTTTCCCCCAGCAAATTTTTTAAAATTTAAATGATATTTTATTGTTTATGCTATCATAGTTGTTCCAATTTTCCCACTTTGCCCTCTACCCAGCACTCCCCCCCTACACCTACTTCCTCAGGCAGTCCCAACACTGTGGTGCGTGTCCATGGGTTATGCATATATGTTCTTTGGCTACTATATTCCCTATGCTATACTTTCATCCCCATGATTATTGTGTAACAGCAAATGTACTTAATTCCTTCGCCTTTTTTGCCCATTCCCCCAACTTCCCTCCCATCTGGCAACCATAAAAACATTCCCTGTATCTATGACTCTGTTTCTGTTCTGCTTGTTCATTTATTTTGTTTTTTAAATTCAATAGTTGATAGATATATGTTTATTGCCATTTTATTGTTTGTATTTTTGATCTTCTTAAAGAAGACTAGCATTTCATATAAACTGGAGTGGTGGTCATGAAATCCTTTCAGGGTTTTTTATTTTTTGTTTTTGATCTGGAAAGTTCTTTATGTGTCCTTCGATTTCAAATGATAGCTTCTCTGGGTAGAGTAATCTTGGCAGTAGGTCTTTGTTTTTCATCACTTTGAATATTTCTTGCCAGTCACTTCTAGTCTGCAAAGATGTTTTTGAGAAATCAGCTTATAGTCTCATAGGAGCTCCATTGTAGGTAACTAACTGCTTTTCTCTTGCTGCTTTTAAGATTTTCTCTTGTATTTAACCTTTGGTATTTTAATTATGATGTGTCTTAGTGTGGATCTCTTTGAGTTATTCTTGTTTGGGACTTTCTGTGCTTCATGGACTTATGTCTATTTTCTTCACCAAATAAGGGAAGTTTTCTGTCATTTTTTCAAATAGGTTTTCGATTTCTTGCTCTCTCTCTCCTCCTGGTACAACCATGATGTAAATGTTGGTACACTTGAAGTTGTCCCAGAGGCTCCTTACACTACCCTCATTTTTTTGGACTCTTTTTTCTCCTTGCTGTTCTTTTTTTAAAATTATATTTTATTGATTATGCTGTTACAGTTGTCCCAATTTTTCCCCTTTACCCCCTCACACCCAGCACCCCCCCTTGCTTAGGCAAACCCCACCCCTTTGTTGATATCCATGGGTCATGTGTATAAGTTATTTGGCTACTTCATTTTCTGTATTGTACTTTACATCCCCATGTCTGTTTTATAACTACCAATTTGTACTTCTTAATTCCCTTACCTCTTTACCTTTCCCCCACCAAACCCTCTTCCCATCTGGCAACCATCAAAACACTCTCCATATCCATGATTCTGTCTCTATTATTGTTTGCTTAATTTGTTTTTTAGATTCAGTTGTTATAGGTATGTGTTTATTGCCAATTTATTGTTCATAGTTTTGATCATCTTTTTCTTCAGTAAGTCCCTTTAACATTTCATATAATAATGGTTTGGTGACAATGAACTCTTTTAGTTTTACCTTGTCTGAGAAGCTATTTATCTGCTCTTCGATTCCAAATGATAGCTTTGCTGGGTAAAGTGATTTTGGCTGTTGGTCCCTGCTTTTCATGAATTTGAATATTTCTTGCCAACCCCTGCTTGCCTGCAAAGTTTCTTTTGAGAAATCAGCTGCCTGGTTTCTCAAATATGGGAACTCTCCTGTAGGTAACTAACTGCTGTTCTCTTGCTGCTTTTAACATTCTCTCTTTATCATTAACCTTGGCATTTTAATTATGAAGTGTCTTGGTGCGAGGCTGTTTGCATCCACCTTGTTTGGGACTCTGTGTGCTTCTTAGACTTACATGTCTATTTCCTTCACCAAATTAGGGAATTTTCTTTCATTATTTTTTTTTAAACAGGTTTCCAGTGCCTTGCCCATTCTCTTCTCCTCTGGCACCCCTCTGGCACCCCTATGATGTGACCGTTGGAACACTTGAAGTTGTCCCAGAGGCTCCTTATACTATCCTCATATTTTTGGATTCTTTTTCTTGTTTCCTGATTGGTTGGTTTTGTTTCCTTATGTTCCATATCATTGCTTTGATTCTCAGCTTCATCCATTCTACTGTTGAATCCTTGTAAATTGTCCATTATTTCCATTAGTATATCCTTCATTTCTGTCTGGGTCTTTTTTATATTGCTGAGGTACTCACTAAGTTCCTTGAACATCCTTATAGCCAGTGTTTTGAATTCTGCTTCTGATAGATTGCTCATCTCCTGTTTCTTTAGTTTTTTTTTTTCTGGAGCTTTGATGTGTTCTTTCATCTGGGCCATATTTCTTTGTCTCCTAATTTTGGCAGCCTCCCTGTGTTTGTTTCTATGTGTTAGGTAGAGCTACTTTGACTCCAAGTTTTGGTAGTGTGGCCTAATGTAGTAGGTGTTCTATAGGGTTTAGTGACACAGCCTTCCCTATCACCCAGCCTGGGTACTTGAGTTGCACCCCCTGTGTAGGTTGAGTACACCCTTCTCTTGCAGTTGAGCCTTAATTGCCATTGGCAAGTCAATGGGAGGGATGTACCCAGGCCAGTCAGCTGTAAGGACTGGCTGTGACCACTGACCACCAGCCTTTGCCCTCTGTGGAGGATCAGCTGTGCAGGGTCAGGGTGGCAGTATGACAACATGATGTGTAGCTGCACACTGGGTGCTCAGGCTCTGGGGTTTCCCAGGTGGTACAGGCAAGGGTCAGCCACCACCTGCATTCTGCCTGGGGCCACCCAGTATGAGCTACACAGCAATCTGCAGATGGCTGCTACTTGTGCTGGGCTTGTAGGTTTCCAGGTGAAGCCAAACTGTGGTCCAAAGCTGGCTGCTGCTAGTGCCAGGCCTGGGGTTGCTTAGCCAGAGGTATGGGGGCTGACGGCTCATTGAGGCTGGCTGTTGCTTGTTTGAGAGGATTTAGGAAGATGTGAAGCTGAAAAGCCACTTTTAGCAGCTTGGGTGGGACTGTATGTCAGGGATTCACCAGGGTGGAGCAAACCATGTGAGCCAGGTTGATGAAATCTCAGATATGACCCCTTTTGTCAGCTCTGTGGCTCTGTGGGAGGAGGGCTCAGAAAAGGAACAGTGGCCTCTGCCTGCCTTTCTGTTTGGGAGAACGCTGTCCCAGAGCTCCTTCCTTGATTCTGGATGCTTCAGTTCCTCCTTGTTTGCCACTGGTGCCTTTCAAGCTGCTACCCTAGTGCCGGATCTCAGAGGGGAGTGCATCTAAGTTCACATGCAGGGCTTTTATGAGGAACTGCTTGGGAATCCAGTAGTTCCTTTCTCCAACTCAAGCCTTGCTGGTTTTTACAGCAAGAAGTTATGGGGGCTTAGTTTCCTGGCAATGGACCCCTGGGCTGAGGGCCCTGGTGTAGGGTTAGGACCCCTCACTCCTAAGATATCCCTCCCAAATTTTTATCTACCACACATGGGTGTGGGACCAGCCTATTCCAGGTCCCTGTGTCTCTGCATCTCCTACCTTTCTGGATGGATGTGCTTTCTTTAGTTCCATAGTTGTCAGACTTCCATTCAGCTTGATTTCTGACAGTTCTGAGTGATGTTTTTTCTGTAGTTAGTTGCAGTTTTGATGTGGTCGTGTGAGGAGTTGAGCCGTGTTTACCTATGCCTCCATCTTGACCAGAAGTCTCCTCTTGCCGCCCCCAGCAAATTTTTCAAAACTTTTAAAATACAGTTTCCATAAAATATTATATGGGTTTCATGTGTACAACATAGTTATTCAACATTTATATACCTTATGAATTGGCACCGCCTCCAGTTGAATTGAAGATTCTAACCCTTAGGTGCCAGTCCCACGTGTACCCTAACCCAGAAGCCAAGATTAGTGCTCCTTGTTCCAGTCCCTCACACCCCAGCTCTGCTTAATTCAAGTGCTAACTGTGTCTTCAGAAATATCCTTGTAAATTTTGTTGAGAAAAATGAATATATAGTCTTATTTACTGATTACAGTTGCAAACTTTTTTAATGCATTAATAATCAGGTTTTGTTTTTTAAATTCCTCCTAAGACCTATTCTCCAATTCTCTATTGTTGGTGTCTTGCTCTGATCTAGTGGTTCCTAGCTCTGGTTTAACATTGAAATCACCTGGTAGGAGCATTGAACATGCTTTTAGGAAATGAAACAATGACAGTGACATAACTTTACAGAAAGTTTAGGAAGTAGAGGAAGAAATCACTCGTGATCCTTTTCTACTACAATCACGCTTTACTACAACAACAACAACAACAACTACTACCAGCACTAGTACTATTACATGGCCTTTCGAAATATACATTCTATTAATTTTTATTGCTGCAACAAATTACACTAAAATTTAATGGCTTAAAACAAGTATAGACATTTACATTTTACTCAGTTCCTGAGGGTCAATAATTTAGGAGTGACTTAGTGGGTTGATGGTTCTGGTTCAGGGTCTTTCATGAGGATACAATCAACTTGTCATCCAGGGTGACAGTCATCTGAAGCCTCCACACTAGGCTGCAGGATCCACTTCAAAGACAGCTCACTTGCATGGTTGGCAAGTTGTTGCCAGGATGTTACTCCATTCCTTAGGTGGAACTCCCCACAGGGCTGCATGAGGATCTTCATGATGTAACAGCTGGCTTCTCCCAGAGAGAGTGATCAAAACGCAAGTATGGCAGAAAGCTTGTAACTTAGTCTTAAAAGCCACACACCACAGTTTGTGCAGTATTCTTCTCAGACCAGCACTTTTCACTGTGGAAGAGGACTGTACAAGGGTGTGAATAAGAGGGGAGGGTCTCTGGAGGCCATCTTGAAGGCTGGCTACTGCATATGTGCGTTCATATTTATTAATTGGCATCATAGGACATGCACAGTCTGTATCTTTTCGTTCACTTAACATAAGTATTTTCCATGTCACTTAGTTTCTTTTAATTTTTGGTGACAGTTCCTTAGTTTCTTAACATGAGATTATAAAAATATAATAATTATACTTAACTTTCTCTAAAATTCAATTCAGCAGGCATTGAGTACTTTCTTTGTACATAGCTAAGCATTTTAAATTTGTCAATATATTCCTAAATATATAATTTAAGCTATATACATATATGTAAATTAACTTAATTATGGATATAGCAAACAAATAAAAATGACTGATTTTTGTTTTATTTTTTTCTTTCATGCATTTGATTTACTATTTTGGTATTGGTCTTTGACAATTACTATGATTGGATTGCAGTTAAGGGTCCTTTATTATATCTTAAGAACAAATTAATATAAATTTCTAAATAGAAGTTTTCATGAAATTCTCTAATGTCATCCATGGAAGGATTTAGACATTTAAAAGCCTATCTTTAAAGAGAAAACTATTTTCTTTATATAAACTTTCTAATTAAATTCAATAGTTAATCTGAATTTATTCCTAGTGATCCATTTCTGAGTTCAAGTGTATTGTGTTTTACACCTTAACTTCTAATTCAGTGTCTAGTGCAAACAGTCACTGAGCTATAGTTTAGCTAGAGTTACTGTCCCTATAATTCTGGGTAGACTGAGGATTAATACAGGTATGTGAAAAGTTTGGCTATGTCAAATGAGTTGAATTTGATTTATGCATGGTAGGTCATTACCATACTTAAAAGAATACTGTGGACTTCTTTCTTATTGTTGTTCTTTGATATATTGTTTAATTCAATTTGCCAATATTTTTAGAATTTTACATCTATGTGTAGATTATTTTAGCTACATAAAGTGAATTTAAACAGCTTTATATTTTCCTATGCTCTATAACAATGTCATCAATGATCATTTTCTTGAAACTATAAAAAATTACCTGAAGATTTATTTATGAACATGGACTTTTAAGCTGAAATTCCATAAATTTAGGAAATCACATACTATTTTTATATATCCCTTTATCCTTTTTATGTTTGTACTTATTCACAGATGGTGATATCTATTTTTGTTACCTTGTGAAGTAAAATTGATTCCTTTGATCAAACACTGGAGAAACATATGCAATATTTTCCTATGTGATGAACGTTAGCCTTAGAATTAGGGGCAAGGACTAAATTTATTAAGTGGATCTGTTTTCATTGAAATGAGTGGCTTCTTCAGGATTTGGTGATTTCCATTTAAAGTCTTCATGTGTAGAGTAGCACTTTCTCTTTAATTGTGAGAAAGGTTGTTCCTGATATTTTTTTGTTGTTATTTGCTCTTCAGTCCATACACTTGACAATTTTTCCATTTCTTCTATTTCTTTTGAGTTGTTCTTAATGACTTCACAGCATTTGAAATTCCTCTAACTATAGATGTCTCTTTTATTTTCATGTGTTGTCTTTGTTGGTCCCCAGCATGGACTTCTTTATGCCTCTTGCTCTGGAGATATCACATGGTCTCCTCTTTTCTTTCAAAATATCCTGTGTCTCACTTCTCTTCAATGCTTAAAATTGGCTGTTTTCATGCCTTGCTTGGTGTTTCTGAACCAGGGCAATTAGACATGTTTGGGATGCAGAACAAGTGCTTTTCTTTACATAGCAAAGTCAACATTTGCTAAAAGAATAGCAAAACATAATTTTGTAGGATAACAGACATAGTTAACTGATGTAGCTGGTATATGTTTGAGGTCTGTGTGTGTGCATGTGTGTGTGTTTCTAAGTGTGTTTCTAGGTTTTTTGGGTGCAGTTTCCTACATTCACTTAGTATTTCTTGAGGCATAAGCACAAACAAAACATGAAGAGTGCATTATGCTCAAATTGTTTCCTATCACATACATTGTGTTGGAAGAAATTTACATTTTCCAAACAAGCTTTCTCACAGAACAGGTTGTACTTGATAGGCTCTTTTAATTTTAAAAGGTATGGTCTGTAGTTCTGGGAAATTTTCTTGAATCATTTGGTTGGCCAAAAATTCCGTTTAGTTTTTTCCGTAATATAAAAGACGCATTTTTCATTTTCACCAATAACTTTATTGATTTGGATAATTTGAGTATGTCGGCTCTCTCCCCCGTGGTATAACATTGATTGTTCTCAATTAATGTCTCGATTTGATCACAATCAACTTCAGCTGGCCTACCTCGACTGTAGAGCATTGTCCAGCATGAAACATTGCAAACCACTTTTGACATATTCAGTCAGTCGCAGCACCTTCTTCATGCGCTGCACAAATCTTTTTTTGCATTTCAACAGAGTTTTTACCTTTCTTGAAATGATAAAGCATAATATACTGAAAATGTTGCATATTTTCTTCCCATCTTCAATATTAAAATGGCTACATGAAAATTCACCAATTTCGGTAAGTTTTTTTAAGTGCATCCTGATATGACAACTGTCACAGTAAAACCTAACGAAATTGTTTTGAATAAAGCTCAAGGCAGCTGAGCGCCACTTTAAGGGAAAAACCAAATGAGCTTTTTGGCCAACCTCCTCCACATTCTCTGTTTTGTTCCTGAGACTTCTATCATTCAGATGTTAACCCTCCTAAATTACTTTCTTTCCAATTTTTTCCTTCTTTGTTATTTTGTTCTTGTTTCTGAGATAATTTTTCAACTTTACTTTCCATTTATTCTAGCAAGTTTTCACTTGTGCGCTCATCAATTTTTAAATTCCTAAGAGGTCTTTTTGGAATTTTTATTTCATTTTTTTCAAATATTGGTGTTTTTTCTCCCCCCCCTTACTATTTTATCTATGTAATCTTTTAAGATCTTTAATGTTTATTTATTTCCCAACATAACCTGTCTCCCCCAGCTTTCTTCCCTGAGCGTTGGTTGTGCTAGAGGATGGTTAGCTGTTGTTTAGTTATTTGGTTGTGTACGGTTAGGGTGGCAAATAGGGCCTCTGTTTTATACTGGCTCATCTTGCCTGCACTATGTACTTTGAGAAGCATGTAGTTCACAAGTATTGGGTTCTCCAATGTGTAGCAACTTATCTTCCAGACTTCCTTTAATGCTTGTTTAGGTTTCAGGCTGTTGAAATTGACATCTCTCCTATTTACTCTATCCTCGTATGTTTAAAACTGAATTTTTTGTCTCTGTGATGGTTTATAGTTAGAAACAGAGATAAATAAATGTGTTCAATGTATCAAGTTTACTCAGAAGTAGCTTTAGACAGCTTTGTAACAGAACAAAGTAAATTCCTTATGACATTTATTCTCATGGCTTTATGAAACTATACAAGCCAAGACTCAGAAAAGAGCTCTCACTGCATATCTAATGGTTAAACTGTGTAGGCAGATAATTCTACAGAAGGACATCACTTGGTTAAACTTCGAGATGAAAAAAGATTTGAGTTTTTATTGGACAGTGAAAAGCACCCCAAAATAATCTTTGAAGAAACTAGTTTAGGAGAATACAAGGTGGTATATAATACCTATTGTTACATTGCTATTAAGTACCCAGCAGTGCTTCTCAAATGCATATATGTATCATAATTCTGATCTCAGTAAATATCCTTCTCCAAGAGTATTTTGGAATACCAAGATACAAAAGCAAGTGAGAGCTCTTGGATCATATGTTGCTTATTGCATGATCCCATGGTACTTCCTGGTGGCTTGACTTTATTGAGACTCTTGAGTATCACATGAACATTTCATCCTCTTGTTCTTTCTGTTTGAAAAACCCTTTCCTAATTGCTTCATTTCTTTCAGGTCTTTACTCAAAACTCACTTTCTTAGGGAGGCCGTCCTTGATGACTTTATCTGAAATTTTACCCTCTCTGACAATTCATATCCCTGTTTCCATTCTTTAATTTGTCTCCTCAGTGCTGTCACTGCCTCACATATTATGTATTTGCTTCTCTGTCTTGTTTACTCTCTCAACCATGTAGGTAGTTTAGGTAGTTTATATTATTCATTAAAAGAAAAAGCCTTTTCTGTTCCAAGCATACTTCATGGTTAAAACAGGTTAATTGCTTATTTAATCTAGTTATCCTTTATTAGGTAAGATATTTTTTTTTTTTTAAATCTATTAATATAACCAAATTGGTCCCCTGTCCCCACCCCCAACTTATTAAGGGTAATCAAAGTTGTTTATAATTAACTCTGGTTTTTTATTCACAATATGTACTTGAGGTATTCAAATACATTTTATGTAATTTGTGCAGAATTATCCTAACCTGGGGTAACAGATGATAGGACTTATGCCTTCTCACTGACACCATTTTTTAAATGGCCTTTACAAAAACATCTTGTTTTGTTTTAAATAATGATTGAATTTTTAGATATATGTAGTATTTAATTTATTTAATGGAGTGGAGGATTTAATTTTTTGACATTAAACTAAATTAGGTGCATCATTTTGTGTTTTAACTTTACTTTTGGTTACTTAAACAGCCTTATTTTGGCTTTTAAGACTTAATTCTATTACTTAATAACTTTGTCATATTTGCATCAAAGCTCTCTTCTTCTGCTAACTCAAGCTAAGCTGTGTCTCTAGCAGCTTGGAATAGGAATGTGAGAGCCTGGTCTGTTCTCATGTTTATCAAGCCCCCATCTTCCTTCCCTGAAGAAACTCATTTTGTGCAGGGCTGGGATATCAGGAGAAGTGAAACACGGGCGCCCTTACCTCAGAGCCTGTAGTCATCTCCTTGGGCAGCCATAATGGCTATTCTGTTTGTGGTCCGTGGGCTTAATATGGACATGTGGTGGCCCCAACAGACCCCACAGATAAGGGGCTAGTCCCCATGTATCTCACCCAGCTTCTAACAGCTCTTCCAGGACATGGCCTCTTCTAACAGTTGACCCTCAGCTGGTGGCTTTATTCTGCTGTCTTTTGCACCCTCTCTGTAACTATTTGCTGAAGTGCCTCAACTCATTGCAGAGAATAAACCTGTTATGGTTTGGTTTTACTTTTTCTAATTACTGCTGCTGTTGTATTCTGTTGAATCTCCCTTTCACATTGGTAACAGGCTTCCTTATCAGCATGCCAACCAATTTCCATCACTTTCCAGTCACATTTGGTTAAACAGTTTTTTTAAATCAGCTCTTCACTTGATTCTCCAATAATATTCTAATAACTTTGTCCTTTGACAGATGGTTACTAGACTTACCATGGTGATCACTTCATAAGGTATATATAAATGTTGAATCACTGTGTTGTACTCTTGAAATTAACATAATACTGTATGTCAACTATAATAAAAAATAAAAACAATTAAAAAATATGAAACTTGACTCATGTTAGAATCAAAGCCCGTTCCTCTGTCCACACTTACCCTCGAAAGGGGGAAAACAGTTTGGATCCTGGCACCTTGGGATGGGGTGTTACTTGGCTCTCACCTGCTCCCCTTCCTCTTCTCAGTGAGTAGGGCACTAGCATTAGGTGGGGAGGGAACACAGAGGGACACACAGAAGTCGGTGTCAACACTTGCGGTGTCCCACTTCTCTGTGTTGGTTGCAACTGCTTTTCTGTCCACCTCTGTCTGTCTGACTGTTGGCTCTTTCTGTGAGGCAGCCATTCACATGTGAACTGACTCATAGGACACACTTGGTCATTCTTTGGAGAACCCTTGACACTGGAGCTCCAACCTGATCTCTTCATTCCCCACCCCCACCACACTCAAATTACTACCTTCATCGTCTTGCTTCTTGGTCTCTTCTCTGAGTAGGCTGGTCTCCTGGACAAGTTTCTTGCAAAATGGCTCAAGCTTAGCAGCCTTCTGTGGTGTTCACTAGGCTCACAGAAAATTCAGGTGTCTTTACCATGCCAACCGGCTGCCCAGAGGCGTGCAGCCCCTCAGCTCTACCATGTCATTCCATCGTGTATTCCTGAAGGAGTCTTATCCACTCCCCAGGTTATTTACTGCTGTCTAACAACTTCCAAATATTTTTCTTAAGCTAGATCTCTCCTAAGTTCCCAAACCATATATTCCACAGTCTAGGGTGCCCTGTCAATGTTATGTCCCAGAACCAGCTCCTCCCCCTAACCTCAGTGTCATCCTGGTGGGTGGCATCGCCTTCCACCTGTTCACGTGATTCAGAAAGAAGCTGGCAGTCCTCTTGCCTCTCTTACCTCCCATAAGCCGGTCCTGTCAGTTCTCTCTCAAATATCTTATGAATTTATTCCCATTTTCTATGTCCCCTTCTTTTCTTGGTTCTGGCCCTCACAATTTCCTTCCTTTTACTTCAAGTTGTACCTCCTTTAGTCTTGTACATTGTGGTCAGGGTGACCCTGCTAAAACACAGTTCCCATCATCATATCACCTGCCTGCTTAAAACCTTTTTGGGCGGACCCCAAGTGCCCTCAGACTAAAGTCTGATCTCTATTGCATGGTCTCTGAGGCCCCAACCTGTGTTAAACTAGTTTTCCTTTTACTGCTTCTCTTTATACCTCTCACCACTGATCCCCAGCTTCCTACTACCTAACCACTACTGAGAGGCCTCCAAACTCATCCTGCTACTTCATGACCTGGGCTTTTCGCAGGCCATGCCCTTCTCATGGAGTGTTCTCATTCTCTTTGTACCTTGTGGTCCAACTGGACAGCTCCACTTGTTTTTCAGGGCCCAGAAGGAGAGGCTTCTGCTCTTGGAAACATCCCCTGGCTTCTTTCTGCTATCCATCATTCTTTGTGGATACCCAAATGATACCAGATTTCACATGTTTTTCTCTCCCGCACACCCTTACCTGCCCCTGGGTCATTGAAAGCAGGGACTGTCTCTTTTTGTCTTGATAATTTTAATGCCAAACCTAAATAAATGTGGGTGCTCAGTATTAAATAAACACGAGTAAGTGAATGAAGGAATGCCTGAAGAACTAATGCACAGAAAAATGTTTTAGTCTAATTTTTATCCTTCTAACTAGATGTATCGTTATAGTGACCATTTCTTTTACAATGGTTGGCAGTAAGTTTAAATACTAAAAAGTGATCTTAAATGATCATTGTAAATTTATATTTCCCACTTTATTGACTTTAGTAGCCCACTCAGTACTTTATTATTTTCAATATATTGTCTACTTCCTTTTGTGAATAAAGGAGAATGTAGTAATGTCAGAGTCACATTCTGGGGAAGTGCTGGGAAAGAGATCCCAGGTGATTTACTAAGACTAAAGATCTGTGGACACCATACTGGGAAGCCACAGAGGTTCTCAGTGCCGATAAGGCCATCTTCTCCTCTGCGTCCTGGCCGCAACCTTGGGAACACAGCCTGCGTTGCTTTAGGAGTGAGCTTCATTCTCTCTGGGCTACTTGGATTCTGCTTGGCCCTCCTGCTCACAGCGCTCAAGAGCTCTCCAGGGAACTATCAGGGCTTATGAAAGCAGTTTGAAAATCAGCCTTATGCATGTTCACAGAGTAACATGCCTGCTAGCAGGCTGCGTCTGTGTGTTTGTGGTGAGTCTCCCCCACTGCCAGCACAGGACCTTCCCAGTGACTGTGGAACTCGCTCTCAGTGTGACTGATCTGAGTACCCATCAGCCTCTCTGGCATCATAATCTAACAGTACAGAGCTCAAGAGGGAAAGTTGTCGCCAGAAGTTCAACATGTCTACTCAGGACAAGGCCTAGAAACCCTATATGCAGGCTGCCTGGCTCACATGCCAGATGGGTTTCTGGCTTTGGTCTCCACACAGATGCACAGCTGGTTTCTTCATCTGTAAAATGGGCGGCTTTAGAAGATTGCCAAGATTCCCTTGAGATTGGCGGGAGAGATGCCCACTCTACCATTTCTTTGCTCTTCCAGCTCCAATATTCCTTTGTTTAGATCTACATATATGGACCTCGAATTCCTGGTCTGCCAGTCCAGAGGACAGTAAATTGAATCAGAAGTTGATTCTGTGCATCACCCGACAGTTAATCAGATAAATCCTGGACAAGTCACGCAACATCTTTGCTTCCACTTCTAAACCTGCAGAGTAAGTAAGGAAATGAGAGCTAGATGATCTCTGAGGTCCGTTTCAACTCTAAATTTCTGAATAGATCAATAAAGAAACCCTCAGGCCTCACTGAAGTTGCTGAGCTGGAGTCCAGAGAGAGTGTAAAGTGGAAATGTGTCCTTGATGAAAGCAGAACAAAGAGTTACCTTTTCCAGTTTGTTAGTGCTGTATAGACCTAAGTCTATACTGCATTAGAAATTCCAGTAGCTGTGTGATACTCTAGAATTTATTTCCACCTTCATAAATAAAACTGTTCAGATGAGCTTCATATTGTTTTTGGATCTCTAAAGGACCTACTCTAATGGCCCTAGATGGTCTGTATGCATAGAATAACAGTTAAGCTAGTTCCCATTGGCTCTTATTTCTGTACTGCTTATCGTAGCTATCTTCTAGAATTTAACTTGAAAAATTAGTTTAAAGTAATGAGTTACTTTTAAAAAGTAAAGTCTAAAGCATCTGGTTTTCCACAGCTATGCAAAAGTAAAATAGAAACTGTTCATTTTTGGTAGGAGACTTGCGTGAGGTTCTTGAAATAGCAAATCATAAGCAGGAGAACTTCTTATGTCTTCAGGAATCTTACGTAGAATATCATTTGACTTCTAAATCTGTGACGCCCCTTTAATGCATGGCTCTTGATTTTCATAACCCACCACTATTAAACACAAGTGGTAATTTATGAAGAAATTTGGCTTTGAGGAGCTTATTTTCGCAAAGACAAGTAAAATCAAAAAGTGTTCACCATTTGAATCCTATTGCTTAAAGGCACTGATTCTTTTTAGCATATTTTGGAATTATTATGTTAAATAAGGCAAAGAAATAGAGGCATATGCATATAGATATGGGAGTACTAGAAATCATTTCTAGAATTGTAATAATAATTTAAAAGTAATCATAAATATTCAGAGAGAAAATATACAGAAAATGTATTTATAGAGGGCCTTATACACTGTATATAAATAAAAGGTTATATTTAAATTTGTTAGTATTAGGATTTTTGAAATTCTCACACGAGCAAGATTTTTTTTTTTTTGTCTTTTAACACTAAATCGGGATGTAGGGAACCTGTTGTATCAGTATATCTTAGTTGTCTTGCAGCTTAATCAACAACAAACTTGATGACTTTATGAACAAAGCAAAATCAGAGTTTAAAATTCAAACTAAATAACAGTCATATGATTAGAGTAGTTAACTACCGTGTCTTGCCATATATAATGCCCACCCACGTTTTTGTATGCATTATGTATGGGATTATTATACCCATGGCATGTAATCATTATACCCATGTATAATGTGCATCCTTATTTTTCCCTCAAAAATTTGGGCAAAAAAGTGCGCAATATTAATGGCAAAACATGGCCATTAGAAAGTAGGCATTTTTAACTGTCTTCAATGAAAGCATTTAAGTTCTTGGATTAAGACTTTAATAGCTTTTTTCTACTTTGCTTTTACTTTAAAGTACTTTTAGTCAAAATAATACATGTACCGGCTCTAACGTAGTCAAATTTATAGAAACAGAAAGTAGGGTGGTGATTATTGGGCCTCGGAGTGGGAGGGAATTGTCTAATGGGTGTAGTTTCACCCATTATGCAAACCGAAAAAGTTTTGGAGATCTGTTTCATAACAATGTATATATACTTATTGCCTCTGACCTGTATGCTTAAAAAATGATTAAGATGGTAAATTTTTGGTTATATGTGTTTTACTACAATAAAAAATACATGCACATATATATATTTATATAAAGATGAAGTAGAATTAACTTTTAAAAATAGCAGTTGCTTTTTTTTTTCTCCCCAGTCCACTACCTAGAGGCAGCCCCTCTTTCCTCATCTCACTTCTCATTAATTTATGTACAGTAAAGTTTCTCTTTTTTGGTAAACAGTTCTACAATTTCTGACAAACAAAACAGTGGTTGTATCACCACCACAATCAAGATATGAAGCAGTTCCATCACCTACACAAACCTCCCCTCTCTTATCTCTGTGGCCTGGCAATTCCTGTTCTACTGTCCCTCTAGTTTTGCCTTTTCTAGAATGTCATATAAATGGAATTATAGCTTGCAGCCTTTTGAATTTGGCTTCCTTCACTTACCACACTATATTTGAGATTCATTCATGTTATTACATGTATCAGTGGTTCATTTCTTTCTTTATTGCAGAGTAGTATTCCCTTGTATAAATGTGCTACAGTTTACCCATTCTCCAATTGAATGACATTTGGGTTGTTCCTACTTTTGATTAATTATGATAAAGCCACCCAACATACAGATTTTTGTGAGAACATAAATTTCATTTCACTTAGGTTAATAACATAGGATTTTGGGGCTTTATGGAAAGTGTGTCTATGTTTATGAGCAACTACTGCACTGTTTTGCAAAGTGGTTATTTTGCATTCTTACTATCAGTATATGAGCATTTCAGTTGTTCTGCGTTCTCATCAACAGTTGGTATTTTTAGGTTTAAGTTTTCTTAAATTTTAATTTTAGCAGGTGTGTAGTAGTATCTCATTATGGTTTTAGTTTGCATTTCTGTAATGATTAATGGTGTTTATTTTTTCTGTGTGCTTATTTATCATTCATATATCTTCTTTGATAAAGAGTCTCATGCCTACATTTTTTTAAATTGGGTTGTTTTCTTGTTATTGAATTTTGAGAGTTCTTTATATAATTTAGATATAGGTCCTTTATAAGACAGGTGACTTGCAATATTTAATAATGATCTATACTTTGTCTTTTTATTGTTGTAACTGTGTCTTTTAAAAATAGAAATTCTTCATTTTTTTATAAAGTCCAGTTTATTGATATTTTTCTTTTTTATAGATTGTGCTTTTGTTGTTGTATCTAAGAAATCTTTGCCTAATCCAAAATCTCAATACTTTCTCCTGTTTTCTTATAGAAGTTTTATGGTTTTGGATTTTACATTTAGGCCTATGATCTGTTTTAAGTTAATATTGCATACAGTGGAAGGAATGGATCCAAGTAGGTTTTCGTTTTGTTTTGTTTTGGTATATGGCTATCCAGTTGTTCCAGTACTATTTGTTGAAAAGATCATCTCTCTGCACTGAATCACTTTACGTCTTTGTCAGAAATCAATTTCCCATGTATGTGTGGGTCTATTTCTGACCTCCCTGTTCTGTTTCACTGCTCGGTATGTTTGGCCTTTACCAACACCACCACACTGTCTCCATCACAGTAGCCTTACACAGGGTGTTACTATTAGGTAGTGGGGTCCTTCAGCTTTGTTCTAAAATTATTTTTGTTATTCTAGTTTCTCTGCCTTTACATCTAAATTTTAGAAACACTTTGTCATTTTCTATACAAAGTCTTGCTGGGATTTTGATTGGGATTACACTGAATCTATACATTAGTTTGGGGGTGGGGCTGGGAATTGACATATTAACAGTATTGAGTCTTAAAGATGAACACAGTATATCTCACCATTTATTTGGGTCTCTGATTTCTTTCATCAATGTTTTTTAGTTTTCAGTACATATTTTGTTAGATTTATACCTATTTCATGTATTTTTATGGTACTGTAAATGACACTTTAATGGAACTTTAAAGTGTCGGTTATTCATGGCAATATATAGAAATACAATTGATTTTTTTCTATATTGAATTTATATCCTGTGACATTGATAAACATGCTTCTTGTTAGTTCTAGTAGTTTATTTGTACATTCTTTAGGATTTTCTACATAGACAATCTATACACAGAACAGAAATGGCTTTATTTTTTCTTTCTAATCTGGATGCCTTTTATTTCTTGTGTGTGTGTTTCCTTATTGCCTGCCAATTACCTCCAGTGTGATGTTGACTAAGAGTGCTGAGTGTGGACAGTTTTGCCTTCTTTCAGGGTTAGAGGGAAGCCATATATTCTTTTACCATTAAGTGTGATATCAGCTAAATTTTGGGGTAGCTATCCTTTATCAAGGCCAAGGATGAACCCTTTAATAGTTCCCCGAGAGGTTTTTTTTGTTTTTGTTTTTGTTTTTATCACAAATGGATGTTTAATTTTCTCAGATTGCTTCTTCTGCATCTATTGAGATGACCCTATTTCTTTTTTCTTTAGTCTGTTGACAGAGTGAATCGTTAGTCTTCTGATAGAGTGAGTTTTGCATTTTCAGGATATGTACCATTTGGTCATGATGTATTTATTATCCTTTTTATATATTGTTGGGTTCAATTTGCTAAAATTTTGTTAAGAATTTTTACATCTGTTCATCAGGGTTGTTGTCTGTAGTTTTATTTTTATTTGTGTTTCCATGATGTTTTTTTCTGATTTTAGTATTAGGGTAATGCTGGTCTCATAGAATGTATTGGGAAGCATTTTCTCCTCTTCAATTTTCTGGAAGACTTTGTGTAGAATTGGCATTATTTCTTCCTTAAATGTTTAGTGGGATTCACTAATGAAACCATCTGGGCCTGAGGTTTCTGGTGTACTAGGATTTTAAACTATAAATTAATTTTAAAAATTGACCTATTCTTGTTATATATTTCTCCTTTGGTGAGTTTTTTGATAATTTGTGTCTTTATAGAAATTTGCCCATTTTGTCTAAGTTGTAAAATTTATTACAATAAGTGTAATATATTTTTATTTTAATTTAGTTCAAAATACTCGCTAATTTTTCTTTTGATTATTTGACCCATGGGCTATTTATTTATTTTTAAAGGTTTTATTTATTTATATATTTAGAGAGAGGGGAAGGAGAAGAGAGAGAGAAGGAGAAAAACATCGTTGTGCCAGAGAAACATCAGTTCGTTGCCTCTTGCACACCCCCACCTGGGGACATGTCCTGGAACCCAGTGTGCCCTGACTAGGAATCGAACTGGCAACCTTTCGGTTTGTGGAACAATGCCTGACCCACTGAGCCATATCAGTCAAGGCCAACCCTTGGTTTACACAGATATGAGTTATTTTATCAGGAAATTTGGAGATTTTCCTGATAATTTTCTGTAATTGATTTCTATTTTAATCCCATTGTTCTCATAGAACATATATTATTTGAATCCTTTTAAATTTATTGAGACTTGATTTATGGATCAGAATATGGTCTGTCTGGGTAAAAATTCATTGTGTGCTTGAAGTGCATGTGTATTCTGCTGTTATTTCATGAAATATTCTACAAAACCAGTTAGGTCAAGTAGTTGATTCAAACGTTATATATTCTTATTTTCTGCTTAACTGTTCTTTTAATTATTGAAAGAATATGTTGAAAATTCCTACTTTAATTGTAGGTTTTTCTGCGTCTTCTTGCAAGTCTGTCAGTTTTTGCTTTATGTATTTTGAAGCCCTGTTATCAACATGTAAACATTTAGGATTTTTATGACCTTGATGAATTGACCCTTTTATTTATTACAAAATGGCCTTTGGTCCATTTTATTTGAGTAGTATAGTCACTTCAGTGTTTTATGATTGATAAAACGGAGTATGTTCTTGCGTTCTCTTATTTTACCTATTTGTGCCTTCATATTTAAAGTACATTTCTTACAGTCAGCATATAGTTGCGTCTTGTTTTTTCAGTTCAGTCTGACAATCTTTACCTTTTAATTAAGGTGCTTAATTGAGACCACTTACATTTATTGTGATTATTGCTTAGTTGGTTTAAATCTATCTTGCTATTTGTTTTTTATTCTATTCTTTATTCCTCTTTTCCTCTTATTCTGTCTTCTGTTAGTTTGTATATTTTCTTATGATTCTGTTTTTCTCTCCATTATTGACTTATTAGCTATAACTCTTTGTATTGTTATGTCAGTTGTTTTAGAGTTTGTCGTATACAGTTGACCCTTGAACAATAAGGGGGTTAGGGGCACAGACCCTTGAGTAGTCAAAAATCGCATATAACTTTTGACTTCACAAAAACTTAGTTGTCCCTTGGTATCTGGAGTATTACTCGTAGGACCTCTGTGGATACCAAAATCCATGGATGCTCAAGATCCCTATATAAAATGGGAAGATCAATTCAGTGCATATAGTAGGCCTCCACTTCTGCAGACTCCCAACCGGGAATCCAAAACAGTACAGGTATTTTTTTTTTTTAGAGGTTTTATTTATTTATTTTGTGAGGAAGGGGAGGGAGAAAAAGAGGGAGAGGAAACATCAATGTACAAGAGAAACATCTATCAGTTGCCTCTCACATGCCCCTAACCGGGGGACCTGGCCCACAGCCCAGACACGTGCCCTGACCAGGAATCAAACTGGCGACCTTTCAGTTCATGGGAATGACGCCCAACCGACTGAGCCACACCAGTGAGGGTGAAAACACCCTCACTAGTATAGGTATTAGTGGACCAATGCAGCTCTAACCCATTTGTTTAAGGGTCAACTGCACATTTTTAACTTACCACCATCTTCTTTCAAGGCAGAAGGCCTCTTGGCCTGTGTTCTATTTTTGTCATTCATTTGACTTTTACATATGCTATTCCCCTCTCCATACATTGTTATTTTTGCTTCAAACAATCAATTATCTTTTAAAAGAAATTTAAATAGGGAATTTTTTTTTTTATTCAACTACTTATTTACCATTTCTGATGATCTTTATTTTTCATGTAGATCTAGATTTTCTTCTGGTAGCATTTTTCCTTTTGCCTGAGGACTTATTTTAAAATGTCTTACAGTATAGGTCTGCCAATGATGAATTGTTCAGCTTTTATATGCCTGAAAAAAAGAGAATTTCACCTTCATTTAAAAAAAAGATATTTTTTTAATCCTCACCTAAGGACATGCTTATTGATTTTAGAGAGGGGAAGGGAAGGAAGAAAGGGGAGAGGGAGACACAGAGAGAGAGAGAGAGAGAGAGAGAGAGAGAGAGAGAGAGGGAGAGGAACATTGATGTGAGAGAGAAACATCGATGGGTTGCTTCTCATATGAACTCGCAGCCTAGTCATGTGCCCTGACTGGGAATAGAACCTGCAACCTTTCGGTTTACAGGACGATGCTCCAACCAATGCCACACTGGCTAGGGCTCACCTTCATTTTGACAGATATTTTCACGGGACATAGAGTTGTAGGTTGACAGGCTTTTAAAATTTTCTTTCAGCAGTTTAAAGATATTGCTGCCCTCTCTTCTGTCTAGTTTCTGTCTAGTTTCCCTCCAGAAGTCTGCTATCATTCTTATCTTTGTTGCTCTGTGTATTATCTACTTCTTTTCTCTTGGCTGCTTTTAAGATGTTTTTCTTTATCACTGGTTTTAAGCTATTTGATTATGATTTATCTTGCCATTTTCTTCACAGTTCTCTTGCCTGAGGTTTGTTTAGCTTCTTGAATCTATTGTTTTAATAAAATTTGAGGAAAATTGTCATTATTTCTTCAAATCTTCCTCTTTCCTTCCCTCTTTTCTTCTTTAGAAACTTCACTACATACATTTGTTTGAAACTGGCCCACAATTTAATGTTACTTCTTTTTCTGCTTTGTTCTTTTTTCAGTATTTTTTCTCTGTTTTATTTTGGATAGTTTCTGTTTCTGATATATCACTAATATTGCTTCAGCTCTGTTTAACCTGCTGTTAATCCCATACAGTGTATTTTTCTTCTCAAACATTGTATTTTTAATCTTCATAAATCTAATTTGGGTTCTTTATACCATCCATGCCTCTACCTAATATGCTAATGTTTTCCTCTACCTTCTTGAACATATAAAATATAGTTATAATAATTGTTTTAAGGTTCTTGTCTAGAAATTGTACATCTTTGTCATATCTGGGTCATTCTGATTGATTGATATTCTTCCTCATTAGGAGTCATATTCCCTTGTTTGTTTGTATGCCTGGTACATTTCAATGGATTCCAGACATTACGAATTACTGAATGCTAACTGTATTTTATTTAATATCCTTGAGCTTTGTTTTGGGACAAAATTAAGTTACTTGGAAACAGTTTGATCTTTTCAAGCCTTTTTTTAAACTGCAGGCAAGACCCAAACACCATTCATTCCAGAACTAATTTTTCCCCACTGCTTCGGTAGTGTCCTTCTGAATATCTGGTGCCCTGTGTTTACAAGTCTTTTTTACCTAAGCTGGTAGTAACACCAACTATTCCTGACCCTATGTGATTTCCAAAAATTGTTCTGCTTCTGTGGCATGGCTCTTTCCCCAGCCTCAGGTACCTTCCTCCCATGTATGTACTGATAAGCGCTCAGCTGAAGCCTGAGAGCAGAAGAACCCTCTGCAGACCCCATTCTCTCTCTTTTACTTTAAGGTGTTTTTTCAATCCAAGCAATACCTGTACCTTCCTAAAGATCAAACAGAGCGAATAGATAAAAACGTTAGCAGTTGCTTTTGTTTTAGTCCCCCAGTGTATTCCTCAGAAGCAGCCAGTTTTCATTTTTATGTCTTCTCATATTTACCTACACATGTCTATGTAATACATTTATACTGTCATTTCCTCCTTTTTCAGTTTTAATATTTTCTAATCAAGCTACAACTAGTAAGTTAGGAGTTAGCACTTTTAAACCATTCTTACCACACAGTTTTCTTCCCACAACCTTCCCAACACAGTAACTTTTTCAAAGTTAAACCAATAAAAAATTAATATAATCATGTAACTTTTATTTATAAGCATAACTATTTTCCTTGCCTTTGTTTTCTGCAAAACTGTCTTCAAAGTTAACTAATTACCCCATTAGATCTGTCATATACCTATCTGTAGCTCCCCTACCTCCTTCAGTTGCTCACATGTTTTAAATCATCTCTCTGCTTGTTACCACTGAAGCTCTCCGTCCCAAAAGCTTTCACCTTCTGTGCCGCGTTACCGACCAGCAGGCATTTACTTAGGCTTGCTCAGCAGCTGCCATCCTGAGATTTCCTTCCCCTCATCCTGTTGTTGATTCCCTTCCTTCTCTCCAGTGTTTGAGTCCTCAGTTCATGTGTGCCTTGCCTTTGTCTGTCTGTCTGTCTGTCTCTCCTTTTGGAATATAACATTTCTTATTTTTAAAAATTTTACTTATTGTGGTGTAAGTACACCTAACCTGAGATTCACACACAGTCTTCACAGTTTTAAATGTATAGCACAGTATTGTTCTCTGTGAGTGCAAGGTTGTATAGAAGATCTCTAGAATTTATTCATCTTGTTAAACCCTTTTTCTAGGTTTGTTTCTCTGTCTTGGTCTCTGAAATATCTGAAAATGTTTTTATTCTTCCTTTTACACTTAGATGATTTTTGGCCAAATAAAAAATCTTTTTCTTCCAGAATTTTAAGGACATCTCCATTCTCCTCTGGCAACCAACACAAACCATTCTGATACTAGTTTTTTCTGTTCAGAAGCTTTTAAGATTTTCTTGGCCTGAATGATCTTTAGTTTCATGATGACGTGCTTTGGTGTAGGGCTTTTTTCACTTATTGTGGTGGTCATGTCATTTAATCTGATGACATGTGCCCTTCAGTTCTGGAAAAATCTTAATTTTTAAAAAAATAATATCCTTCCCTTTGTTCTGTGTTTGTGGAATTCATTCTATTTTGTTGTTGGACCTCCTAGATTCATCCCCTAGACTCTCATCTCTCAATTTCATTTCTTGTTCTTTTGTTCTACTTTTTAGAAGATTTTGTCAACTTAATTTCCAACTTTTCTATAGAAATCAAGGAAATTTAAAATAAGATTGAATTTTCTTGTTTTGATTTCTTTTGAATTGCTTTTTGTTCTGACAGTATGTGGGACCCAACACTAAAACATTAGTTGTTGTTTATCTGCAAGTCATCTTTAACTATGAATCCTGTAGTTTCATTTGCTAACCCTGGTAACCCTATTCCTAGTGCCCAGTGAGAGTAAACCAGGGAAGGGGAAGTGACCTGCAGTCCCTGGATAGCAGTGATTTGTTAGGTGCAGGGCAGCATGCTTTAGCCTCTTTCTTCACAGTCACTTTAGATTTGTAAAGAGCTTGGACAGGGAGACATAGATTATCCTATTTGAGTGATGGATTCCCCAATTGTTACCTACATTGGTCAAGTCAGATCAAGTTTGAAAGAAAAGCACATGTTAACTGAATTAGAAATATAGAGGCCCTCCCCTCGCTCCTCTTCTCATATCCCAGCATGCGTGTTAAATTTGCAGAAGTGATTGAATTGGAATCCAGGTAAAAAAGTCTTTTAGGCAAAACAGAACAGAAAAACAAATACTACTACAACAACAACAACAAAACACCCAATTTCAAATGTCTGGGCGGTTTCCTGTGCTCCAGATTTCCCCTGAAGTGAGACCTGATCTCTGCCCAGTGCCCGAAGATCATTATTCTCCTTCACGCCCTTAGGACTTTCTCCTGGAGGCAGAGTAGCGGTCCTCCAAGTCCTCTCGGCTAGTCTTTGTTGAGCTCTGGGCAGGCACTGGACTCAGATGTTTTGTCTTACAAAAAGAAGAATCTTTGAGAGCACTTCTAGCATCCGTGCTTCAGAAATTTCTGACCCAGTGGTTTTCCTCCGTGGAGCTTTCCTTTGCCTTCTTTTCAAAATTATCTTTTTAGTTTTCATTTAAAAATCTATTTTTAAAGGAAATTAGCACATTTATTTGAAATATGTAAAAACAAAAGTTTCTAATATTTTTGTTGTATATCTTTTGGCCTGAAAATATTCCAGAAATATATACACAAATGTTCAAGGATGTATGTACAGTGACATTTCTTATAATTTTACTTAAAATTGCAAAATATCGGAGATGACTATAATGTTCCTCTGTAGGTACATGGATTAAACAGACTATGATTGCTTGTATTTTAGTTTCTGTAGCTTAATACAATGGATGATCAGTCGAAATGAATGAAATGAAAATGAAAGCAACTTTTCTTTCTGTTTGTGTTCAAGAACATCACGAGTAAATAAAATTCAGTTAATTCAGTAATTTAAACTTCAGCTGGGAATTTTAAATTTATTTCTTTATATGACCTTAAAGTTTTATTTTTTTCAGCTCTTTTTTTATAGCTTAAGATGATGCCTTAATTTTTTCCTGTGTAGTTCAAATACGTAAATAGACTTAATTCCAGATAGTTTTAGTGATAACTTTAACTTTTAAATATAGAAATTGTTATGTAGTAAGTAATAATTCTGCCTAGCATTCATAGACATAGGAATCATGTTTGTTCTACTTACTCTGTTTCTTTTTACTAAAAACGGGTGCCTGCCTTGAATAAACTTCTATCATGAGATAGTATATATATATATATTAATTTTTATAAATTATAAAAATATATAATAACAACTGTTATTTGTTATTCAAAAACAAAGCTTTAAAATTGGGAGAATAATATGAACCTTACAATTATAACATGTTATTGCTTTATAGTCAGTCACAGTTGAGAATTGCCCTTTCCATCATCTACCACATTCACCAGATTTGGTTCCTAATCATTTTGTACAGTTTTTGAAACCAGATGCTCCCTGCCAGCATTGGGTCAACTTAAAAGAATACCTGAAAGTCTCTAGTGGCAATTAAAATTTCCTAAATTAAAAGGGTACTGCTTGAGGGAGAATGCTTGTTTGAGAGAGAAAAGACAACACACTCTGTATGTGTCTGTGTGTGTGTTTGTAAATTGAATATATGTACGTATGTATATATTCTATGGTCAAATTTTATGTTGAAATTACTGATAATTATATGAGCAGCCTACGGATTAGAAAGCTAGTGGGGTTTTTTTTTTTTGGTTTCTGGTTTTATGGTATTATGCCATTAGAGGGCAGTATTGTAGCGGTTAAATTTGCCTTAAATGTATCCACTTAAAAATTTTATACTTTATAAGCAAATTTAAGGCCTTAGATTTTTTGTATATTAAATTGTAACCTCACTTGATGCGTCCCTGAAAATATTTCAAATTAATAGAGGAAATATATTACGGGTTAAGCGGTTTTACACACAGATCTCTTGATTTGGGTTTGGAGAAGGGAATTATTTTGGTCAGTGGGGCCAGAAGGTGAAATAACGTGCTTCACAGCATGTCAGCCCCTCTACAGGATTGAGTTTATAGGAATAGCCACTTAACTCCCAAAAATTTGCCTTAGGGGCTTCCTGAAAACAGATCTATGGATGATTCAACCTGTGGACTGACTTTTCTAGCTAATAAGTGGAGGAAGAGATGAGATTTTTAAGGTGTATGGCTCTAGGGACATTTTGGGAGGATCCACTTGATTTTATCTGGTAGATTCCCTTTTGGTTCAATATATACACTCCTGGCAGACTAACGCTTTTTGTTTTGTTTCTACAAGTAATTAATAAATTCACGGAAATGTAGTATTTCTCAAAAAGCAAGTGTGATTTTTCACTCTAAAATCCACTGGCTTTTAAAAAGAAGTATTATTACAGTACGGTTATTATCTTTATCAATAAAACCGCCTATAAAATCCTCCCTTTACTGCTGCCTGTAAGAACTAGATAATTGAAATCGAGACACTCGAGCTCCTGCAAGTCTTAGCGGTGGGACTGGGCATGCCCAGTAGCTCAGGAGGTTCTGGTTGCAAATAGGAAGCTTTCGCCGTTCTGCAGCCGCAGGGACAGGCAGCTCCGTGGACGAGGGTCTGACTCTCATAAACGTAAGCACGTGAGGGGCCCCAATCGTGTTTTTTCGGGACCCTTGACGTCTTTTTGCAGAAGCAGTGGTTCGGCTTTTCGAGACTGTGGAGGTCTCAGAGGCCTAGCACCCGGTCCCTGCGACTGCGGCCTTGGCCAGCCCACCGGAGCGAGCGGGATCGGGAGGCTGGGGGCGGGGTAATGGGGGGGTGGGGGAAGGCAGCGAAGCAGGGAGGAGGGCGGGGAAGGGAGAAGGGGCGGCTCCAATGGCGTGTTGTCCAATTGCCGCGGCTCTTCCCTGCATATATTTTGCACCGAGACGGGAGTCCTAGTCTAGATCCTAGTGGAGCCCGGCAGCCGAGTTGTGAAGCTTCTCAGCACAGTATTGTGATCGGCATCTTCCTGGGATTGCCAAGCCCCAGAAGCCGGGTCTCTTTAAATTAGGGCAGCTGTTTTCTGTTTCTCACTGGGCTGCAGAAAGCTAGGAGATTTTAATCTAGCTCAAACAAGGCTGCTGGTATTCCTTTTTTTTTTTTTTTCCGCGAGGGTGTTTTTGGCTGCAATTGCATGAAATCCCAATGGTGTAGACCAGTGGCGATGGATCTAGGAGTTTACCAACTGAGACATTTTTCAATTTCTTTCTTGTCATCCTTGCTGGGGACTGAAAACGCCTCTGTGAGACTTGACAATAGGTAAATGTCGGCTGGGGTAGTGTCTTTAAATTTAGTCGTGAGATACTTGTAATAATGCAGGTGAAAGATAGGCGAATTCCTTTGTCCATTGCTGAGAGAGCATAGTGATATGGATGTGGCTTTCTGCAATGTTTAGAATAGCCTTCGTTTCACCAGCCTGGTCAAAGAACAGGCTTTCAGCACATTATGTAATTTAGCCCTTTGTGGCTCACTAAAATAGGGAAATGTCTGGATGTTCATTAGACAGTGGCTTATGTTTTATGGAGGATTATATATTACAAAGCCTTAAAGAATATTTCAAAAATGATACCAGAAACATCATAAAATGGAAAATCCTTTGTGTGTGTGTATGTGTGTTGGGGGGGACGTTTAAGATAAATTCCATTGATCGATTTTCCCCCTTTTTTCCAGCTCTTCTGGTGCAAGTGTCGTAGCTATTGACAACAAAATCGAGCAAGCAATGGTATGTACTGATTAAAAATCGTTTGTACGAAATGTGGGCACAGTACAAAAAACAAGCTGTCTTGGGATGAAACCCGTGTAACCATAGTTAGGAGGTGATGGCTCTGCATACATTAGAAATGCCTGCACTGCCCCCATTCTGTCAGCGTGAAGCCACGTACCCGAGGCTGCCTTGGAGAGAGAAAGGGGCGCCGAGGATGTTCAGTATTCTTTCCAAGACCGCTGTCTCACAACCTCGGGGTTTGTGCACAGTCCCTTTGGCTGGGGAATTGCTAGGGAAGCGCCGGCCCTGCGTGTCCTCCGGAGGTGGGCACATCTCTAGGGATGTGGCTTTACTAGCAAGCCTAAGGTTTACTAGGGAACTCGGGGTTGGGGGGAGGAGGCCCCAGAAGAGGGGACCTTGGGAAGGGGCCATATAGACAGAGGGATCCCAGTGATGTAGGCTACTGCACAATGAAGACGAATCTGAAAAAAAGTTTGGTCTTCCGAGCCTGCGCCTGGATTTCTCCTATTTTTTATTTCCGCCTTGGCTGTTCTTTGTTATTGGAGCAGCGCCTGTGGCTCTTCTCACGGGATTCTCTTCCCACTGTTGCTAGGCAAACTCCGAACCTTTAATTCGGAGCTATAAATAAATCGAGCTCTCATTGGTTGCAACGTCTGCCCAGGTTTCTGTGATGTCAGTATGATCTCGAAAGTGGCGGGGGCAGTCGGGGGGGGGGGGGGGGGGGGGGGGGGGGGGGCTGGTAAGGGTGGAGGGAGGAGAATGCGGCAACATGCTCCGTAGGAACTGGCTGCAGCCGGTGCTGAGGGAGGCCGTCTGGCAGCAGCAGGCGGGCGGGGCAGGAGGGACTTGGGGGCGGGGAAGCGGCTACAGTTGCTGCGGGCCTGGACATCCCTGCGGTTAGGCTCCTGCTTGGCGACTCAGCCTTAATGCATGTTGCCATTTCAAATAGAAACCTGACTGTTTGCATGGCTAGCAACTGCTGCAAAGAAAGCGTAGACTTTAAAAAAGTTATCACTTATACATTAAACTTGAGTGTTGTACAGTTGTGATTATATTCAGTAGTTTCCCCTGGTGCCTCTAAATGAACAATAAAACCAAGATATGTCAATGGCGAGAGAGAGCCAGGCAAAATAATACTTTAGAAATAAGGAGTCTGGTAAATAGTAAGTTAAACCCTTTTTTCCCCTCTCCCTTTCAGGATCTGGTGAAAAGTCATTTGATGTACGCAGTTAGAGAGGAAGTGGAGGTCCTCAAAGAGCAAATCAAAGAACTAATAGAGAAAAATTCCCAGCTGGAGCAGGAAAACAATCTGCTGAAGACACTGGCCAGTCCTGAGCAGCTTGCCCAGTTTCAGGCCCAGCTGCAGACTGGCTCCCCCCCTGCCACCACACAGCCACAGGGGACCACACAGCCCCCAGCCCAGCCAGCGTCCCAGGGCTCAGGACCAACTGCATAGCCTCCTATGCCCCCGCAGAACTGGCTGCTGCTGTCTGAACTCAACAGACCGGAGATCATGTACTAGGGGGAATCTGCCTCCACAGTCACCCATTTCATTGCTCGCTGCAAAAGAGACGTGAGACTGACATATGCCATTATCTCTTCTTTCCAGTATTAAAACACCCATATGCTTTTGGCTTGAAGAAATTTCTTAGTCGGGTGAATTAAAGGTGAATAGAGAATTAGCATGGATATACTGGGACCTCCTGCAGCTTGGCAGACACTTGAGAAATGGTTTAACTGATGCTGAGGAGCTGTGTGCCTTTCCATCCCTTCCCTGCTCCGCATCCTTCCAAGAGTTGCCTCCTGCTTGCACGCAGCGTGTGGCATGGGGCTACGGAGCAGTGGCGCTCCACTGGACTGTCCTCTCCTCTCTCCCACCTGTGAGGAACTTGAAAGGGAGGTCAAAGGAAAGACTGGTACATACTCTTGCCTGAAATGAGGGGAAACAGTTCATTGTACAAACTGATGACTGTCACCGAAATCCATAAAAAAACCAATAGTACTGTGTGCCTCTTTCTGAAACAGTGGATGTCGCAAAACTATTAAGAGTGACTAAAAGGTGGACAGTTAGCTGGGACCTAGGCTACCTTACCATGAAGGATGTTTTACTTATTATATATTTGTGTATGTAGTGTAACTATTTTGTACAGTAGAGGACTGTAACTACTACTTAGGTTGTACAGATTGAAATTTAGATGTTTCATTGTCTGTCAGAAGAGGTGTGGGTTGTCTTTATAGAGAGATCTACATAAAAAATACTACGTGAAGAAAACCACACCTAAAGAAATTTTAAGAATTTGACACAGTTAGTCACTTTGTGTAATCTGAAACCTTCTAGCTGCTGAGTATCTTGAAGTAAATCCCTGTTCACTGAAGTCTCCTGATTGAGCTGGTTGAATAATTTGAAAAATGATCAGTTCTAGTTAGTTTCTGCATATTACCTGTATAGTAGTTATATGCATATGTTTCTGTGCATGTTCTCTACACAGTTGTAAGTTGTCACTGTATTTAACTGTTGCACTTGTCAACTTTCAATAAAGCATATAAAATGTTGATAAACAAGTGTTTTCATATTACAGTGTTAACATAATTGCAGTCATTTCCACAACTATTCTAGGTAAAGTTACAATTTTGACTAGTAAAATCCTGAAGGAAGGATAAAGGACTGGGTAAAGTAGGGTTCCTAGCGGTTTGACTATAGAGGTAGAAGGAAATAGACATTGCGTTGTTTCAACCAGTATGTGTAGAGAGACATAGTGAAGGAGACAGTACTTAGTTCTTCAGACTAGTGTTACCAAGACAAGTGGCTTCACTTCTCAGGGCTGACATGGAGCATTGAAAGAGAATCTCCAAGTTCCCCTGTGGCTTTAAATTTCTAGGAGTCCATGAAATTCTTAACCTTCCAGTGTTCACCAGCTGAGAGGGGGGGAATGAGACTTACTCTGTATGTAAGTCCACTAAGCAGATATAAAAAGATGGACATTAGAGAAGATATTTTCCACTTAAAGAATACCTTGGGTTGGGATGTCTTTCCTATGTGATTTGAGGCACCAGCTCCTGGGAATGTCCCAGCAGAAGACAGGATGATTCCAGGGATTTCTGCTATGAATTTGAGGTGGGTCCGGATGAACAAGGGCATCTCTCCCAGGTGATTAAGATTGTAAAATTGGTTGAAATGTAAAATGTGATGGAATTCTAAAGCAGAAGGGCACCTGAGAAGAGAGCCCAGGGGGGTCCCACTCTACTAGGAGGAGTGCCAACTCCTGTGACATTAAACAGGACGGTCTTATCAGCTCTGGAATCTGCCCCGGGACTTGAGCAATGGCCCTTTCCCATGACCCCTCCACCCAGTGGGAATCCGGGCAGTGCTGAGCTCGGGGGCTTATTTAAGGCCTTGCAGAACAAGGACTTTGCTGAATCCTATATTTCTCTCATGTATAGCTGTTGGGAGATGATGGATAGGTGAGTGAAACATCAGAGTTCCTTGGAAAGAAATGGATGGTGTTCCAGTGTTGTAAAGCGACTGGTATGGAGACAGCTCACGGTGAAGCAGTAACTGCTCACCGCCACAGGCTGGTGGCAATCGCCATAAAGATGGTTTGGGGAAGTTGGAGAGGACTTAAAAAAACTTTGTCATATTAGTTAAAAGGTTATATAACTTTGACTTAAAGATACACTTAAGTTGTAATTATATTTCTTTTAAAAAGAAAACTAGTGAACGGAAATGTCCAGCTATTTCATCTTTTATGTCTTCAGTGAAGACACTTAATACCAAAGGTGGTAATTGTGGAAACTTTGAGAAGTTTTATGTCAGTGTATTATTAAGATAATAGAGAACTTTTTTCTAGGCTACTTAATGGAATTTGGGGCCTTTTTACTTCAAATGTGACACTCCTGTGACATTTTGAGAGCTGAGTATTGTGAAATAAGAATGAGTTAGAATCAAAAGGTGTTTTTCGACGTGTTCATTTAATAATCACTAAACATGCTTTAGGTCAGCAATTTTCAACCGTTTTCATCTCATGGCGTACATAAACTAATTACTAAAATTCTGCGGCACACCAAACTATCTTTTTTGCCGATCTGACAAAATATTGGTGTAAGTTTGATTGATTCACACGGGATGACTGTTGTGTTGGCTGCTGTCATTTTTTAAAATTTGACAGTCTAAGGGAAGGGAGGTCAGTGCCCCTGACTAAATAGTTAGGTATCGCATGTTTTAAAAATTCTTACGGCACACTGCTAGTTTAAGTGATTGACTTATATTTCAGGATGTTTTTAAAAGGTATTTTACTACTTGTTTACAGACATGATTAGACCTTTGTTGGCCTGTGAGTTATTATATGATTGACTCTATCATACTTAACGTTCAGTGGAGCAGGAAAGATTTAAGGGGAATGGAACGTTGTGCCAGTGCTGGGTGTTCATGACATCAGCAATTGCAGCGGGAGAGACCGCTGCTCAGTGAAGGAGAAACAGAAGGAATTTTACATGATTTTAATGCATGTCTGCTTTCTGTTTCAAATTAACAGTGTTCATAACTCAGTAATTCTGTGCTTTTTGGCATACTTATAAAGCAGAAATTTATTTTTCATTATGTGATGAATATGTAATGCCAGAATCAATTTTAAATTTACATAAAAAATGTATAAAAGTTAATTATAACTGAAATTAGAAATGAAAATTAATTTCAGTAGACACCACTCTGCCTTTCTTTTATATAAAATAAGTAGTTGGAGCTACCAGGGGCCTGACAATGTAACTATTTTCCAACAGCGATAATGGCATTAAAGATTAGAAACAGGGACAGAGAAAATGAAGTTCCCTCCAGGTAAAATGGTCTGAAAATGGACAAATGTACCCACCAGTGGGACATGGAAGCAGACTGTGCAGTAAGCCTCCTGCACAGGTATGGGGAGGGCGCAGAGCTGAGGGGCCAGGGCGGCCTGGCAGTAACCAGCGGGGTGACCTTCGGACAAGGAGTAGAACCTCTCAGACCCTTCTCATCTGCACAGTAAGGAGCTGGATCAGATCAGGGAGCTTCTGCCTTGCCTTGGGGCGCTGTAGTCTTCTGCTTCATACGTGACTTTATTCTTTTGGGCCGGGGAGAATGTGTTGTTTCTGTTTGTTCACTCCTTGGGCTAAAATTAATTTAGTTTTAACCCCAGCACTGCCAGTGACCTTGGGCAGGTGACTTGACTTGCATGCTAAAATGGGGACATGCTCTCTACATAGTGTTTTTGTAAAGATAATGCTGGGAAGCAGTAAACACAGTGATGAGTTCAGAGCAAGTGGTCAAGGAACATTAGCCTTTTATTTTTGAGCCATTCATCTTCTTGTTCATGTTGGTTCATAATTTAACTTTGTGTTTTTTGTAGGAATAAAAAAGCTGTGGCATTTTTATTATTTAATAGCTTTTGATTTAGCACTTGATAATAGTGGTGGTTGTTAAAATTATTCCAAAAACATTTTTAAAATGCCATTTAGAATATAGATAGAAATACACCACTTCCTCTGCATCTAAAAAATAATATCTAGCCTGGGCTGGGTGGTTTAGTTCATTAGAGAGCCATCCCGATACACGAAGTTTACAGGTTTGATCCCTGGTCAGGGTACATATGACAAGCAAGTAATGAATGCGTAAGTAAATGGAACAACCAGTCAGGGTTTCCCCCTCTCTGTCTCTCTTTCCCCTTCTCTCTCTCTCTCTCTAAAATTGATTTAAATAATGGTACCTAAAGGCAGCTATTTCATTTATGTGGTTAGAGAAGAGATTTGTTGGGAGTTGTTCATGTTTGAAAATCATGAGTGGAAATATATACACAATTACAGGTGGGGTGTATATATATATATTAAATTATATATATACCTTAAGTTACTGATTTCTTATGGAGAAAAAAGCTCTGTGTGAAACAGTGCCATGAAACTCCCACTGCCAGGCAGACCCGAAGCCGCCGGGGTTAGTCGCCAGCCTTTGTCGGCGCCTATTGGGGGGCTCAGCGGCCATTTCACAATGCGCAAAATTACTGCAACGTTACAACATGAATCTGCTTCAATACAGGTGCTTTGGAAACATGTCTGTGGGATAGGACAAATTCCTTGAGTGAAGAGAGGGTAAGACATCAGGAAGTGGCAGTGAATGTGGCAATTGGAGGGGGTGTGCTCCATCCACAGATTAAGGGGACCAGTTGCCGTGTGGGAACTCAAACACTGTGTTGCCAGATTTTCCAACTTTTCAAGATCTAAGCTCTATCTGAAAATTTCCGATCTTTGGACACTATGCAGGCCAAACAAAAGCATATGCTGTGGCCCATAGGCCCTGAGTTTCCACTCCCTGCCTTCTGTAGCTGTCTCGAGAGCCAGTCTCCTGTCCTAAGTGGCTGCTCATCCTTCAGCCCAAAACAGTCTTTTTGATTATTGAACATGGGCACAGGCTTTCTGGTGAGCTGTGCGTGACTTTATTCAGAGACCGTTTGCTGAGTACCGGCTCCACGCGGGAGACAGTACAGTGAACAAGGCGCGCAGTCGCTGCCCCCAGGGACAGCCCGAGGCGCTACCTTTAAGATAAACGAGGCAGTTTGTTTTCTGGTGAAATTTACCTTATGTGATATAATAACTGAATAATTTCTTCTCTATTCCTTCTCAGATGAATCCTTTAGCAAAAGTGTTTCTGGGAATTCTTTTAAGAACTCTCGTTAAATTGGTAGCGTTTGCTCATGGTGATATAAACTCCGTCACTACATCTTATAGCTGACTCATGTAGGGACAGAGACTGATGTGTGTGCCACAAGGTTGTATCGCACATGCTCCAAATTTCTGGGAATAACATATTTCAGTTAAAGCCACTCGCCCTATTATGTCAAGTACATTTAATTCATGCCCCGAGAGTGGTGTGTCGTCAGAGTCGGAGACCAAGAAAACCAAGACTTAGTCTCCCTCTTTAAGGAGGGAGCAGACGTGATGATGACCGACAGCACCGGTTTGCCCAGAAGCGAGGCTGCTCCTGGGAAGTGGAACTTTCAGTGCGAAAACCAGGGAAGTCCCAGGCAAACTGGCACAAGTCGGTCGCCCTGGAGCCCATTTCCTGTTTTAGCTGGACTGGACACACAGCTAAATTACATCTACCAGCCCCTTGAAGTTAGATGTGAGCGTGGGACCCGGTTTTAGCAATGGATTAAAAGCCGAAGTGACGTAACCCGTCCAGACTTGGCCCTAAGAAAACCGTTCTGGGTGATCTCCTGTGCTCCTTCCACTGACACTGACCGGATGGAGACAACCTGGTGTCCTTGAAGGCGGACAGAGCCTCTGTCAGCCTGGGTCCCTGAATGACTGTGGAGAGTCCTCCCCTGCCAACCTGGAAGCGGCGAGCACAGCCACGTGAGCAAGGGCGTGTCAGCCATTAGGCATTTTAGAATCTGCTTGCTTCAGTGGCTAACCTGAACTAATGAACGCAAGTACCCTGAAGCGGGGCGCTGCTGTCAGAAAACCTAAAATGTGTGGCAGACTGTGGGGTGGTGGGCGATAATGAAACTACGGAAGGGTCAAGAGATTGGGACCCATATTGTGAACTGGCAAAACATTTTCTAAAACTCTTGCCTATGATAACTTAGGAAGGTGCCCATTGCCTAGTGAGAGTGTAGCTGTGAGGAGCTAGAAAGTTAGTGACCTGTGGCTCTTTTTGTGTTTGGCAAAGACCTTCAAGAAAAAAAATTGAGCTCAGGAGAAAGGAAAGAGGATAAAAATGCAGAAATTTGGGGCTGCCTGGTATTGGAAACATCTACTACTTCTAGACCCCTAGGAGTTTGAAATAAGACTAAGGAAAGGTCAATAAGACTTCTCAGTTAGACAAGGTACTTTACCCCTTCAGCAAAGATGGGATAAAGGATACGGACTCTCTGTATGTGCCTTTGGTTTCAGATGACTTCCAGCTGCTCACTCTTCAGCTGATGGAACAGTCAAGACAGAATACGAAAACAACACAATTATGTCCAAAAAAATATTTTTGGTCTTGCTTCTGACACATTGAATTGATGGGATAAAATGGGGGAGAAGCCTACTAAGTGTTTAAGGGACTTTTATTGCCAAGGAAAACATAAGCCAGGTCAGACTTAAACAACAACAACATGTTGAAACCTTCAAAGGGCCCTTAGGCCCCCAAACTTGCAGGAGCTGGAATTAGGTGAAACGAGTGTCTCAGGCTGTATAGCTCGCAAGGAGAACATTTTCCCCCCACACCCAGTTCACACATGGCATGGAGGAGACTGCACAAGAAAACCTCCCAGAACTAGGAGTCTGTTGTTTTAGAGAATAATGAGCCAGCAATTTCTTTCAGAGAGCAAAATCAGAGTGCGGTCAAGGAACTCCCACTGCCAGGACAAAGGGATCTCCTCGGGGCCTGACCAACAGGATTTCGTAACAGCTGAGGGCCGGGGCCTGCTGTGTCCCACATGCTTCCAATGGGAGTTTTATCACAGTTGTCATTCCGAGGCTCCACCATTGTGATTGTCACTAGAAGGAAAGATACATTTGTCTTAATTCCAGAACTTCAGGATCCACATTCAAACCTGTGCCTCACTTAGTGGTCTCGGAGTTTGAGTGGGATGTAGTAGTTGGATGGGACCTTGGGCGGCTGCCTGTGGGGAAGATGAGTGTGTTCTATGAGGGCAAGAAGATAAAAAATATATATATGAATCCAAAGGGAGGGCCATGCCAGAGACTGATAGGAGTTTACCAAAAAAAATTTCCTCTTCCTGGGTGCACAGATGGTAGTTCCCAGACTCCCTTGCAGCTGGGCGAGCCCATGTGATTAAAGGCAAAGGAGTGTGGGCACACATGCTGTTTTGTCATTTCCTGACTCATTAAAAACTTCCCATGGGCAATCCTATATGCTCTTTCACCATCAGGCAGCTGGTTGGAGACCACTCTGTAAATCTCATGTTGGAGATGGCACGGCCTTACCAGCCTGGGCCCCTGAATGACTAAGGGAAGCAGAGGCCCTTTTCTTGTTTCCTTACTCCCCAACCCGGAACTACTCAGAACTCTTATAAGGGAGCAAGAACAAATTTCAGTTACACTTCAGACATATGTTTCTTAGTCTGTTACTGGTAGCAGATATGGACTTCCTGAAGCAGCACTACAATATAATGGACGTGGAGAACCAAGGAGCAGTAAGTAGAGCTAGATGAGTTGGAAACATCAGAGGAGTTCCGAGAAGAGGTGAACTTGATGTTGACTTTGAAGAAGCTGTAAAACAATACACAAGAAAAATAACTTTTTACATAGTTATCAAAAACAGTTGCCTTCCCATGTGATAAAGAATGAAATATCTTCCTGGGAGCTTGAAAAAAAACACTATGCAGTAAGAAGTGAGAAGTGTCTTGCTGAACTTGTAAAGTGTAACTTGTTTTGAGAAACACCAGTGACAAATAACCAGCTAAGATCAGAGGTCACAGTTTTGCGATCCTCAGGCCACATGAAGCCTACTGACCAGAGCTGGCTCTCAGACATGCTTTTACAGCGTTTGTCTTTTTTTATATCATTCCAAGTTCTGGCAACCTTGAGTCTACCTGTATTTCTTCATGATGATAGTCAGCTGATGCTGAGTCATAGCTATTGTCCACCGTGGCCTCCAGCCTGCCAGAGCCCACCACTCCTGTGATTGCCCCACGCTGTCAATTGCCGTCATGTGTCAAAGAGCTGATAAATGTGATGCAGACCAGGTGTGTCTGACACCAAGGCCTGTGCCGTTAGCCACCATTTCGACCACTTCTAAAGCCAGGCAACCCCATCCAGTGGAGCATGCCTGGGCCCCGCGGCTGCCCCAGTGTTGGCATTATGTGCATTCCTCAGTGTGTGCCCCAGAGAGCGGTGAAGGTGGCAGTGCAGGTCAGGGCTGGCACGTAAGACAATACCCTGTCCGAACTCTTCCCAGTCTGTCAAACTGCTTGGCTAGCAGGACCCAGAAACTTTTGTGTCCTTGTAAGGGAATTTTGCACAAAGGGAAGCATAGGTACCATTTGAGTCAGAGAATCTACAGGTGAACACACAACACAAAGGCAAGTAGCCCTCTTTCTCCCTGTCCAGCACGGCACCAGATGGGGATCCACTGAGTAGATGGGACAGCTGTCTTTCCCACTGCAATAGCATGGCCAGTTGTCCCAGAAAAACCAGCACTGGAGGATGAAATGTTTCAGCGAAGGATGTTACTATTCACTCATTCATAAAATCCACCATGTTAATTAAGCACCCACAATATGCCAAGCTTAGGGAGTCTTCCTAGGTCATGTGGATACAGCAGTAAAAGCACTTCTGATTTTGAGGTGTCCCAGCCCAGAGACACAGATATATTAAGAATTACTATAATGATATTGATGGGACACCGTGGAGGGAAGGTGGGTAACTGAGGGAGGAGGGAAGAGACACAGCTTCAGAAAGAAGGCTTTGGTCTCCTAATTTTGTTTTGAGAAGAGGTGTTGGAATATCCAATCTTGGCTGCCGAGTTCATTCTCCCACCTTTCTTTGGGAACCTCCTGTGTGGCTACAGAAGTGGCCTGCTCGACATCTGCCCTTTCCTGGCCACGGTGCAGTCTGAGTCAACCTTAACACACAAAAGACTTGGAATCTTGTCCCTGCCGCTCTCTCTCTGCTGGATTCAGTTTGAAAATGAACCACGTACAGTGCTGCAGCCCTGAGCGAAGAGCTGGGGGCTCCTGTGGAAGCCTTTTCTGGACCCAGAAGATGGCGGCAGCGTAAAGAACGCTGGGCAGAGGTGCTGCTCCTTGTGACTCATTTGAACCCTGCAGTCGTCTGGTCTGAAGCCACATCCACACGCACCGTCACCGCCCCCCACGTCGTTCTCTTCTCTGAAGCTGACTTAAGTTAGGTTTACTGTGGCTTGCAAACTAGAGGGTCCCTAACCGATACAGGTACTTTCTCTTTTTCCTTGTCAACAGATTGGGATTCTGTTTTAATTTTTTTTCCCCCACAGGAACAATTATTGTTGCATGCTTTGAATTCTCAAAGTTCTATAAGAGAGATAAGTCTGTTGTGAGATAAAAAAAGAACTAAAGCCCACCTCCCAAAGTTTCAAATTGAGTCCATTAGCATGTAAAAAATCTTACTAATATCGTGGGTGAAGGACGTGATCTTCGGTGTACTTAACTGGCCCTTCAGTGGAGCCCGTTCTGTAAAACAAGCAACAATAATCTACATGGAGGTAGTGGCCAGCTCTTGTCTGGGGCGGGGCGGCGGGGGGTGGGGGTCATAGAGGCTCCCTGAGAAAGTGGTGCTTAAGTTGTTCCTTGCAGGAAAAATTGGAGAGTGCCACAAGGCAGGTGGGAGGGGCGGTTGGGGGAAGGAAGGGGAGGGGTGTTGGAGGCATCTCGTGAACAGGCAGAGGAGTGGAAACTGCCGGTTTCCTCCAGCTGCAGCTAGGCTGGTAGGGTCTGAGTGGGAAGGGGGACTCGGGCCTGGAGTGTCCTGTAATCATGCTAAGGAGTTGTAGGGAAGAAAGACTATAATATAAAGTCCATTTAGGAAGAGTTAACGTGGAATGAGATTGTGCGCAGAGGAACCCGTTATTGAGCTGTTGAAATAGATTCAGGTGCAAGAAAGGAAGCATGCCAGGAAGCGGCATGTCTGGGTGAGGTGGGGAGGACTATGGTAATTGCTGGGTGATAGTGTCATCACTGGGACAGGAATAGAAAGGTAGACCAGTCTGGGAGCTTAAATACGCTTAGTTTTGAGTATGTAGAGTGAGGCACCTGTCAGGTATCTCGGAGGAGCTTTCTTCTCACCAAGCTGACCGACAGCCCTAGGAGTGCGAGAGAGATCCAGGCTGTTCCGCAGAGGCTCCAATGCTCCCCAGTGTCCATGCTTTTCTTCCAGAGCACAGCTAGGCTCCCTTTCTCCCCCTCTCTGGCAGTAACAGACAGCGGTGGAATGTGACCCACAGGCGTGGCCCTGAGGCAACTTGGCACAGTCTCTGGGCATCCCAAGCTGAGTAGGGGGCAGTGAGGATGCGGGGAGCGCAGAGCTACAGTCCGCGGGAGCTGCCCTCCAAGTGTCTATGTGGAGCAGGGCACCTCCTCCCCAACCTCCCTCCCAATTCAGAACGTACTATGAAGAGAATAAAAAGTAAACTTGACCTGCTAAGCCCCAGACGTTTGGGCTGGGGGCTTGTTAGCCTGCCTTGATTAACACAGCTGACATGAGTGAGCGGAGACGCATTCCTGTGAGTGGAGGTGAGCCTGGGGTTGATGTGCAGCTCGGAAAGCGCCTAGTCCAGGAGGAGAGGTGGAGGGTGGAGCCTCGGAAAACCGGGCTGAAGGGGATGCGGAAGAAGAACCACCCACAGAGGAGGTGGAAATAGAGGTAAGAGAGGCAGGTGAACCTGGGAGGCAGGGAAATTTAGGATAAGAGTGTGGGTAACATTGTAATGTGCTTGAGAGATGTCAGGACAGAGTAACAACAGAAAAGGGTCCATGGAGGTTGTCAAGTAAAGGAGATGAGACACTCAGGTGGGTTGAGGCAGAGACTTGCTGTCGAGGGGCCTGAATGATGAAAGGGTGGGGTAAAGGGAAGTCAGTAAGAGGGAATCCACAGTCTAAGGAACTTGTCTAGAAGAGAAAGGAGAGGAAGAGAAACAACTAAACAAAAGATCAAGGGAAAAAATTCAAATGGGAGACATTGGTACATGCTTATCAATCACAGATAATAACTGACAGCCCCTGAGGAAGCAAGAAGATATGGGAACCGCAACACTGGTGTCAGAGTTAGGTCTTCTCAGAGAAAGGACAAGAAAGTAGAGGTGGATGCAAATACACACCAGTGCAGGCCTGGGGAAACTGGACATTCTCCTCCTACTAACCAAATTTGTCTCCTGTGAATTAGGAAGTAGGGACCTGCACAGGAAGTCCAGATAGCAAAGGCTGGAAGTTTGAGGAAAATCACTGAAGAGAGAATCACAAAGACTTGTAAAAGGAAATGATTCAAGCCCAGGACTTTTGGTTCTAGTAGCAAATCCAGACCCCACAGGTCCTTGGAATCTCCACAGAAGCCTCTGCCCCTAAGTCACCAGGCTCCAGGACTGAGGTCTGGGGCTGCGCAGAAGATGGGATGGACTCAGGTGAGGCTGGAGATCATGGAGGTGGTAACTCAGATAGTCCACGTGTGAGAAAATGCAGACCTGGGTAGGAGCAGTGGTTTAAGGGAAAGGGATGGGGGGATTAGGACTTAAAAGACATGAAAGCTGTAGAGTTGAGAGAAACACAGGACCAGCTAGATAGTGTTAGGCCATTGGGCCTGGATGGGCACCTGGGACAGAGTGTGTCCTCAGGAGGTTCTATCCCAGCAGTACTGAAGCCTATGAAGTTACAAAACAGAGTCACACTAGATATAGGAGTGGGGGTGGGGCTGTCCCTACACAGCCTCTTTGTTTTACAGAGGGGACACTGAGTCCCCGGGGCATGAAGTCACTTATCCAGGATCACAGAGTTAGTGCCCAAGACAGCCCTGGAACCAAAAGTGATTGGAAGGGGAAGAGAAGAGTTGGTGAGAAGTGGGGAGGAGAAAAGGGAAGGGGCATTTATTCATTCATTCCTCCACTCACTTCTTCGTTCAGCAAATAAGTATTGCCTTTCAGGTGCTGGGGCCACAAACATGACCTGGCACCTGCTGTTAGGGAACTTCTAGACAGAGTGGGGACCTAGCCTCTGGAATACAGTGTGCAGGATACAGCAGGACGTCAAGGAGGAGAGGGGCAGTTCTGCCTGCGATGCTGGAGAGGGCGGCCGGTGAGGGCCGGGAAGGGCTTCCGAGGGGAAGCAAGTTGGCTGAGTCTTAAAAGATGAGGTGGCCCAAGAGGAAAAGGACATCTCAACAGAGGGAGTGAGAGCCAGGCTCGAAAGTAAGCTGTCTGAGGTAGCCCTCAGGTTGAAAGAGGGAGTGAGTGTGTCTCCTTGGAAATCCCATTTTGACTGATAGGGGAATATAGTGGGAAACTTCAAAGAGAGGTCTTGGTGTTGGCGTGAGTTATGGCTTTCCCCATGCAAGCCTGTCAGTGCAGATCAGAGAGCGGAGTGGAGAGAAAGTTGTCCCATGTCTCTCAGCTGAGAGCTGGAGGGGGCAGAGCGCAAAGCCAGACCCTGGGCCCCAGTATCAGCGCCACTGCACTCAAACCGTCAGATACCACACAAGGGGGCCTTGGACCCTGGAGGCGGGTCAGATTCATAAATAACACACATGAAAAGTGACAATGCTAAAATCTCTGAGCAAGAGTGTTCAGGGAGAGAGTGAATAACTCCATCCAACTGGGAAGGAGGAGCAGAGGTAGGATCCCGAGGAATAAACAGCATTTTGATACAGCTGATAGGAGTCATAGAGAGAGAAAAGCTTTACTGGGAGAACCATGAATTATTCTGATGGCATTTCTACCTTGGAGAGAAGTGTCTGTGGATTTCAAAGCAACCAGCAGCTGGAATCTGCAGTTTCTCTGAATCCTGGCTCCTTGGGTCTACCCACCTCACCCTCTCACCTGCTAGGGTCAGCAGTTTTCTTAACAAAGCTGTCTTGATGTACAGATGCTAACTAAATATCTGTTGAGTGAATGAAAAGGGACAATGAGAAAAGATTTGCAAGGGCCTTGGCCTTTCTTTATTTCTTTTTTTGAAAGATTTTATTTATTTATACGTAGAGAGAGGAGAAGGGAGGGAGGAAGAGAGAGAGAGAGAAACATCGATGTGTAGTTGCCTCTCACACGCCCCGAACTGGGGACCTGGACCGCAACCCAGGCATGTGCCCTGACTGGGAATCGAACTGGTGACCCCTTTGTTTGCAGGCCAGCACTCAACCCACTGAGCCACACCAGCCAGGGCAGGCCTCAATCCTTCCACCACTAGGGAAAATCTTTTGTAATTCTGGGATTATCAAACAGGAAGTTTAGTTTACCCACAGGTCTTAACTTATTATTTCCTGCAGCAGGGTTCTTCATCTTTTTTGTGCCTTGAATCCTTTTGGTGTTTGGCGAACCATTGTCACAACAAGGGGTATGTGTGTGTGTGTGTGTGTGTGTGTGTGTTTAAGTCTTTGTCAAGTAGTGGACTAATTCTTTTTTTAGAACAAAGCTTTAAATATTATAATAAAATATGCAACATCATAAAGAAAACCTCTATATTAAAATATAGTTGTCAGAATATTTTAAAAATAAATTAGTGGTAGGGTAATAGAAAATGCTTATTTATTCATATTAACTAACACGATCAAGTAGTAGGTTTCATTAATTGCTGTGATTTTGAAGTAATGGTGAACTTAAGGATATTTTGAAATATCTTCAAAATATTTAATATATCTGAAATATCTATGATTTCTACTGGCAATAAAGTCACAAAAACTGCTAACACTATTGTGTTTTGATGTCCACATTTATTACCAAAGAAAATGCTAAAAGACAATTAGAGATTAATGAAACAATCATGCATCACCCCTGGCCCCATCCATTTAAGCTAGTGCAGCCACTGAATTGTCCACCCAATTAGTAGCTTCTGTCCACCATTCCTCAGTGGCTCCATCCGCTGTGGTCACTGGGGCGGGGGCACATCTGGGAATGAGCGTCCGGTGCCGTAAACCATCACAGGGAGCTCAAACGAGGAAGTGCTGGGACTTGGGAAAAACTTTGATCCTTGGGATGTAGGAGAAAATGGTTTGGCATCAGGAAAAATCACTAGACGCAAAAGCTCTAACAGTTTGAATGGGCTGTTGGAATAAAGGGTACAGGACACAACGGGACACAAAGGGGTAGACTCCTGACTTGGGAGGTTTTAAGCAGGCCACAACTTTGAATTTTCTCCTTTGCACTGAACAAGGATTCGGGGAGCTGCATAATAAAACCTTTGAGTTAATAGATGTCGGTTGAAGGTGTGTGTTTTTTTTATTGGTTTGTTTGTTTTTTAGGCTGCGCATCAAATTGGAAATGATGCACAAGTCAATGAAAGTGTGTAGAGCCACGCGCTCTGGGTGTGGTCCGCCAGTTCTGCAGGGCGGTTGGTGCTGTGCACCCAAAACCTTAAACGTGTGCATGCACTTTGGGTCAGCAGTCCTGTTGCTAAGTTATTTTTTTCTTAATAAAATAACGATATGCTTTTTATAAGTATATGTGTACAAAATGTTTATTGGTGTTTTACACAATAGTAAAAACAAACAAACAAACAAACAATAAACAAAAGACCATTCACAACATATTGCAAAGAGGGCCAAACCAAACATAGCCAGATCCACAAGAGCCTCCCAGGGTGATGTCAGCTGGGAAAACCGACACACACCTCGGTAGAAAACACTGGGTGCACTTGCATGACACATCAGCAGTGGTCATTTTTGCAAGGTGGGATTACCCACAGCACTGTTTTCTCCATATGCTCTCCTGGGCTTTCTAAAGTTCCTGCAGGAGCATGTAATATGTGGCTTAGATTAATTTATTTTCCAGGACATGTAAGGTAAATTTGCGTGGACGGAAGGACCACTGCATCTGTTTCAAAAAATCATTTCTCTAAGAATTTAGAGCTGAATTCAAATGTATCTCCTAACAGGGTGAATTCAATGAGGACAACTTGTGGGGGGCAGGGAGAGAAAGAAAAGTGCTCCAGGGAGGTGCCTGAAACATTTGCAGGTCTAATCACCCAAAGCCAGAATCTCTGGGGCAAGCTGGCATCAGGGCCCTGCCCTCAGAACTCCTCTCCCCACCGACGGCGGCAAACTTGGTGGTCGGACTTCGTCACACCAGCGAACATGTTACTAGCAAACGATTTAGGTTGCGGCTGCGACATGGGCTGACACGTGGGCGTGGGAGTGGGGAGTATCTCATGGGGTGTGGGGACCACTGGGCTAAGCAGGCCTTTCCTCACTCCTGAGCCCTCACTGCCTCCTCTGACCTAGAAGAGACAGGCAAGTCTAGAAGGAACACAAATTCATCTTGTTAAAACCTAGCCTTCTGGAACCCACTAACTTCAAATATCTGAAAGTGCTGATGCTTTGGCTTTACAAACTTTATCTTGCAGAGATCGACTGAGCCTCGACTGGAACAAATATTTATAGTACATTTCTGCCTTTGCTCCACAAATATTTACCGAGTGCTCACGTCACAAACAGCAAACGTTCGTAGCTCCCTGTAGAACCCTGGGGACCCTGTGTTCACCAGCCGTCAGCAGATTCCAACCATTCTTCCCAGTTTGGTTAAGGAAGGCCCTTGGGGTGAGGATGTAGAGCACTGAGGGGAGGGACTCCCATCCTGGGCTGGGCAGCGGCCTGGCTGGAGAGGCCAGAGAGGCCCAGCTTTGATGACGGTGGACTTGGTCAGGGTTGCCCGGGGTGCAGTGCCCGCCCATCCACCCACATCTAAAGAGATCCCTGCATAACTACAATAGAGCAGTGAGTGCCTAATATAGCTTCTGCTGCCTGCAGAGGGGAGACAGGGAAGAGGTCGGTTCAATCTAGAAAAAATGCTAGGAGAGCATGAATTTTAAAGGGCAGTCTGGGGCAAAGAAGGAAATGACCAGCTCTGCTGGGGGGAAGAGGACGAGGGGATTCCAAGGAAAGAGAGGGCGTAAAAGCAGAGATGTATGACACAAGACAGTCTGGCCCGGAAGCCAAGCTGATGGCCGCAGAGGAGGCTCAGGGCGAATCGTGGTCACCCGAGGGGCTGTGGAGAGCTGAAGCCACAGGAATGCACTCAGCTTCGCCTGCAGGAATCCTTTGCTGACATCTGTGGGGAAGGCGGCGGGGGGTGGGCGGCGGGGCGGGAGCCGGGGCTGTGTGGCACAGAGACCTCTGGGGAAGCCGCAGTTACGTGCAGAGAGGGTGACCCTGGGAGGAGGGGGCAGGCCTGAGACACAGCTAGGAATAAAACAGGTAGCGGGCAGTGGGTAAGAAAACCAAGGGCGTGAGGGCCGGCAGTCGCTGGTGCTTCGCCACAGCCTGCATGGCTGAGGGCAAGGCGCTGAGCAGTGCTGAGCTGCTCTGGGGCAGCCTGGTGGGCAGCCCAGGGGACAGTTGTTTGCTGGGCTTTGGAGGTCGGGAGAGAGGACCCTGGGCCAGAGCCGAGGGTTACAGACAGGCCTGCCCTGATAAAGGGGACCAGCTGCTAGTGCTACCACCTGTGACCTTGGGCAAGCTGTTTTACTGCTCAGGGCCTCAGTTTCCTCCCCTGTATTATGTGGACTGTGGTGGTGGGGGTGAAGGTTGAATGAGATAACCTATGTGTTGTGCTTAGAACAATGCCCGGTGCATAGAAGTGCCCAAAGAGTGTTAGCTCTTGTCTATGACTACGACTGCTGGGGATGCCTCGGGTTTCAAGTGGTGGTCGAAGCCTTATGAATGGATGGGATGGCCCAGGGAGGGCCGCGAGCCAGAGGCAGCTCAGGGCAGCTGTGACCTTGAGCAAGTAAGGATGCTTTCTCGCCCAGCTTTTGAATATCTGAGGCAGAATGGTGACTAGAATAAATCACAGGATGAAAACACGGGGTTGTGTTTTCAAATCTTTTAAAAATAAATTTTCTCCAGATCTTCTACATACTGCAAACAACTTAGTTTTATGAGCAAGCCAAATTAAACATTTACTCTTTATGTTTCTAAATGAACAGAGTGACACTGTAAATACCACACAGGACATTACTAAGGTACCTCGAAACCACTGTTGATATTAAACTTGCTGTTAACCAGCTGTGTGACCTTGGGGAGAATTAACTCTCTGAGCCCGAGTTAATTCACAGTAAAATGAGTCGGTCAGATCAGAATCATCGCTCAGGTTTCTTCCAGTCTTAAAGTCTAGTTCTAAAGGCAACTGTTACGTTTTAGTTACTTGGTCAACTTGGAAGTTAAATGACGAAACTTCCTTAAAAACATTGTAAGTAGAGGGCAGAGGAGAGGCTTTGTCCATGAGATGCCGAAGCAAGGTGGCAGAGGACACTGCGATGTGCCGAAGGTGCTCTGGTCTCGGAGTCCCCCAGCCCCATGCGGAGGGTCGGCGGGTCGGTCAGCAGCCTGGCTGCGCCCTCCTGTGCTCGCAGTAGGCGCCCTCCCACGGCCACTGCAGACAAGGTCTCTGCCTCTGTGCATTTGCAGTCTGTTGGGGAAGTGAGATAGTGAACAAGTCCCACTAGTGAATGAAGTGATGCTAAGACCATGGGCAAGTTCCTGAATTTCTTCAACCTTCTCTGTAACATGGGGATACAAATGTTTAACTCAGGGAGTATCACCAGAGCAACTGCACTACATGATTTATTTCTTTACGTTTATGGCCCTTGCAGAGATGCGTGGAGTACAACAAAAGTTAATAAATGAGGACATCGGGATGCAGAGATAATACAGTGAAGAAAAAGTAAATTAATCTCCAAACCGCACATGGATGACTCTGTACGGTTGCTAGTGGTGGGCTGCCGGTTCGGCTCTGAGCTTCTAAGCTATCAAAGACAGAAGGAAATGTGATCTGTCTGATCATATCACTTTGGGTTGAAATTTGTCAGTGGCTTCCTATTGCCCTTAGACAAAAGCCAAGCGCCTTCATCTGCCTCACAGCTTTCTCTGCTCCCATTTTATGTCACAGAGAAGCCAAACTTCTCCCTCTCCTGGACCAGCCATTTTCCTCTCCTTTCTTTCTGGTTCAGCTCACCTGTCCCTTCCTGTAGGAAGCTTCCCTGCCCCCGAGGCGGGGTGAGAGAGTGCTGCTCTCTGCTCCCTGGGAATCCTGTACTTTCTTCCTGGTAGGCTCCCCGTGCCTGTAATTGTCGGTCTGTCTTCTGTCTTGTCACCCAACTCCTTTCGTATGGATCCATCCTTCCCAGAGCACTGGCGTACAACAGGCTCTCAGTAAACATCAGTGCAGTGAGTGGATCTGCTGAAAGCTTTCCTGTCCTGTGATCTGTGTCAGGCTCCCCCATGGATCTTCACAAAGGGGGTGTCATGTGATGTAGGCAGCACACTGCGTGGCCCATGGCCTGGCTGGTCAGATTAAATGTGATCTAGGAAAAATGGAAAGAGGCTGGTGGTGTGGTGGTTACAGCAGGACTCGCTAAGGAAGCTAAAGTCAGATGATAAGAATTGAAGTGGAAGTTTACTGAAAGGGAGAGGAGAAGAGGGGAGAGAGTGAGTTTGATACCTTATATAAAACCTGCAAAGGCTTATTAGGACGCCTGCTTTCTATTAGTGCCCGTTTGAGGCGTATCTGTAGACGTTAGTTAGATTTTGGAAATAAACGAAAGATCAACCTCAGAAAAAAAAAAGCAGAAGATAGTACAAACCCATAGACCCAAGGAATATATACTAGGGCAGAGGTCACAGACATGTAGGGCCAGTGACTAATCTGAATTATCACCACGAAGACAGATAACAGGCAATCAGAAGTTCACATGGTGAAACCTTCCAGGCTTGCTGAGCTGTGAAGGCGCCATGGCGACCTCATGGTAAATGTTTCTGGAACCCTGAACTTCCCACACTAACAATTCACAATTAAACACTGATCCAGAGATCTTTGAACATTATGTGTGTGTGTGTGTGTGTGTATGAAAATATAAATATATATGCACATATGTGTGTGTAAATAAGGCACACACACATCCATACATAGAGGGGTGGGCAAAAGTAGATTTTCGGTTGCAACCACATGAAACACTGTTCATTCTTATTTATTTATTAATTATTGTATTATTTCTCTTTTTCTTATTGTCATTATTTCATATGCTTACTAATTATTTATCTTTGAGGTAATGATGGCTGATAATTTAACCTACTGTTTCCCACCCCTGTGTGCATATGTGTGTATATGTGTGTGCACATATGCATATTTGTATATATACACATACATAGATCATTGGAGTCTAAGCTACTTAAAAACAGTAAGAACATTCTTTTTATGCATTTTCCACAATATCTGTTCTAGAACCTTCACATCATCCTCTCATGTTAAATTGAATTGTATTCAAAGGACTGGAGATGTATAGTTTTCAGATACAGGGAAGACATGCTAAGTTTAATGATATAAGTCTGCCTTTCAGACAGGTGAAAAGAATTACCCATTTGTAAAAATATTCACGATCTCATTCAAAAATGACCCAGAGCCTCAAAAATGAAAAAAGCCTTAGGGGTTTTGGACAATAATGTACTCCCTGGGGGTCATCACTGTGCAACGACTTCCAAGAAGACCCTCAGGACCGATGGGCAGCATTCGGGAATGTGTGATGGCTCTTTCCTCCACCGGTCAAACCATGCCTGGAGCAGCCTCATGTCTGAGACCGATAAGCCTAGAATGTGTTCAGGAAATGGCGCCTGGGAAGGAGCAGCCCTCGAAGTTATGAGATGTGGGAAACAAGTGAAATAACATTCATTCACACTATCCCGCATCTGCTCACCCAAACCAGAAGCTCCGTGCTGACGCTAGACTCCCACCTCCCTCAGTCGCCCCTGGCTCCCAGCACAGCTCGTGGTCCCTCAGTGCTCCCACATGAGTTCTGGTGTCCCTCGCATCTCCCCAAACTCTGCAGCAACCTCCTTCCTCCAGGACTGCACACTCCGGCCTTCTCATGGCTCTCAGGATGAGCTTTCTAAAATGCACCTCTGTTGGTTTCACTCCCTGCTTAAAATCCTTATCAAATCCTCATTCGTTTAGCCTCTTATCTGACTCAAGCCCATTGTTAGCCTGTTACCTACCATTCCCTTTACGATCGCCCCTGAATCTGGCCACATCACAAACCTGGCAGGTCCCTCAAATGCCGTTCACTTTCTCACCTCCACACTTTTGCACGGATGGTTTCCTCTACATGGTGAGCTAGGATAGAAACTCAACTTTGAGACTGCGCTAGGACAGAAACTTAACTCCAGCTAACAAACAAAAGAGAAGGCATCATCATAAATGTAATATATGCCTCAATTTAAGGCAACCCGGAATATAAAACATTACCCAATAAGAAGATTCTCTGTCCTGACTCAATTTTTTCCCCTAAGTTGAATATTTACACTTACTGGGTGGAGGGGATTGATGACAGCCAATAGTTCTAACTTTACATCTTTCCGGCACCCTGAATTCAAAGACAAGTCACAGTTTTCTTCTCTAGCAGGGGATCCGTGGGAAAATCTCTGAGGGGCTGAGCTTTCAGCCTTCCCTGATCCAAAGACTGCGGCCAGGTAGTAGGGCTTCACTCTGATTGGCCCCTGCAGCAGAGACGGGCAGGGCGCTGCATCTGGGATCCACCAAGACCCTCTGCAGGGTAGGTGGTTCCCAAAGGAAAGGATGCTGGGGAGAGATACCACTGTGTCTTCTCTCTTGTGAGCCTTTCCTAACCTTCCCTGAAGAGTCCAGTGCTTTTTCCTAGGTGCTTTCAGAAGCCCTCATTAATATCTTTCTCCCAGCACAGGTTACCTTCCCATGTTTTTTTGGATTACATGCCTTTTTATCTAATAGATATGAGTTCCTGGAGAGCAAGGATTTTGCTTGTTCCAGTCACCTTCTCTCTGCTCTCCATACTCACTCTCCACCACTCTTTACCCTGTTTACCCGTGTTGGACCGCATCCCAGAGCCCCTGGGCTGGGTTCGGACAGTGGGCTTCGTGGCCGCAGATGAGAGGGAAAGGGAAGAGTGAGGCTGAGATGTTTATCCCTCTGGCTCCTTCCCTGCAGGCTCCTGTGAGCTGGCTACCTCACTGAAGGTGGCTGACTGAAGACGACAGGTCCTGTCAGAGAGTCCTCTCCACATAGCTTCGGGTTCTGGAAACATCTCTCCTCTCTTGCCCATTCTAACCTTGCTCTGCTGTTCATAGCCCAGTTCTGTGCTAACTCTTTCGGTTTCCCTATACCCGGCCTGCACCAAATAAATAGCTTCTTTATTAAACTCTCCTCATATTACCCAATTAGAGCATGCCACCTGGTTCCTGCCGGACCCCTGCCTAACACAGTGTTCTATTCATCTTTGTTTCCCCAGGATCCAGAACAGCGCCTTTCACACCAAGGGCACTTAATAAATTCAGGAATTAAGGAATGATTGAACATAGGCTGCAGAGAGGAGTGTTGAGCCTGGTATGGAAAATAGACCAGGGGAGTAGGTTTGAAATATTTTTGGCCAGGATTCATAGTGAGAAACATAGCTCCCATTGCAATGCAGTGGACACATACATATTTATATATAACTAAGTGGGAAGATTTGTGAAGCAATGCTTTACTCTGTGCAGTGCACTGCAACACTGTCTACTTAATTCTGCTCTATTTCAATTTCAAATTCTCGTTGTGGTCCACTAAAGTGATTTCATGGTCCACAGAATAGTCGGAATCAGTGGCTTGGAGGGCCTGTGGCTCCCATGGGAGAATTCTAAGGCACACCTAATGAGAATGCAGTAATGTCACAGTGGTGATACATTTGGTGGGACTTGGCACCATTGCCTTGAAAAATCCAATGAAATTGTCATTCTACCTTCAGTTTTCATAGGATTCTTATTTGAAGTTGCCCATTCTTAGATTTAGCCTACGTAGGAGGAGGGATGGATTAGAGCTCTTAAAACACACTGATAGACGTGAGCGATTTAAAGCATCAGGCTCATAAAAGTCAGTGTTAGGGACCACGGGCCCAAATGCTCTGGGGTAAGTCTGAAGAAGAAAGCTAACCTTGTGTGCCTACCTAAGGGTCCCTGGGCGTCCCCTCTGTTTCCACTGCCACCAGCGATGCCTTCTCCTCTTTAGCAAAAGGCATGTCTTTGTGGCCTGGTTACACAGAAAATTTGACCAAGAGGACCATGTGGGCCTGTCCGTGTCACCAGAGGCTGACAATCACTAGGACCATGGAATCCATTTATAATTGATATTGTCTCACCGTTTCAAACTCAGCCCAAGTCTGTGGTCTCTCCACCTTAAAAATTGTATGATTCTATTTTCAAAACTGAGTTTTATGTTCTCTAAAATTAACTCCACCTACCCATCCCCCGCAATTCACTGCCTGTTATTCTTCTGGTATCTGAACTGTGAAGCCAAGTTAGAAGGGTAGAAATGATAGCAGTTATTATTTAACTGATATTCTGAATCAAATCCTCAAACCCCGTCTTCAACTAGACATAAACTCACTGCAAACTTCCTGAGAGAAACAAAGGCAAAAAATGATAAGCCCAGGTAGGTGGGCATGAGACCTGATAGAGCTCCAAAGTAATTCTTTTAAAAGATTCAGCCCTGCCTGGTGTGGCTCAGTGGATGGAGCTCCGGCTTGCGAACTAAAGGGTTTCTGGTTCAACTCCCCGTCTGGGCACATTCCTGGGTTGCAGGCCAGGTCCCCAGTAGGAGGTGTGCGAGAGGCAACGACACATTGATGTTTCTCTCCCTCTCTTTCTCCATCCCTTCCCCCTGTCTAAAAATAAATAAATAAAATCTTTAAAAAAATAAAAAATAAAAATTTCATATCAACCCCTATGATCATCAAGCACAGGGGAGAGAACAGTGGTAAAAACAGACTCCCTGTCCTGGTGAAGCTTATGTTTTGGCAGGGGAATCAGGAAAGAAACAAGTAAACAAATATTTGGACATCGAGATAGGAGACGGCGTAAGTGCAGAAAGAAGTCCAGCACAGGCGTGCGCCAGGCAGGGGCTGTGTGTGTGGGTGCGCATGGGTGCTCATGGGAGCGTTATTTAATTGATTAACTTATTTATTTATGTTTTCTGTTTGATTTTTTAGAAAATTTGTTTTTCAGATATCGTTGACATTATATTAGTTTTAGGTGCGTAACATAGTGATTAGACATTGACACACCTTACAAAGTGATCGATCACCCCATTAGTCTAGCACTTCATGGGAATGTTGTTTTAGTTAGTGGTGTCAGTGAGGGCTCTCTGGGGGGCGACATTAGAGGAGAAAGCCAAGGGGACTGGAGTTAAGGAAACAGCTAGGGAAGCACCTGGCGAGAGGAAGAGCACACCCAAAGGCTGCAACGCCACGCGGCGATCCCCCGGCTCGGCCGCGGAGGCAGGCCGGGGCCTTGGCCCACTGAGGTCGAGCGGCCTCCTTGGCCCTCCTTCCCCTCAGCCCGTTCCAAACATCAGCCACCTTTCTGACACAAAAACTCATCAGTTTTTAAAATCATTTTTAATTTTGGTAAAATGTGCATCACATAAAATGTTGACCATGTTTAAGTATACAGTTCAGCAGCATTAAGTACTCTCACGTCGGCGTGCAACCATCACCACTACCCGTCCGCAGAATTAACTCTTCAGCTTACAAAACTGAAGCTCTAACCTTGTTAAACAATAACTCCCCATCCCACCTTCCCAGACCTGGGCTACTACCATTCCACTTTGTGTCTCTAGAAATTTGACCATTCTAGGCATCTCATGTCAGTGGAATCATACAATATTTATCCTTTTGTGATGGGCTTATTTCGCTTAGCACAATGTCTTCAAGGTTCATCCATGTTGCTGCATGCGTCAGAATTCCCTTCCTTTTTAAGGCTGAATAATATATACATATTATTTGTTATACATATATACCACATTTTGTTCATCCATTCATTTATCAATGGACCCTGGGTTGCTTTTGTCTCTTGGTTATTGTGAATAATGCCATCTCGAACATGCGTGTACAAATATCTCTTTCAGTCCTGCTTTCAATTTTGGGGGGTATCCATCCAGATGTGGAGCAACAGTTTTAGATCCCTTTCCCATAGAGATGACCCGCTGCTGTTTGCACATGGTCCCTGTACAGGAGGGCTGCTGTCTGTCCGCATGGCCCTCCCTCCTCTGGACTGCGGCTTTCTGGTGGACAGGAAGCCTGTGCTCGACATTCCCACACCCTGATGTGCGGAGGGCACACAGTCTGCCCTCCAGAAGGGTTTATTAAGAAACAAACCTGCCCAGGGCTATTGCCAAGAGGAGAGTAAAGCGTGGGCTGGACTGAGCCCTGCCTGTTTCCTAGTGCATGTATTTTTACATATTGGGCTCCTCTGATTTTGTTTGAAAAGAGAGCACTGCCCTTAAAATATAAACGGATAAAACCCAACTTCCTGTGGGAGAATTGGAAAACCACCAAGGGGAATGACCTGCCATGCATCCAGACACAGTATGTGGCTCTGCCAGGCCCTCAGTCTGGGCTTCCCCATTCTCTGTTAAGCTCTGCCACCATGGCCTTTGCCTCTGTCCTTTACCGTAAAGGTCAGAGCAGTGCTAAGGCCAGGAGAGACGGCAGCACCTCCCAGACCCAGCCCGGGCCCGGGCCCCTGCCAGGTTGGGCAGCACCACGTGTGACCAGCAGGACGGGCCCCCCTGGCAGGGCCTGTGCTTCCCTTTCCCGTGAGCTTTAATTGAGGCAGGTTTCCAGTGCCGAGGCTCCTCAGGGCAGCCCTGGCCGAGGCAGCCCAGCTCATGCCCAGCGGGCTCAGCCAGGGCAAGCCGATCAAGCTCTTCACAGTCTGAGGCTCTTCCTCCCTGAGGAGATGGTCGGCTTCCTATTGACCCGCACGAGACTGTGTGCGACAGAGGCAGAGGGACAAACAAGCTGTGTGGGGTGTATGTGTGTGTGTATGAGAAACCCAGGTGTGGAGCGTGAGTGTGTGGAGTGTGAGTGTGTGTGTGGTAGAGCAGAGGCAGCAAGAGAGGAGAAGAAAGTGATGCACAGAAATAGAGCCTTCCTCAGAGATTTGGAGTTAAATGATGAGGAAAGCACTTGGAACAGTGCCTGGCACCCAGGAAGGACCAAGTGAATGACTTTTATTATTATGAAGGCAGAAAGACAGGGAGAGAGGTAGATCCAGAGAGAGAGAGAGAGAGAAAAGAAAGAGAGGTAGAGGGAGGGAGGAAATCCCTAGACTTCGAAACCCCAGCAATTTAACCAGAAGGTAGAATCTGGGCAGACCCCCCTTGTCTGCTTATTCTCCCATAAAGCAGAATATGCTCACCTTCCCCCATATACTTTTAAATTTAAGTAACACAGCCTTTATTGAGTAAATGAAAATAATTTTCTGGATTCCCTGAAGAACTTCAGCACAGTACATAGAAAATCTGCCTGGCAACAGCCCCTGAAGCCAGGGACAGGGATGATGTGGTCTGTGCTGGCCGCTCGTCTCCCCCTTAGCCTTCCCTGCACTGCCTCCCCCCAAAACCGTTTGGGTTTCATCTCACCTCCGGCAGGAGGAGAACTGCTTCCAGGTGAGCAGGGTTACCGGTAAAGCCCACAGAGCCCGCTCCCTCACGCCGAGGTTGCCGAAGGGTCGCTGAGGAGCATTCGGGGAGAGGGAAATGAGCCCAGCTTCACTGAAGAGAGCACTCGGAGCCAGCTCCGCCTGGGAAAGGAAGACAGTGCATAGCCCAGCGGGGGACTGAGGGACAGACGATGGGGGCCAACCGATGGGCCCAGCCAGTGAGGCCTGAAGAGGAAATGCTATGAGTACCCTAAGCCCAGGCAGAGAATAAGCAATCTTGTTAGACACAGAGCAGGGACTGCTAATAGTGGGAAAGAGACAGAAACAGGCAGACAGAAAGACAAGGGCAGGAAGAAGCACCCGAGGACCCCCCGCCCCGGCCAAGGGGTACGTTGTCAGGAGTGGCTTCCTAAGGAAAAGCACAAGCGCTCACTGAGAAGACTCAGGCTATTTTAAGGACTGGTCCTCGGGGTCTGCGCTGGCCTCCTGCCCTTCATAGCCGCTGGGCAGGCGAGGCTGGTTTCCTCCTGCCCAGGTTGCAACCCTAAGCAGATCCCAAGCTGGGTTATTACATCAGCGGCTTTTTCCCTCATCAGCCCCTGGGGCGTGAGGCCAGGTTGGAAAACAGCAGGAACCTTCTCCAACACAAATAAACGATGATGGCAGGTAGCAGCCCTGATATGAGAAAAATGGGGAGAAACAGCTTATGGGTTTTACTCAGGTTGAAAGGGATGGGAGCCAAGCCCGTCCCCTTTCAGGGGTACAGGCCAATCCGGGGAGACAGAGCCGGAGAGATGGATAGATGGCCCTTGAAATACAGGTTGGGTGACTTCTGACGGTAAAGGGCCTTAATTCACAGGGGAGCACTTCTGTTCCTTTGCTATCCTTTGCCTATTTTCAGCATTTGCTGAAAAATAGAAACACCCAGCCAGGATCTCCCTGTGCTGCACAGGCAGAGAACAAATGGGATGTCTCCTCCTGCATAAAACAGCCTGTGTTTTCCCATATGCAGAGCATGGAGCAGTGTCATGGACCTCCCCTCTCCCTTTTATCTTCCCCCGAAACCTTCCCAAAGAGAGAGCAAATGCCAGTTTTGTGGCTGTATGTCTAATATACGAATGCCTTTTGTGACACTGTCCCATTGAAAGCTGCATGTCTGGCAGCAACCTTGACTTCTGCAGGAGGAAAAATAGATTGTGCATCAAGCACCCGTGTCCAAGGGAGGGGCTCGAGGGTACTGGCTGCTGCTCCCTGCGCTGGGCAGCCTGCAGGGGCCCGAGAGCCCAGGACGGGGCCCACAGCACCCCAGCCCCCCTGCTCTCTCCTCTTCCTGAGCTCCAGGCATACCTGGTTCACGGGATTGGGGGCCCTTTGTTGTGTGTGAGTCCTGCTTACTGACCATCCTAGCAACGCCTTATCACCAGAAATGTACCTTTATCCTCCTCTCACTGTCTCCCACCATCCCTAGCTTTATTGAAATGATAATGGTCTGATGAAAAATGGGGAAAAGAAGCCCATTTCTCATATGGAGATAATATAAGTTTTGAACTGGACACGTGTCTACCATCCCTTCTAGAAACATTGCCCTGTGAGATGTGGTTCTGAGTGAGGAGACTGGGAATGTTGGCAGCGTACAAACGTATCTGGTGATTTCCCATGGACGATAAAGGGAATCTCTAAAGTGTCAGAAAGCCCTCTGCCTCCCTCCTTTTCTTCCTTCCTTTCTTCCCTCTCCCTGCCTAGTCCCCCGCCCCCACCCGCAGTTCTCCAGGCGTTTTGAAACTCCTGTGCTAATTGGCTGCGTGTCCTGTCTTCATTCCCTTTAGGGGTAACATAGGAGGTTTGAAGATAACGTAATTAGAATGAAACTAGGAATCAGTCAGCCTTTTAACAGATTCCAATGGTCTTTCATAGCACAGATCAATTTCGAACCTAATTTCTAAACTCTACCTCCAGGAAATACTATAAATAATAAAAACACTGACAACGGCATGCATGTGAACTTTGAATGCTTCCCCTATCAGCTGAGATGGGCTGTGTCAACCCGCCTCACTTTCCAGTCTGGGCATTCTTGCTGCTGACAGTGTGGTGTTCTAAGAGAGGGCCCTGGTAGAGGTAGGATTTTGAATATGAAACATTTTTTTGGCGCAGTCCCCACCTGTCCTGAGTAGCAATTATTATTCTATTTTTATATGATTGCCAACAATGATTACATATATAATTGTATACAGATACGTAATTATACATATATAATTTGTATAGCATTTTACAGTTTTTTCAAAGCAATGCCACATACATCATATCATTTGCTTCCCACAATAGCCCTGTGATGTGGGAGGACAGGATTACCTTCAAATGCCCAGGTGAGGAAATGAAGGTCCACAGACACGGCGAGGAGCAGAAGCTGCGGCAGGAGCCCAGAGGCCTAGCATCCGGCCTGGGGCTGTTTCTACGGCTCTCTTTGCCTTCCGGAACTTCGGTCTCGGGGAAACTATGTGCTCACCAAGGCTATTGTTTGTTGACTCCTTCACGCATTCATTGCATGAATATTTTTGAGCTCCAGGCACTGTTCCTCCTCTTGGGTGTATAGCAGTGAAAAATAAAACACTAGCCAGCTCTTTCTGTGGGTGGGGTCGGCCCTGGCTAGGCCAGTGTAATGGCTAAGAGCACCCGTGCTGGGGCCAGTCTGCTGGGGTTTACACCTCACTCCCCCGTCTGCCAGCAGCGTGACCTCCGGGGAGTTTTTTGAATTTCTGTGTGTCGGTTTCCTCATTGGTAGGACAGGGATAATTATAGTTCGCACCCGAGGGCATTTTGTGAAGATTAAATGCGTCGATACTCATAGGTACCTGAATGGTGTTTGGCACACAGTAAGCCTTCTGCGAGTGAGTTTAGCCTACCTTTGTGGAGACCAAAGAAACAAATGCGTGCTACTATAAAATGCTGAAGAATGCTTTGCAGCAACTTTTGGGCGATGACTCTGCTTATTTCTTTCTGGTCTCTTATTCTTAGCAGTAACTGCTTCTCTCACCTGCACCCCTATTCATTGTGCTCCCGCCAGGAAGAAATGACTGAAAATCTCATGGCCAATTTTAAAAATATTCATTTGGGCTTCTCTTCTAGCGTTCTCCACACCTCTGCTCAGATCTCATTGTGTCCCTCATGTAATATTTAAAGTTTGTATCTGTCAAAGTGAGATAAAACAGAAGTCTTTGTGTATAGGTTTGTGTATTGGGGACTTTCAAGATGTCAGTGATACAGTCTATGCCTCTGTTTTGATAAATGACATTTTAAACATTCAAGGCTAAAACTCTATAGCAGAGAACGTGACCCCCTGCTCCTTCCGCACCACCGGCAGACTCCGCTTTGCCTTTCGGGGCTCTCACCCTGGTTCCCACTCATATACTAAGGCACTTGATATCCTTTATATTCGTCCCAGAAGATTTCCTCAGAGCTCTGCCAAGGCAGAGCAATTACTTGTATCACCTTTATTACTTAAATTCTAAATTTCTTCTTAGGAGAGTCTGCCTTCTGGCATGAACAAGGGGTTAGTCCATTGTTTTTAGAGAGGAGGGCTTGTACATAAATCCATGACTAGCTTGCCACATGTCCTAATTTGCCCAGGATAGCGACAGTTATGTGTGGTATCCTGGTATAATTATTAATAGAATTTTTAATAGTACCTACTTGCATGTATAGAAGTATCCTGGCTTGCATGATAAATTGCATGGTCACCTACCATGGCCCACAGCAAACTTTCTCGGAGACACTGCCCGTGAGCTCAGCACAGGTGGGCTCTAAAGGCCTACAGGGCACAATGACAATGAGATGAAGACCCTAAGAAGAGGCGATGGCTAGAAAGTTGACCACAACTAAACATTGAATGTTACAATCGCGTAAAACATGCTAAAAACAGTCTTATGGCAGAAAGAGAGTTTGCGAAACACCCATGTGCCCCCTGACATTGCCCAGTTTCCCTTGCAGAGAAATTGGGGCCACGTGACTAGTTTTGGCTGATACAGTGAGTGGGAGCGAGGTGTCACTTCCCGGCCAAGGCAGTGGAGAGCAGCTGTCCCTCTCCATCTCTCACTCTCTATTCCGCGGTGACTTTGTGCAGCGATGGCAGCACAACCTGGACACTGAGACACCCCCGGAGGGACCCCTTGGCAACCTGCCTCTGGTTCTGTGAGAGAAGGAGACATTCGTGTGCTAAGTGGCTGAGCTTTTCGGTTGTTGTTGCCACAGCACAGCAGTATCTTGACTCACAATGAAATGAGAGCTATTACCACCCTGCCTGTAAAAAGGATTATACAAAATGGCCTGCATGGTCTCTTTTAGGCTGTAAGAATTCAGGGGAGTTTCTTGGCTTTATTCTGATCGTGCTGTTTAAAATCCCATCCACTCTCACGATTGTCCTCACATTATCTTGCTTTTTTTTCATAGTGGTTATTGACACATTTATGTGCTATGTATCCCACACTAGAATGCAAGTTCCACAAAGGCAGGGACTTGCGCCTTAAAACAGGGCCTGGCACACAGTAGGCACTTAATGTATAGTGTTGAAAAGCGAACTGTGGGCTGAAAATTCTGTATGTAACTATTTTCTCTGAGATCCAAAAAGGTAATAAAAGAAGGGCCCTCCTGCCTTTATTAAATGCTTAAAATAAAGCAATGAAGGAATGAAGACAGAAGTCAAAGACATAAGAGTCTCTTCAAGGGGTTTTCAATCTATTTGGTAGACAAAATAGAGAGGCATGAAACAAGCAGGCAGCAAAACTCTAGCTACAAGCTAGTTAACTAAGTACTAAGTGTGTACTTGAATATGTGAGGGATGAAGGGGAGGAGAGGCCCATACAGACAGCTAACATGGACAACTCTCTGGAGCAGACAGGTTTGGCACAAAACCTGGAGCAGTGGTTCTGAAACTAACGTTTGCATGGGAATCACCTGCTGAGCCCTCAAAGCCCCGCTGCTGGGCCCCGGCCCCAGAGTTTCCCATTCAGTGGGTCTGGGTGAAGGCCTGAGATTTCCATTTCTAACAACTTCCTAGGTGATGCTGATGAGGCTCAAAGAAAGGGGAACCACAAGTTCAGAACCCTGCTCCAGAACAGGGGACCCTAAACTATGGTCCTACAAGACCCACTTGCTTTTTAAAATACAGTTGTATTGCAATGTGGCAAATCCGTTCCTTTATGTATTATCGATGGCTGCTTTCAAGCTACAGTAGCGTAGTTGAGTAGTCTGGAGACCACAAAGCCTAAAATACTTACTATCTGATTCTCTACCGAAAATGTTTGCTGACTCCTGGGAGGCAGTCAGACTCACGGCTGGTGGATGGAAGCCACAGGCCTGGAGAATGTTCGCAGTGGGGGTCCTGTGGCTGAGAGCTGTCACAATTTGCAGCTGATGCCTGATGATGACTTGTGAACAGTAAAGGACGTCATCCAAGTGACATTTTGCCTCCCAAGCTCTGGGGACCAAGTGTGGAATGGCTGGAGGAATAATACATTCAAATATTCCTGTATCTGGCTAGGATGGGAAATGTCTTATAGTAAAGTATGCGTTTCCTTCCCTTCTGAACCCGTGAATACATTCACCCGAGTGCTGGGCTTCCCAGGAACAGTGTTTGATCTGTCAGTATGCCTTGGAGGGCAGGGACCTGGAGAAAGCCCTTAGCCTTCCCACTGCTCACACATCTTCCCTCCCACAGAGCTCTGAGACCTAAGTGGTAAGTGTGCTGTGCCCGGGTCTATTGGGGACAACAAATACATACAAGACCTGGAGTAAAATAAGACATAGTGTCTCATTGTCCCTGAGCTCTGTGGAGCGCCCCAAATGCTTACAATTTCAGAGGGAGACATTCTTGTGGATTAGAGTCGATGCAGTGTTAGGTGTGCACGTATTACCTGTGGGTTCCTGGTTTGATTTAATTAAAAAAGTCTGCTGGTGAATTGGTTCTCAAATGCTGCTTGGTGGATGGGTAGCATCAGAATCATCTGGATGAATTTTTTTTTTTTTAATACACGTGCTCATTTTTCACAGAGAGTTTGATTTCCAGCAGATTCCTGCTTTTAACCACCCTGCCCGTCCCCACCCCAAGTGTTTGTGATACACAAGACATCAAAGCTGGCAAATGGAAACTGGTATTTATTTTACATTGTTTCAAAGTTTTAAGGTGCCACTAGTGGTCTCTCTGAAGGATCTGCCGATGTCCCTTAAATCCCAAAGCAAGTTACTTATGGACCACTGGAGGTACTGATTGGCTGTGACTGAGATGTGGTGTCAGAGTCTCATAAGGATTCTTACCTTCTGAGTACTGCTCCTCGGTCTCTTACTAAGGGCGTGGTTTTCCTCTGAAGAGCAGTATTTTACAAACAATGGGCTAGAACCTATTCATGAGTTATTTAATTATTTGAGGAGGGTGCAATCAGCCTTAAAAAAATAGACGAGGAAAAAAATCAGTGCGTGACACGTGTTAAGGATAAGTGTTGTTCTGTAAAACTTGTTTTGGTGGGTGTGCGGTGCATTGGGTTGCTATGTAAATCTTACTATGTGTCATGCCACAAGATATTCGTAAGTCTTCACTGTACAACATAAACCAGCCCTGATTTACGTGGGGCAATTCCTGTCTCTGCTTGCAGAAGACTGATAGAAGAAGTCACCAGGGAGGGCAGACTGTCATACGCCCGTATTTCAGGAAGGCCACCTGTAAACTAACAGAAAACCAATTTGTGGATGATCACGTAGCCTGGGGATATAAAGCAATCATTCAGCCCACCTGACCTGTCAGCTGGGGCTAGCTGAAGTTACAGTCAAATTTCAGTTTCCCTTTCCTTGAAATGGGGTAATAATTACCCTACTATTACAGCTTGGGAAAGGCCAAAATAGGGGGAGGAGGGAAGATTCTATCTAATAAAGGAAGAACCACAAAACTCAGGCCCAGCAGTGGCCTCTCCTGAGGGTGTGGTAGGCGTCCTTATATTGGCATTAGGGGGAAGAAGAGGAAGGCCCGCTCGCTGATCAAGTCTAGGCGACATGGGAGTCAGAGAGGACGTATATGGGAGCACAGACCAGGTAAACCTATGTCGAGGGGCCTTTCGTCTTCTGACCTCTTGGCAGGCAGCTGTGGGGTCTGATCGTTCACAGGACACTGGTCTTACTCAGTGGCCTAGAGCAGGATAGACAGACAGAGCCAACATAATGAGGGGACCACTTCAAAAGCACAAATTGTGTGCAGCCCTCAGTGGTGGGAAATGTTTTTTGCTGCCTTGGGAGGGGCAGAGAGGGTGGGAGCAGTGGGGAGCACAGCGGCGGTGGTGGAGTCCCTGGGGCTGCTATTTTTGGACCAGCCCTGGTACCCTCTCTTCTCAGTGGGAAAGAAAAAGGCAGGAGGGGAATGTGGAAGATGGAAAAAAAGAAAGCCTTAAAGAATATCACTAAAGGATCTGGGGTAAAAGACTGTAGTAGACCAAACATAAACAAACAAACAAACAAACAAATAAATAAAATACAAGTAAAATAAAAATCTTGCCTTCTATTTTGAAGTGTGCCCCTTACAACAAAGCCTCTTAAGTTGTTGCGAGAGGTCCTAGCCACTTCTACCACTTCCATTTTTAAACCTCTCAGAGTATTATAGGATAAAAAATGCTAAGAATGTAAAGATGGATTTAAAAAACCAATAAAGACCTATTTAAATGTGCACAGTGAACATCCCTAATCCTGTTAAGAGGTCTCTGCAGCTGTCTGTGGCTTCCTTAGGTGACATCAGAAGTCTCATGGAAAATCCTGCTCCTGTCCCTGCAAGAATACACTTTGCTTAAGAACAAGCTTTCGCTGCCTTCACTGCTTGGCTGTGGGACAAAACCTCTAGCTGAGCTTCCTCAAGATTGTGGTCCTCAAGCATTAGGGCACAGAGAAGCCTTACTCAGGCTTGCAGCGAACCTTTGTTCTCAGCCCCACCTGCAGTGATTTAGAGTTAGCAGGCTTGAGGTGGAACCCAAGAACCTGCAGTTTGAGATGCTTCTCCCTGAACCCCAACGTGCTGAGATGCCGATGCAGGCAGCCCACACTTGGAGAGGCTGTGGCGGGGACTGGCCAGGCAGAGACCGTCTCCCCACCAGCCCTGGGCCGCACCCGCCGTCCTCTCAGCTGACCACCCAGAGTGAAGCACACTCCTGCTTGCCCCCTGCTCTGTATCAGGACAGGGCTGGGCCCGAGTTTGGACAGTTTTCACAAAGAGGCCTCAGACATCTGTTTTCCAGCAAACGCCGAGGCAGACCACAGGGAGAGTGGCAAATTGGGACCTTAACACACATTGTAGGTGCTTTTCTAGACTGAAGAAAAAGAGCAACAAGAAAAAGGAAAAATGGAGAGAGAGAGAGAGAGAGAGAGAGAGAGAGAGAATCATCAAATATGTGGAAAACACAAGGTCATTAGAGCCATCCCGGCCTTCAGGCAAAGACCTTGAGGCTCACCCTGCACCCTGCTGGGTCAATCTAGCTCTGGCTCCAGGCCACAGACTCCCTGACCCTTTCCCAATTGCATCATCAAGTTCCCCACCTCCAGCCCCTAACCCTCCTGCAGCTATTCTGACATCTTCTTTACTTCAGTTTTCTCACTGTAATCCACACATGATATAAGGTTGAACAAACACATTTATTTGTAAAATCAGTTCCCAGTGGAGGAGAGATTGTATCCATAAGAATGCAAAGTGGTGATCATTCAGAGGGCCACATGCATACATTCCTGAAACCAAAGGGAAAACCAAGCAGAGCACTTCTGCAGACACTGGGGAGCTACGGATCCTGCCAACAGAAAAGCAAAATGTCTTCCGCTCCAGAACACGGATGTACCAAGATGTCCTGTGAAAAGGCAATTTGGTCTGACATCCACGGTGAAGTGATCAGGGAACAATTGCAGGAGCCTTTTTTTTTTTCTATTCTGTGTGGCCTGTTTGCTTCCTACAGATACCTGGCTAAGAGCTTAAGTGGTCCTCCACCCTCCAGCAGGAGGGGCAGTGTCAAATCCGGGCCTTCTCACATGCCCATCCTTATGCTCTGAATGATCTGAAAGATAGCTGAAAGAGGAAAACAAAATAGCTCAGACACCAGACAGCACACAGCTGGAAACCCAACCCGCAGGGAGCCCTGCTTCGGCTGACCCTGGGCCCTTGACACATTAGCACACAGCTGATTAGATATTTCCTAACATGGAGTTAAGTTAACAAAAGGTCGGTGAACTTCTGTGTCTGCTGATGGATGCCTCAGGGATTTATAGATAAACTCCTGCTAAATCCACCAGGAGTAAAAGCCAGAAGTCCCTCGGGGGATGAGAGATTTGGTCTCCTTCCCTAGAACATTCTGCTCCTGCTGGGGACAGGGCTTTCTCGCGCAGGCGCTGCGCTCATTTAACAGGGCAGTGAGGCCGCCTTTTCAACATGGCCCAGTCCCGAAAAACAAGCTGCCCCGGAGCTGGGCAGGAAGGAGGGTACTTATAGAGCAGACGCACGAAGCTGCGCTTCTGGCTGCCCCGGCCCTGGTGCAAGGGACTCTTCTGGCCGCCTATAACTTCCTGAAATGTGCCGTCTCCCATCGGAGCAACGCTGGCTCATTCAGGGCTCGGTCTTCACCACGCAACTTCCTTCATGAGACACTGAGCGGTAGGTGGCCTGTAAACCCCACAGAGAATTCGTGGGGCCTGCACTTATTTCAGTAAGAGCTGTTTACATAGCTCCCAAACTGGTTCTCGCTACTGGGTTTGAATGTGTCCCAGGAAAGGAAAGCCCTGATTGCTTTTTTAAACCCTCCCAAGTGGACAATATTGGTCAATCTGGATGAAGACAATGATAATAGCAACTACCACGCAGTGAAGTGATTTTTATTTTTGAGGGGAGGCTCGGTATCATCTCATTTACTGTGTAAAAACAATAAACACTGAGTGCTCCAGGGTCTCTTGCCCCTTGTCTCTTTCCTAAAATCATCCTGGAATATACCCAGGAGCGCAGCTTCTTAAGCGACAACAGTAGAACAGTTTATCTGGAACCCTCAGAGAAAAAAGGCATCTGACATTTCATCACCCAGCGTCAGTAAACACAGGCTATCTGCCAGGCCCTGAGCTGTGGGATCCACAGGTAAAGAAGCCGAGGACCCGTAACCTCACCCGTAATCTCGAGGCAGCGAGATCTGAAGCCTACAGGATGCACTAATGCATTTTTTTCCCCAAAAAATAAAAAAAATAAAGAACCTTGCGCACAATATCCCTACTTTCCTAAACTGGACACATGATATAAACCAAGCATGATTTGTTAACTTTTCATGAATGCTCAGTGTGACCATTAATGTAGAACAGTCATCGATCGGACTCCATTGTAACACCGCTGTGGAGAGCGCACAACAAAGTGCTGGTCAGCTGTACTTCTGGGTTCTTGTTTCTGCTTCTTCTTTTCTCTTTTTTGTTCTCAATTATTAATGTCTCTGTTGTTATTACATTAATCTGCAGTGGGCTTTCTTCTATTATGTTACTGTGGATTAAGCTGAAAACAAGGATTGTTAGAATTTTGTGTAAAATTAGAACAAACCAGTTGTGTGTGACCCTGGGAGGGGTTCTTCTCTAGATACAGTAAATGAGTTAATTCACCAACTTGTGATATTTAATTCTGGTTGCACTAGAGGTTTTCTTGGCCTCATCTGGGTTTGGGGTGGATCTTGATAGAAGTTGCTAGACGCATGAGAAAGTACCTTAACAAAATGCATAAGCTCGCAGAAATAGCTGATGTTTCTGTCCTCCCCTCCCAAGGCTGACAGGAATAAAAATTAAATAAACTGTCAGCATTCAGGCTCCAGAGGAGTGCTGGGAGGCAGCTGTACAGTTGACTTTAGGGAAAAAAATATTTGCATCTACCATGCCTCAGGCTTTGTTTTGGGGATCAGGAAAACATCCCTACTCTTGATAAACAAAGATTCTTTAGAGTGAAATGTCAGGACCAGGTGAAACTGGGTTTGAATCCCAGTTCTTCACAGGATGGGTAATTTAACCTCTTCAAGCCTGTGTCCTCTCCTGTAAAATGACTGGTGTTGGCAGGGCTGTCACAGGATTAAGTGATATGACGTATGGGGTCCGTCCGGACGGTAACCAGCCATGTCATATGAAAAATAGAGACATTTATTGAAGAAGACGCAAGAAACATTGTACATAGGGCATTGACACCTCAGTCCCCTTCAAAGTAGGCACTTTGGGGCCACACATAGTTCTCCCAATTGCCAACAGCTGCCCCATTGTATTTTCCTGAATTTCATCTACAGTCTGAAATATCTTCCCTTTCAAAGGTGATTTTAGTTTTTAGTTTTGGGAAAACCAGAAGTTGCAGGGAGGCAATTTGGGCTGCAAGACGGCTGAGTCACCTGGGAGATTTGATGTTTTGCTGAAAAACTGCACAAGACGTGATACGTGAGCAGGCGTGTTTGTTTTCCTGATGAAGCTGCCAATCACCAGTTGCCCACAGCTGCGACCTTCTGAATCATCCCAGTAGTTTCCACAGGGGAATATTCAAGCTTAACGTAAAATCTGATGCAGATTCATTGTTCTACTCGCTTGGTCATTTTGATTGCAATGACCACACAGTACACATGCTTACTCAACAGCGTCTACTGCCCCCACTGACTAGTACAGTGAAGTCATTATTGTTCACTCCTGCCCATTCCAGTCCACTCTGCTTGGCTGCCAGGTTACACTGATGTCAGGCAATCCGTTGTTCTTATTATATTAACAATGGCTGGACTTTTTCTGGACCGACCTCATATATGAAGGCTCCTTGGACGTCCAGCATTTGAAGCACGGGGGATAGTGCTATTATTCCTACTATTACTATTACTTCAGCAATGACTGCTGCTTCTCCATGTATGAACATGAAGACCAGAGGTCTGGAGCTACCCATCACGCTCTAGAGATGGGAACTTGGGGAAATTACTGAACAGTTTTGAGCCCCGATTTCTGTATTTGAAAAATCTATAGATAGTATGGACCTCGAAGGACTGCAGAGAATCAATATAATGACATAAGTGAAACATGTGCTCATAAAAGATGCTCAAAAATGTTCTTTCTCCCTTAATTTTATCTTTAGATAAGAAATCATTTCATCAGGATGTAGATCAACAAATAGAAAACAGTCTGTGCCTTCAGTCCATCATACTTCATTAAGTTAATTCATGACTTCAAAAGTGCTAGGTAGGATAAAACCACTCAATTCTTTTTAAGGAACTGCTGCAAATTTCTCTAAAGAATATTATACAAAATTTGCTTGTCTCAGAGTAGTAGGAACACATATTAAAACAACCTATCTCTTTCTGAGTCTGCTTTAAAAACTAAAGATTATTCCTAGCCCTAATGGAGTCCATGTAAAAATTGGATGGTCCTTAACATGTTTATATGTGACCCTTTAAAACTGAGCCCTCTTGGATAAATTACTTTGAATAGTCTACTTTAAGTTCACCATTTGCCTCCATGTCTAAGGTAATGGAGACATGGTTGTCTCCAACAATTATTCCTTTTTCAGATGTGTCAATGTGTTTAAGAAGCCTTCAACATCCTATACCAATTATATTAATTGTAATTCTGTGTGCTTGCCAATAATGACCCGCAGAGTAACCCCAGCCTTCCAAATGCTGACTTGCTGAGGCGGTGAACAGGAAGGGAGCCAACAGTGCTTTCAAAGTGAGAAAGGAAGTGGGGAGTCTAGACCCTGACAAGTTAATAACTTAACAGTGGGTGAACAAAGCTGAGAAAACAGCTGAGCAGGCTGCAGGAAAGGGGCTATGGGCAGGCAGGACAGCAGGGAGGGGAGATGCCAAGGAAGGGAGAGACGGCAGGCATTCCAGGTCAGGGGATCAGGCCTTGGGCAGGTCACAGAGGTACAGAGAAATTCAGGCTAGAGCAGAATCTACAGAATCTCAAGCCTCACTTTCCCACCTATGATTAGGATCCTGGTCCTCGGTAACCTGTGATGGTCACATCTTTCTTTTGTTCCACCATCCCCTTTCGATGAAATCCTTAGGCTTTAACATGCAAGAACCACTCACACTCAAAAGTCAGACAGCCCAGAACAATCCTCCTGACTCCGCATTCCTTCCCTGGTCACCACTGCCGAGCACTCCCTCCTTGGAACTCTTTCTTCCCTTGACCTCCGTGACATTGTCTTCTCCTAGTTTCTCATTTCCTCATTCTCTTTCGCTCTATACTAAAGGTGTTTTATGGGCTCATCTTAACTCCACCTGACCAGTAAACAAGAATGGTGACGTTTCTCAATGAGCATTCTGGCCTTCTTCTCTTCGTTACATTCTTTCCCCCTGAATGAGCTCATCTTGGCCCACAATTTTAGTTGCCACTTAGCTTTTGATGACTCACTCGCCCATGTGTATTGCCAGCCCAGATGCCTCCTCCCAGCTCTAGAGCCACACCTTCAACCATCTAATTGATGTCTATACCTTAGGTACCTCAAAGGCACGTCAAACTCAACAGGACTTTGTCATGATCTGTTCCCACTGTCAAACTGGGCATCATTATCCTCCATCATGCATGGAAAACAAAACACCAGAGTCACCCTTAGCACCTCCAATTGATAACCGAGACCTGTGGACTTTACCTAAGAATCTTGTAATTGTGCACCTTTCTCTCCATTCCACCCAGAAACCACCCTTGTCCAAGTGACAATCCTCTTTCTTCAGGTGCCTATGGTGACCTCCAAAGCTGGTCTACTCTTGCAACTCTTCCATCTTTTCGCCATCCTACAGACAGATTTATTCTTTAAGTAAAAGCAAATGAGGCTGTGTCATCCCGGTGGCTAAAGCACATCCAAAGCTTCCTGTTGCCCAGTCCGTGGTGAGGCCTCCCCGCCCCGTGTGTCCTGGCTCCTGCCAGCCTGTTCAGACTCATCTTTTATCACTGTTCTCCCTTGGGTAATCCCGCCTGTTTCCAAAAGCTCTCTGCTCTTACTACAGGGCTTTTACGCATGCCATTTTTTTTCTCTGCATGAAATATTTCCCCCTGCCCACCCTATTCCTTCATAATTCAGAAGTTTTATCTTCAGAGAGGCCTTATTTGACCATCTGGAGCGAGAGTGTTCAAACTTGAGTGTGTATCCCAATCTCCTGAGGACATATGAAAACAGAGATGCTAGACCCCACCCCCAGAGTGTCCAATCCAATGGTTCTGGGGTGGGAAATGAGAATGTGTATTTCTAACTAGTTCCCAGCTGATGCTAAGGCTGCTGGTCTGGGGACCACACTTTGGGAACCACTTACTCAGTGTATACTGGCCCTTTGTATTATATGTTTTCACAGCCCTATATGCCTCTCCTCACACACTTTCATGCCTGAAATTTTACACATTTTAGCATAATTACTTGATTAGCTCACCTTTCTTCTCTATCAGACTACAAGCTACAGGAGAGTAGGGACCTTGAATGATTTTGCTCATGACCCTATCCCTGGGCCTAGCTCACCTCTGGGCACAGTAAATATTTACTGAAGGAATGAAAGGTGAATAATGACAACTTATGGAGGAAAAAACATAATAAAAACCTCAAATAGTTAATTTGCAAACCAAAAGTCAGCATCAAACGACTACCTTTAGATTCAAATGTCCCAAGAGCTCAGTTCTTGGAGGGGAAGCTAAGTCATGACAGACCAACAACTCCTTAAGGCCTGGGACTGTGTCATTCTAACTACTCTTACCTTGGGGGCTGTTCTACTCCAGTTAACTGGGAGTGTTAGACGGACACAGGAGATTGTCGGAAAGCTGGACGATAGGAAGGGCTGCCAGAAAGCTGCCCCATCAGACAACAGGAGGCTTCAGAAAGCCACTTTTATTGAAAATAAATAGGAGAGATCCAGGAAGTTCCTGAGAGATTGAAACTCTAGAAATCACACAATTTGATCATTTTTTTCTTTCATTTAAAAAAGATGAAAGAAATCATCTTTTCTAAGAAAAGTATGAATGCTGTGAGATACAAATAGAAATGTTAGGAGATGAGACACTGCAAAGATGGGTCATTAAGCTCTCTAAAAGGTTCAGTACAGAGAAAGTCAAAAGCAAGGTACCATTTTCTGGTAACATTTCCTGGTGGCTTCTCCAGAGATGGAGAAGACAGAAAAGAGAGAGACACTAGGGACAGCTAAAGGCAGGAAGACACTGTTAAAAGAAGGGATATCATTAGTAAAGAAGGTGATGCCGACGGCAGAAACACTCTTCTGAGAGGGAGACCACACACAAACCCAAATGCTCCATGGGCACAGGGCAGCTGGTGGCATATAGCGAGGGAGGCCACAAGTCACCTTGTGGGAGCCAGAGGCTGATGAGAGCTTCTCCAGACTGTCCGCATCAGATCTCGAAGCGGGAGTTCTTGAGTAGACACGTGTCTTCAGTCTTTCCTCCATGGTGAGGTAGAAGGGCTTCTCTGGGGCTGCTCTGTTCCTCACACACTGCACTGGCCAGTCTCAGGGGCATGGCTCCCTCTGGGGGTCACGGTTCCAGGAATGTGCTGGTGGTCTCCAGCAAAGGCCAGTGTTTATGCGGTTGACCTGCAAACATGGCGAATTCAAATCTGTCCTGGAGCACATGTCCAGGAAAAAGTAAGGTGACGGGTGCCCAGCGGCCCAGTCAAAATGCAGCCCTGACTCAGTGTAGGCTTTATCTACCAGGGAGCAGACCCAGGACAGCTGCCCATCTGGTATCTCTGGACAACACACCTTTTCTGGCAGGGGAAGTAGGAGATGTCTTAACAGGAATTCTTTTCAGGACACAGTCATATGCTAAAGGCCTAAAGTTGGTAGAAACTTGTGGACAGTACTTGTGGGACAACGTAAGAAAGAAGGAACATAACAGGAAAGCATAACAGGAAGCAGTCGGGTTTAGAGTCCAGGTTTGGGTGATAGTTCTCTCCCTTCTGAGCCTGGGAAGCCAGCCGATTTCCTCTCGGACCCTCGGTTTTGTATGAGTGGAAGGCAAACGCACGTGTAGGGCCTGGCACGAAGGAACGGCAGCCGAAGTGGCTGCCTGAACAGACCCTGCTCACCTGCACGGTCTAGTTAATGAAGAGTTCTTTCTAGAAATAGAGAAGAGGCTCCAGTTGCTCCTGCAGAAGTGATGCCACTGACCTCTGGCTGATACACCCTGCCCTCTACCTGTCCAGGTGTGGCTGGAGTTCATGCAGCCACCTCAGTATCGAAAGGCTATGCCCCTCCCCTCCAGGTTTCTCATCGTCACCAAGCAATGACACTGAAAGGTCACAATGGTAACTTTCTTTGTAAGCATTCAGAATCTTGGTCAGAACCTTGCCAAGGAGGTTAAGAGCTGGGGAGATGGTATGACTGAGGACCACTGACGGAATGACAATAACAACAAACATTTATAAAACCACTGATGGGACTCCACTCAACATTAGACATGCATTAACCCTCAGGATTAGTCTTCATGAGGGTTCTAGGAGTCAGAAACCAGTATTAACCCTTTTAAGAAAGAGAGAACTGAGGCTTCAAGTGGGCATGAGTAACGTGGACAAGGCCACACAGCCAGCAGGTGGCAAAGCCCGGTTTCAAACCCAGGGAGGCTGGCCCTGGGGCTGGTTCCTATGTGAGTGAGCGAGTCCTTTTCCTCCTCCACATTATTCTTAACAAAAACATCCAGACCTATGAAGGGTGGATGTTAGCCCTTCCAGAAATGGGGAGACCCCTAGCCCATATATAGAGGGGGACAGATGGATGATCTGAAACAAGAGGCTGAGAGAATGGGAGAAGTTGAGGCCCACCCGAGAATATCTCAGGTAATCACTTCTTCATACCTCTGAATAGGTTGTCCCGAAAAACAGACCTATCTGTGACATCTCTCTTCCCACCCCACCCCCTCAGGTAGAAGGTAGAGTCCCTGGAGGATACAGGAGAAGAGTACAGTCTGTGAACCAATGGACAAAAGGAATGGCCCTGCCCAGAAAGAGTGCAGCTGCTCACAACTAATGGTGCCAAATAAACCCGACCGGCTCCTGAAAGGTACGAACCACAAAAGCAGGGGCCGGCTCGGGGCCAGACCCAACTTCCCATCTGGTGGGCCAAGAGGGCCCAGCTGGACATTCCCTTCTGGGGAGAAAACATCAGACTATCCAGCGTGTACCCCATACACACAGTCACACGCAAACACACAAACATGCACACATACACACATTCACACGCAGCTCTCACTTCAACCAGAACAGTTGCTCTTTCATTTGTTTCTCTCAGACTTGAACAGAGTTTTGCGGCTTTAAAAAAAAAAAAAAGGCTACAAACCACTAGGCTAGATGTTTTGTTCTTAAATTACACTTAATTTTTTTCTAAATACAAAAGTGATATATGCTCATTGACAAAATTGGAAAATATAGAAAATTATGAATAAAATAACAGTCACTAGTTAATTCTGTTACCCTTGAGGTTTCCCTTTGATGGAGAATATAAGCTTCTCAGTTTCAGGAACACCCAGGCTTCAGTACCACCGAAATTCTCATAATCACTAATTAGGAAATGAAGATCAAGACTGGTGAGAGAGAGAGCGAGAGAGAGAGAGAGAGAGAGAGAGAGAGAGAGAGAGAGAGGGAGGGAGACAAAACTGAACTCAGGAAGATGCGGGGGAGAAACGGCCTGCGGGGAGGCCCTGGTGCGTGGCTGGCCTGGGAGAGTCCCCCTCAGAATCAGAGGGTGGTGACTCTGGTGATCCCAGCTGAAACCTCAAAGCGGGTAAGAGCGGAGGAGGACACAATCATGCTGCAAGGAGTCATGTCTGAGATTGCTGCTCCCTGTCAGCGCACAGTGTCACACCAGGGCTGGGGAAAGGTAAGTAATACTGCAGGATCACAAGAGACATGTATATGCTGACAAAATGCCCAAATTGCCTGAGCAATTAGCATGTTGAGCGAAAGACTTAATTTCGTCGAGTCCAGGCAGCAGTCGAGTCAAAGAGGGACGTGAAAATGTAGAAGACGGTTGTCCTGTGAACACTGTGGCACTTACATTATGAGAAGGCTAGACCAGGGCAGCAAAGATGAGCATGGGACCCTACTGTTCATACCGCGGCCATGACCGACATGAATAATCAATGGCAGCGCATTTTTGCACAAAGCTTTGGTGTGGCCTCAGAATCTTTCTCACTAAGGCTTTTAAAAGAGCTGAGAAGGAAAGGGGAGAAAGCCCGGGCTCTGAGCACAAACAGCGGCGATTAGCGCATTAGCAGTCGGGGGGCGGGGGGGGAGCGGGTTGGTTTCAAGGCTGCTACTGCCCTGCGAAGGCAGCAGTCCTAACTGTCTCAGGCAGACACTCCGGGTCACACTTGTCTCTGAGTCTCAAGATGAAAACAAGAACTCTTCAGATGCTATTAAACAGTTCTCCAAAAAGGCAGGTTTTGAAACCAACGACTGAGAGAGCTGGGATGAGCTGCTTATCTGGAGAAAGGCCTCACTATCAGCAGAAATGAAAGATAATGTTTTTATAGAAAGGGGGGTGTTTAGATCCTTTGGGCTTCAGTGTGGATCTGAGGTCCTAGGAGATCAAATGAAGGTAAGTATAACCAGTGGACAAGGTTCCAGCAACACGAAGTCCCAGGACAATACTTGAACGAGGCAATTTTCTGGCTTATTTGGAATAATCACCTGAAGGGGCCCCATCACAAGTATTTGAGAAACAGGTCTTAGATTTCTGACAGAATGCGTATAATATTGATAACAATAAAGCTGGTTACCGATTGAGCAAAACAAAGCACAAGGTGGCCCTGAGATGTCCTATCTGGATAACACTGTGTCTCAAAAGAACACATGGACCCAAAGCTTTTCTATCTCACAAAGAAAATTTTTATAGCAAAACGGTGGAGTATGTAGGTTGTGTTAGGGAAATGAAACTTATACCTCACTTTTGATATTCGACATAATGTACAGACCCCTATTCATCGACTTTAGTCTACAGGTGGACGCTTCCTTTTTCTTGCATGGGGAGGTCCAAAAGATTTTGATGCTTTATCTTGAGAAAATAGTCTCAGTTACCCAGAGTGTTACCACTTAAACTTGCTCACACTTATCCTTGGAGTGAAGAGGCAGGGCCTACTACTTTCTGAAAGATCTAGAAAAATGTGATGGCTGAGCCTGCCAATCAAAGGCTCAGCCTGAGAGGATGAGAGGCGAAGGGAAGCCCGCGCACCCACCCCACGGCCCACCGTCCGTTCCTGTGGCCACTCTTTTCCGTGAGAGTTACAGGGGCAGAGGCAGTGGTGGCTGAACCTGCAGGTCTCAAGCATGCTGCAGGCCTGCACTGGCCTCCCTGGAACCATTCAATGCCAGGACCACCTGTGGAGGTGCCCCTGTATCCCTGCTTGATTGGTAAGGGAATCAATACAAAGAGAGTAAATAACTTGTACCAGATTATTCAGCTGATAAAGAGCAAATCTATGCTTTGAACCCACATCTGGCAGATTCCAAAATTCTCCCTCCTCTGAAGCCTCTTATCCTATTACTTCCAACTGGTGAGGTTTCAAAGAAGTGTTTTGCCCAAGAGACCTTTTGCAATAGTGGAAGGTGGAAATTTACTTACTTCTGGGGAGGGGTATAAAAACGGAGGAAGGGTAACCAACAAGGGAGCATGTACTTAAACGCCCGTATTTAACCAGCTTTCATTCTCTCCCAGGATTCAGCTAGGAAAACAGATAAGAGGTGCGTTTCTTATTCTCTGCCTGACCTGATTATTTATTTACCCTAGGTACACCAACACTACTTTTAAAAAGAGTACTTTGCCCCACCAGTCATCAACTAGAAATGGGGGTTAATAAAGTAATGAAAGCAAGGGAATCTTTCAAGAGAATCATCAGATCAATAATCAACATCTTCATTAATATTAGAAGATCTCATATTTTTCCTGTCTGTATAAAAATATACAAAATGGGAATACCCCATGACATGAGCTCAGAGGGGGTAAAGGACCTCGCAGGTGTCACTGGGGCTCAGTGAAGTGGCACTTTAGCCTGCACACGGGTATGTCTTGTTCAAAGGAAAGGGAGCGAAGGACACAAAAGAGTGTCTGTCCATCGCGGTACGGAAATCCCCCCAGAAACGACAGTGTGTTTTGTGTGAGTGTAACGGGAAAGAGCAGAAGGGTGTGCATGGCACAGATGGGTGGTTGGGTGTGAGGTGTAGGTGGTCTCTCCTATTTTGGATCACAGGGCTGGGATAGAGGTGAGAGAGAACAGTGACAAAGGGCTTCAATCATCCTACAGCTAACAAGGCTTACTACATAAAACAGAGGAACTGATACAGGAAATGGCTAGACTTGGGGAAATCACATTCTTTTAAATGTAAAGGTAGGTGGGAACCCAAGGCCTGTGGCCCTAAGAAGGGAGAAACTCAAGAGGAACAGTGGCTCTGCCACTATCAGAAGGGACAGAATTGTGGCTCATCCCAGGGAGGAGGCAATGGGGACACATCTAAAGGTGTTATTCTGTTTTTCATGACATGTTTGGTTAAGAAAAGGACATGTACAAAGTTAGAAGGAAGGGCACAGTACCAAGGACAAACTGAGAAGGGTGACACATTTCTGTAATAGTGCCCAACTTGAGCTGAGGCTTGCAGAAAAAATGCTAAAGCTGTAAAACAAAACAAAACAAAAAGGGTGGTGGTAGTGGATTATTCTTAGTTACGATTAAAAAAAGGGATGAGGCCCATGACTTAGGGATCATGGTAGCATGCAAACAGGACAGAGAAAGTAAGATGACCCAACTCCCATTTTATGTCCTCTTCATAAAAACACAATGGTTGTAACTGGGAGGGTATAAAGAAGTGTCACTAGAAGAGTACTGGATACAAAGGCAGGGGGCTGTGGCATGCCAACGAGTGCTGTGTTTTCTTAGTCACATTAAGTCCAGATCTCCAGGCCCTGCAGTCCCCGATCCAGGTCCCTGGACAATCCTATAGAAAGTATAAGAGATCCAATGTGCTTGATCCTTAAAAAAACTCCTGCAGACTGGGAGGGTTCCAAAAGATTGTCCTGATTTACCCAAGGGAGAAAGATATAGTTCCTATTATATGTAAAAATAAGCCTGGCAAAATTTTAATTAAAATGTAATTTAGAGAAGATTTTTTTAAGCCCTTTCAAAAGGATGACTATTGAGAACTAGCCCAGGTTTGAGAAAAACACGCTAGACCAAGTAACTCCGCTGGCTCCCCTCTCCTCCCAGGCAAGGGCGCAGACTGGGAGGGCTGCGTGATGCCGGGGCTTTGGCCATTCCCGAGCCCAGGGCGTTATCTCAAGCCTCTGTGCCTTCGTCCCATAGTGCTCCTTCATGTGGAATAACCATCCCTTTGTCTGGTTGTTTGTGCTTCAAAACTCAGCTCAAAATGTGCCTCCTCTGGGAAACTTTCTCTTCTGCCCAGTATGCTTTAGATGTCCCCTTGTGGTCTCATTGACTGTGTCCTCCTAAATTCACATGTTGAAATCCCCCGTGTGATGGGCAGAAGGTAGGGACTTTGGGACGTGATAAGGTCATGAGGGTGGAGGCCTCAGGAATGGAATTAATGCTTTTAAAGAACAGGTCCCAGAGAGTTCCCTACCCCCTTCTGCTTCACAGAAGGGTACTATATGAGGATACAAGAAAAAAAATCTGTGACCAGAAAGAGGGCTCTCACCTGACCATGCTGGCACCCAAATCTGACTTCCAACCTCCAGAGCTGTGAGCAATACATTTCTGCTGTTTATAAGCCCCCGGGGCTGTAGTGTTTTGTTACAGTAGCCTGACCAGACTAAGACAATCCCTTATCCGTGCTCACCGAGCACCCTGGGTGCTCTACTATCACAGTGCTCTCTCCCCTCTCCCTGCCTTACAACTGACAACCTCCTTATCTGCCTCCTCCAGCGCCTGCCGCTCCTGAAGGGGGCTGTAGTTTCAAAGCCTGGCATAGGGCCAGCACACAGGGTACTCTCAAGATGACTGTTGGCAAGAGTTCTGCTGACAGGCTCAAAGTCAGCCTGAAGGGAGTTGTCTCTAATTGTGTTCCATGGACTTCTCCGGGTTCAGACTTTTACCAGTGACTTGGAGATATAACATACTTTTAAAGACTGTAAAGCTGGGAAAGAAAGATAATTCGATAAAAGGCTCAAGGTTCAAGATCTAACAATCTACAGTCTAGCCATAAAACTTGAAAACATAGACAACTTTTTTATATTGATTGATTTTTCATTTTTCTGTGACGGGCTAAGGCACAGGGTTTTGTTTTGTCTGTCTTATTTTGGGACAAAAATCAGAGACAGATCACCTGACGTAATGCATCACAGATGAACATGCAGGCACCGATGAAAATGCTGCTTTAATGCACCCAAGTCGCTGGGCTATGCTCTGAACCACGCGCTGCCACAGAAGGACAATACACTGACTCTATCGTGTAATGTCACTGACCATGTTGTACATTATAATGTAGTATTGGTAAGCCATTTATTATGCATGTTCTTCTATGTTTCCAGAGTTTATGGCTACCCGGTAGAAAGACAACTGAAACCAACAATAAAATTTTAACAAAAATATTCATGAAGCTGTGTTAGGTCCCAAAAAAGTTAACTGGATATCTACAGAATACGGAGCATCTGGCTTTGTTCATCCATCCATTGATCCACCCATCCATCCGACCAACCATACTGAGCACTCACAATATGAAAAATACTTTAGTAGGATCACAAATTTAGTGGAAAACAAACACTGCTTTCCCTGAGCTTATATCCTAGTAGAGGGAAATGGATAATGAGTAAGCAAACAAAATAATTCAAATGTTGATGAGGGCTATGAATAAAATAAAACAATGTGTGATGGGGTTATATAGCTGCATCTCTGAAGTGTGCAAGAAGTTTACATAAAGAAGATCTTGGTGGGGCCTGGCTGGCATGCTGATGTGAGTCTAGACTGTGTTGTGACTGTTTAAAATACACTGCAAGCCGGGTCATAGTAATTTAAGGGTAGTGACAGTCCTGCTGCCTCTGAAGCATCTACACGACTTCTAGAACTTCTGCAGTTGCAAATGCTATTCCTTAAGAGAGTCATGGCATGTGTGTAGAAGCCACATCTTATGAGGCCAGGTTGAGAGAACTAGGGAAGTTTAACCAGCGGAAGGAACCACTAGGTAGTCATTTTTTAAATATCCAAAGATTCAAGATGTTCAGAAGAGAAGAGAACAAGTCCATGCTGTGTGACTTCAGAAGTCTACACTTGAATTACTGAGAAAACAGTGCAGTGTAGTTAAAAAGAGGGGAGACACTTCTAATAGAATTAGACCTATTCAGAAACGAGATAGGCTTTTTGAAGAAGTATTCCAGTAGAGGATGGGTAAACTCTTTTAACGATGAGGGATCCCATATTGGGCAAAAGATCCCCTTTGAGGACACAGCTTTGGGAATGGGGTACAGTTTTTTCTTTGAGCGGAGGATCTTCTCATCCTGGAATGTCAAATCATCTTTAAAATATTTGAACCTCAAACAACAATTGTGCCAAATCGTGTGGATCCTTCCTTCCTCCTAAGAGCTTTTGTTTCCTTGGAAGAGTGGTTTCTTGAAGATCAGAGACACTGATCTGCCCTTAGTCATGGGGGTCTCTTGCATTGGGGCAAAATGTCTTTGTGGGAGGCCTGGGTTTTTGCAGGAAGATGTGGACTTCCCTGCCCTCAGCAACAGTGAGGTGGTGGAGAGGTGACCCTCTGACAGCCTACCTTATGGTTAGAAGTAACCTCCATTCACCAGTACTTCAGAGACTCAACCCCTGGGGACCAGGAATTATGTCAAGACTCCCAACTAGAATTCAACTAGAAACGACTGAATGAGCCTTTTGCTCAAGACTCCTCTTTGTATGTGTGTTTGCATGTCAGTGTAAGTAAAGCTCTCTGAACTTGCCACCTTCCAGTATGAGACGACTGTACCTTGAGGCTCAGGTCAAAGGCTCAGTTCTATGCAGAAGCACTATCAGGCTTCCTCTTTGGCAGAGGACCTTCCTTTCTCCAGACTGTGGATTTATCTCGGTCAGAGAGGTGCTCCAATTTCTGTTTTAGATGCTTGTAGGCTGTTACTTCACAGAAAGGTTTAACTGAACTCCAAAGTGTGTATATAGCCAGTTTAATTGCTCTGTGTAATCATTTTATGATCGTAATTTGATAGTATATCAATTCTGTCTCTACTCATAGTTGGTCTGCTATAATAGAAACTAAATCAAAACCCATTAAGATCAAGGCCTCGGGCAGAAATTAACTTGAATCTCAGACTAATACATTTTTTGTCTATTTACCTGGTGAATAAAACATGTTGTTGAGGGGCAGAGGGGAATATGGGATACAAGGTCAGTGAAAAACCCATACCTGAGCCACAGACAACAAAAACAAACAGTGCCAACAGCCACGGTCCCACAGGATATTTCTCTTCTTGCGGTCTCTAAAAGAGAATGGAAGAAAGTAAGATGAGGTTCATTAGTTCAGGAAGCATTGAGTACTACTAGTTACTGTACTAGGAACTGCGTCTCCCACTGTGAATAAGACAGACTCAGTGTTAATGCCCAATGGGCAGATATAGATGAATAAAGTCAATTGTAAAGGATCAAGGTTTAAAAATATTCATTAATAACCTTACTTTCATTCCTGTAACTCAATGGACTTGGTGGACTTAAATATTCTGGGGATAGGATATAAATACATAAAACCAATACAGTGATTTGGGAGCCAAAAATGATATGACTAATAATTACTTCCATTTGTTGAGAGCACACTCTATGCCAGCCACCTACTAAGAAGTGTATATCACTATTTCCAGCACTCACAACTCCATGGTACTCCATTCTGTGCTTGAGAACTGAGGCTCAAATTTGTTAGCTCGAGCAAGAGCTGAGATTCAAATTTAGGTCTGCCTCATTACAGAGGCGGGGTGTTTTCCACTCATATATTCATTAACTTTTTATAAATTAGTTTGAGAGAGAGAGAGAGAGAGAGAGAGAGAGAGAGTCATTGCTTTGTTGTTCCACTTTTTAATGCATTCATTGGTTGCTTTGCATATGTGCCCTGACCAGAGACTGAAGGTACAAACCTGGTGCATCTGGATGACCCTCCAAACAACTGAGCTAGTCAACCATGGCCAGTATATTCACGTTTAACTCTTGCATCTGTGAATTCCAAGCAGGGTCACAGAGCACAGCCATGTTCTCAAAACCTTCTATGTGCTAAAAAATTTGGGAAGGCAGTGCAGCGGAAGCCCTTGGAATTGCAGAAGTACCACAGCAATTGTGAATGGATGTGAAGGAAGCAGCATGTTGTAATAAAGTTCCTAATCTTCTTGAAGCTTAAACTTTGGAGAAACTGCTGCATTCCCTGGAAGCAGAGGGGCACTGTTGGACCCACACCAATCTAGCCCTGCATGCATACCTCCTGCTCTTCTCAAACCCAAAGCACTGACGTAATAAGAACGTCCCTCTGCAGCCCCTCTAGGTCTGCTGCAGGTAGGGCTTGGTCCTTAAAAATCAAATCAAATGATAGAAAAACAATATTTTCTGATAGGTATCTGAAAACACAGTGAATTTCTCAAATAAAAAGGGAGAAGGTAGAGTGAAAAAAGTAGTACTCACTATTTGCTCATTAGTGTGAACCCAAAACAGAACATAGCCAATGTAAGTTAAAGAACTAATTTTATTATAGATAAGGCAACAATTCTTTGGTTCACTGCTTGCCTAACATTCTTAGGGGGCCTTCTCTCTTCTACCTCAGTTGGTTCACTTGTCATTTACATCACCATGTATTTTTTCTTGATATTTATCACAGTTTGTATCTCTGTTTAATCCTGTGATAATGTGTTTAGTGTCTGGCTTTCCACTAGACTGTAGGTCCCGCAAGGGCGGGCCCTTCCCCTTTCATGTATCAGTGTATAGCAATGCCTAAGATAGAACTTAAACATCGTAGATGTTCAATAAGTGTTAATTAAAGAATGAATAAGCATACAAGCTGCGTTAAACATTTCTTAGGTCAGGTAGAGTAGGGTCTAGGAAGGATGTTGTCATTTTTAATATACTTCCTAATTGGTGATATGGTTATCCCTGTTTTCATTTTTGTTTTTTTAACTAGAGAAGTATGGATTAAAGTGTTAGTGGCAGGTGGACTCTAAGGATTGAAATCATTCACTCTTCTGCCCTTGACAGACTCACATCTACCACGGCTCCTGTATGAGGGCAAATCACACTGTAAGGAAAGAGGTGGTTGCTCTTGAATAGACAAGGGCAAAATCATTCTTAAATAATTGCATTAGATAACGTTAACTAGCATTTTTATCGTGTCATTCTTTGGTACTAAAAGCCAGGTCAAGGTCAGGTCAAGTAAATAGTAAATATATTTAAAAAGTTACCTGAACAGAATGTGACATTTACTCCTTCCCGCCCTCTTTCACCAACTTCCTAATGATTTGTCATGGCTGACCAGAAACCAATTCTGTTGCTGTCATCCTACTAAAGCTACATAAAAATTTATTTTGTTCCATCTCCAGCAAAGCCAACAAGTGAATCCAGAAGCCTGTAAATGAATGATTGGTCTAGTCATATAACAAATGGAGTCCTTTAGTTTTTCTTTGCAGAAAAACACAAATTATTAACATGCAGAGCCTGGAAACTTTTTTGATGACATTTCCTAGTGAAGCAATACTGTTTGGGGACTTTCAGAGCTCAAGAACACCTGGGTGGTCATAATACCAACATATCCTTTTTGAGAGCTGAAGTTACTTTTTGGCGAGAAGTGGTGCCCAGCACAATCCCACTGGGACGATTCACCTAACCCTGAATTTATTGCTGGGAAAGGTAAGAAAAGCTGTAGAATCCCACGAATGATATGGTTCATTTCAGACAGGAGTTTGCTGCTTCCTGAGGCTCCAAAATGTTAAGCGGATGGCTTTCCCTGTGATAATAGTAGCTAACTCCGAACTCTGAAATCTAACTTCTTTCTTCATGTTGGAGCAGTTACTACTGTATAATCATGAAGTGCTTATTCCATTTCCCTGTTTTTTGGCTTTATCTGCTATCTGGGAGAATAATACTGATTCACTCCATAGCTATTAGCTAATAATAAAATACTGAAGCATCTGCATACAATTAAAGGGCTTTATTTCTAAATGATTAGTCCAAATTTTCAGATAGAATTTGTTCATCTGTCCCCATTTATTGAATTTCATCTAAACAAGTTATCCCTTGCAAGTTAATTGTTTCAAGGTCTAATCATTTTGGCCTGCAATTAGGAAAATAAAATTTAGGATTTAAAGTGTTGCTTTTTAAAAGAGAATTTCATTTTTCTTTTTGGAGGCTGATCCATTTATAATAAAGTTAACCAAAAGCCCTCCTAATCAAAGGAAAATAAACATACATCGTGGCTTGGACTGGAAACCTTTCATTACAAATTTAGTAGGGGCATTTAAAAATCCTCACAGGTGCTAAGCACTTTTGAAGGGTCTACTCCACGGTATATCAGAACTTATTAAAATGCACTCATACCATAGATTTAATATAATTTGAATGCCGTTCTGAAAGTTGGGTTGAATTGAACCGCAGGTGACTACATTTTCTAGATAGTTAAACAGGTTTTCTCCAATTTTTTCCATTTTCTTTTCTTATTTTGGAACCAATAACTTTTATTTCAGGCCTCAAACAAATTATGTGGTGCCGAAAAGCTAGAAGTGGCAGACTCCGAGTTTACAAAGCCTAACGGGTAAAACAGCTCTGTAAATGAGCTCCCGTTCTGTTGCTGCTTTTACACTCAGATAAGCTGTCAACTGAGTTCAGTTAACAACTGAACACTGGTTCTTTAGTTCAAAAAAGAATCACACAATCAGAGATTTTCAGTACATTAGCTAGTCTGTATGATATCCTAGGAAGAACTGATATCCTAAGGATAGAAAATCTTGAATGTTTAACATCAATGAAAAATTGTCAATGTTAACTTGAACAGCAACTTTTTTTTTTAATGAGTAAAAATAAATATAGGGAAAACATAGATCTATGTGAAAAATGGTTCCAATTCAAAGGCACATTGGCATTTTGCTGGCCAGTCATAACTAAATGATCTAACTTTCAAGTGAGAGAATTTCAAGCATGACTTAAGCCTGGAGCTGTGCATAAAGGCCTGGGTGCAGCTAAGTTTGATCCTACGGTTTCTCTGCCATAGTACTGCTCAGTTTTGCAAGAATTCTGGTGTAATGATTGTAGATCCAGCTTTTTGCTCAGTTAATCAAAGCAGCATCACTTCTTTGGCTAAAGGGATTTGTCTGATCAAGTCTGCAAGCTTTTCCAGCCAAATCCCAAGCTTCAGTTGGATTTTCATTTAGTGCCTTTGCTCATAGACTTGGAGACCCACACTGCTCAACAACTCATCGGATACCTCTGAATGTCCAAAATCATATGCCTGGCATTTTCTGTTGAAGATAATTTGCATTCTAAAAGAAACCCCAGTGCAGAAGGCACAGGTTTTACTTAAAACTTGCTATAAATCTTTAATCTACGGTATTAAGGGCACAGAATGCCTGGCAATAAACTAGTCTCTAAAGTCTGGATCATACCATCAAAATGAGCCTGAATTCACAGGGCGAACAAGAGGAAAGTTGCATTTAAACTTAAGCCCAGTCTTAAGAGGCCTCACTAGAGGAAAGGCAAAATAGGAGAATGGAGGGAAATATGGGTCAGAATATCATGCCGCTTCTCCAACTTACACAGGGAGACCATTATAAAGGGCCTAGAAAGAGAAACCTTGGTGTGTGTTGGTTGGGTGTGGGCAAGGGGTGAAGCCTGGGAGCAGGAAGAAGATGATAAATAGCATTCATTCGTTCGTTCTTTCATTCATTCATTCATTCATTCATTCATCACTTATTTAACAAACGTTCTAGCACCTAATAAGTTCAGGACCCTCTGTCAAGCAGTTGCCTTAACAGATCTTGTAACTATGTGCTTGCCATCTTTCCCAGAGACAAAGGCCCAATTCTCGAGCCTGTGGTAGCCCGAGCAGCCACTCCCAGAGGGGTCATGACCAACCAGGGCCCTCTCCGTTCATGCCCAGGAGGGCACCGACGAGTCCAGCGCAGCCCTGAGCCTAGCTCTCTGAACCCACTCGCCCGGACCCGGCAGGAGGCGCGGGACCCGCGCTGCGGAGCTGGGAGGCCAGGTCCTGCGCCCGCTGCCCGCCTGCCCGGGACGCCTGCCCCGCCCCGCCCCGCTCGGCTCCACTTCGGGCCCTGGTCGCTCTGCCCGCTCGGCCCCGCCTCCGCCTTACCAGGGTTTTGGCTACGTTCCCCCTCTGGGTGATGTTTTTGCTGTGCTTCTCATTAGCCATCCGGATCCGCTGTTTGGCCACCATGGCTTGGGCTCTTGGAAGTGCTCTCAAATCCCACCTGCAAGGATGCCCCGCGTGAGCCCCGGACCGGGCCAAGAGCGTCCGGTCGGCCCCGGGCGCTGCAGGTGGCAAGGCGCGGTGCCCGAGCCTCGCGCAGCCCTCTCCCCAACCCCCAACGAGCCGGCTCCAGAGAGAGGCCGGAGCCCGGACGGAAGTAATCTTTCATCTCAGGAAACCCTCTCCTACTTCCTCGCCATCCTTCCGGTCCCCCCAACTACCTAGCTAGCGCGGCCCTAGGCTGCGCCGCCGCGCGTACTCCCAGCACCGGTGGCCAGAGCGCAGCGCGCGGGCCCACTCGGGCCGGGTCACCTGCGGTGTCGCGATCTCGCGGTCTCGCGGCGTAACGCGGCGGGGCCGAGGGTTCTGCGGCTGCGGGCTTTGTGCGCGCATAAGGGGATGGAGTCTCAGCGGCTCCTGGGCACCTGGGCTCCTCGGCACCTTGGCCAGGGATCCTGTAAGGCCTGGGGAAGGATTGGGGCGTGGATTCACCTGCACCGCTCTCCCCCTGGCAAGGGCTGGACCAAAGGCTACGGTCCGTTCGGGTCGGGGGACAGGGGGCGTCCTCAAATGCAAGTAGAATCAGCACAGGGCTGAGCCCCGTGCTGTTGTGGAACAGCCCGAAGGAACCTCCGATTTAAGGATCTGCGGAAGGCCCCTGCGCTAGGGAAGCCCACTGCAGGATCTTTTTCAAGGGCTGCAAAAAGGGCCAGAACTCCTCAGGGATGGAAATAAGAGGGAGTGAGGATGGAGTTGGGACAGTTCTTCTTGCCTTGGTAGGTATGAGGGTTACATGGAAGACAGGCCAGCAATACATCTCAGTGAAACTTAGAGGAAGGATGAGGAGGTCCTGGACATGCAGCCCAGGTCAGATTGGGTGGTCACTGCCCAAATGTGGGTAGCTTTGACCAGCTTTGGCTCCCTACCTGTCCCAAGCAGCTAGGACCTCCTCCAGCCACTCCCAAGGGGACCGAACTGGGAAATTCTCTGCAGTAGCGCTATAGATCTCAGCGACCTATGTGACTCACAGACATTCTTATTGGGGTCTTACGGATCGCCTAGTTGGATGGGAGTGGGGGTTGGGAGAAGGGGTTCAGTCTTCTACTTTTCTACATGCTATACAGATTAGAGTTAGCTCTTAGAAGCTTAGAAGAGCCGAGAAGAGGTGCAACTTCAGCCTGGAAGATCTGGGGCAGTGGGAAGCGGCGGGGAAGAGGAGCTGTGGCTTTAGACCAGATTTAGGCAATGCGCTCCGGTCCTTCCGTAGCAGGCATTTGTGGCTAGATTTCTACAAGGTTTTGTGTGGGTAAAATTCCTCTATGTCAGTGGGAAGTTAAGGAAAGCTCCTTCTTTTCTTTCAGGGCCCTTCACTAAGATCACCCCCATTCCTCTGGCCACTTCTTATCATTCAGGCTTTAATATGAACTGTTCTGGGGCTGCTTCCGGTAACTGAGAAGACAGAGTTTCTCTCAGATCATTAGTAAAGTCTGGTCATTCTTTTCTTGACTCTAGGATTCAGTTAAGTTTCTAGACTAGTTTCTGTCAGCTCCTTAACCATTACCGCCAACATTACCACCATTATTGCAGGACTACAAACAAAGTAGGCCCCACTCTAGTTCCCTGCTTTTAGTAACAGTTGACTTTTGGGGAGATAGAGGAATGGAGGGGACCCTCTACCTCAATGACACTTGCTGAGCCTGGCTGTGTGTGAGGGCCAGCAAATGCCTGGGCAGGAGGTGGGAGGCAGGTCCTCACCTGAGTGGAGCACAGACCTGGTTCTGAGGTTTCCTGAGGTTAAAGAAAAGATACAGAGGTGGTCTTCCCTTCAGGTGTGCAAGAGGAAAAGCTTTCTTAAATGAGAGACACCTGCCTTCCCACAGGCCCAGGTGAGCTGCCTTATTTGGGGATAAAAAAATTCGACCCCCGATTCCTGCTCGTTAATGACCAGTTTTACTCCTTTTCCTGCCATGCTTCACTTTAATAACATTTTAAGTTAGTTTAATTATAAATAGACTGTGTTCCCACAGTTAACATTCCAACAGAAAAAGGATATACAATGAAGAGTAAAGGTCTTTTCCTTGCCTCCCAGCCACTAAATCCGAAAGTCTATAGGCTACCCTTCCAGTATTTTTATTCATACACAAAACTTCCTACATAGCTCCTTTTTAAAAAACAAAATCATACTATACACACTGTTTTGCCATTTGAATTTCTCAGTTTATTGACAATATTATCACATCTCATGTCACCCCTTTTTTTCATATAGGTGCATAGGATCTCATAGTATAATTATACAGTAACATGTTGAACTGATTTTGGATGGTTATTTGTTTGTTTGTTTGAGGTCGCTGACATTGCTTCGGTGAGTACCTCTACATGGGCACCGTTATGCACTTGTGCAAGCATGTATGTGGGACAGTTTGCTGGACGTGAAATCGCTGCGCCTTAGCATGTGCTTAGGTAGTTACTGCTGCTGGCCCCGGAGGACGCAGCCTCCTGCTGCGGTCTCCACTTTACCCACCCTCCCTCTGCTTTTGCCCTCTGCAGTAGGCCTGCTCCTCTGCAGGTCTGGGCTTTGTTTGTTGCCTTGAGGATCACCATTCTTGAAGAAGAAAAGTTTTCCTTCCAAGCATGAGTCCTGTCCCTTCCTCTGCACAGCCAGATATTGAGCTGTTCATCCCAGAGGCCCTTCTGCAGGGGAGCTGGGGCCGAGGTCTGGAGCAGTGTCCCTGGAGCTCCAGAGGAACCACTTGGTTGAGAATGAGGAAGGCCTGGGGCCATCTTGCTTCGTGGAGGCAGGAGGACTTCTGGCTGAACAGGAGGGGAATGGAAACTTGGTCCGGAGTTAACTTCCCCTGGGTTAATCTGCGCTGGCTGCAGTTATTTTGTGACATAACCAGTAGCCTGCAGTGCTCAACCACAACTTCTAAAATTGCTTGGGTAGAGTAGCAGGAAACTGTTAACTGATTAAAATTTAATTTTGGTTGGTAATTTTTTCAACCTTTAGAGCAAGAATTCCTATCAAGGCTGTGTACACTAATCATGAGTCTGCCCCAGATAGGGCACTGGGCCTGTACTCTAGAGACTGAGTTTTACCCATCTTTATAAACTATATGTCATCAAAGCTTACAGATGCTACTGAACTGTGATACAGTGGGCACTTGTCATTTTCCTGTGGCTAACCAGGCTGCACACTTCCTTTCTATTTGGGTTGCCACTCTGTGTGAGACTTAGGACCTTCTTTCCCACTATGGGAGTCCAATGGGGACTCAGCTTGGCCAAACGGCTGCTCTTATTTGGAACTTTGAATCTTAAGCAGGCAGTGCAAAGATAAAGGGACAAGTTACACTTCACTATGGTGGTGGGATCCCTAAGAGGTAGCTGGTATTAAGCGGTGGGGTTGGTGGAACTAGTGGTAGTGGAACCAGTTTGGGCACCCTGCTTATTCTGTGGCAATCAAAATCCTTAACATCAGTCCCTCTTCTGCTTCTATTGGTCAGAGTTTGTCTGCGTTGTTTACATCCAAGGATCCTGACTAATGTACATAAAAATAAACAAAAACCAGAATGTCCTCCTTGGTCATTTCCCCTTCCAGATCTGGAATGACTGTCACGTCACTTAAAGCTTTCAGGTGTTGTTCGCTAGTAGCCTCTCCAACCTACCTCACCACGGGGACTGAGTACAGAGGCCTTGGCAGTAGGTGCTGTGGGGCCAGCTCTCTATAATGGGCGAGAGTGACCGACAGGCACAGCCTGCATAAGCCAACACCAGCAGATCGCTGACCCTTCAAATTAATACTTTCGGTTTCTTCCTCTTCAAAACCATTCTCAGTACTCCCAAAGAAGAGGAAAATGTGGCAGATCTCAGCATCACCTCTTTTTGTCCATATTACTTCTACCCCAGCAGAAATGTTCATGAAGTTGTCTCAATAGTGGGCAGAGAAGAGAGCAGACAGCCAGCCAGTGTTATCTGCTGCATGCGCTGGCATCAACTCAATGCACAAGATTATGATTTAATGGAACCATGCCGTGTTGTAGCTGGAAAGAAACTTCAGTGTTTATTGAGTGTGCACTATATGCCAGATACTCTTCTAGACACTGAGAATCCAATGATTGATACAAAAGTTTCTGCCGTTAGGGATCTCTCAGTCTCAGTCGTGTGGCGGAGACAAAGAAGTGAACATTGGGAGACTGCCCTAATTTACCAAATGAGCAAAACACCTAGGAATTGCAAAAGGAATTAATTTAGCAGAGCTGAAAAAAGAATTGAAGCCCCCTTGGCTTCCTATTTTCTCAAAAGAAGCATCCGGTAAGCTCGAGGGGCAGTCCAGCGACAGGGCCCCCTGACTGAGCTTCGAAGAAAACAATAAATCACAAGTATACAGGCACAAACATGTGCATGCACACCTGCTCCTGCGTGCACGGATGAACACCGCAGAGCAAAGATAAAGTATATTCCAGGGCTCTCCAGGACTGAACTATGGCCCATAAATGGTGACATGACACAGACTTTGACCGTTATGAAAACTGTGAGTCCTTGACTCTAGAGGTGATCAGATTAAGCTTTAGAATGCAAAATGTGATTTCCCATCCCCAGCCTGCAGTTCCCTGGCCACATCTGTTATTAATAGTGGTAAAACCATCATATCCCAAGGGAGAAAAGAACATACCCTGCTACAGTGCTTTCTCTAATGACCTCCCATGGCAATCCTGTTCATGGCTGAAGAGATATGAGGCACCTCCCCAAGTTCAAGCTCAAGTTATGGGTGTGTATTACTCATGACCATGTCCCTGCTAACTTCAACAGTGATTTCAGGACAAAGCCAACCTTGTTTCTGTTCAATATGGTGCATGTTTCTAATGTCTGGAAGAGTTTCCTGGCAGAGAAGAAATAACAGTAGTAATAATAGCTAACATTTCCTAAGCACTTCGAGAGGGCCCGACATTGCTGTATGCTTCACCTGTTCTTTCTCGCTTCTTCTTACACAACGCTGTAAGTAGATAGATTCTGGAAACTGACAAATCCTGGCCCCTCCACTCATTAGTGTGGTGATATAAGTCTCTTTTCTCATCTTTAAAATGAGGATAAAGCAATAATGCTTACTAGACAGGCTTGGTTTGAGATTAGATGAAATTAAGTTAAAACCACTGAGCACAGAGGATGGACCCATGGTCACAACTTAATGTTAGCTGCCAGTATTATCGCCCCGATTACCACTGAGGAATCAGATTTACAAAAGTTAAGTGACTTGCCCAAGGAAGGTCATTTCTTTTTAAAAAATTATTTTTAAAATATGGAAAAAAATGTAAGCATTGCCATACCAAAGGAATGTAGAGAAAAGTAGGTCTTTCTAATCCCAGACCCAAAGTTCAAAGCAACCATTGTATGTCTTTCTATGTACATTAAGCATGTATGCATAATAAGTTTTAAATATATACACATATATTATATATGCTTCTTTATATATACTGTACTTAAATAAGCCCTTTGTAAAATACTTTTAATCTCACTTTTAAAATCTCAAATATTACATCATTCAAATATGATCTGTACCTTACTGCTTTTTTTTTCACTTGATCATTATATCTAGATCTATTTTATTCTTTTAAAATGGCTGCATGATATTTCATTGTAGGGAGATACCATAATTGATTTAACAAGTCCCTTTTGATGGATATTTAGATTGTTTTCATTTTTTTGCCACTGTGAATTAATGAGTACCCTAGTATATTTGTTTTTGCAAATTTGCATGCATGTATTTGTTGAAGAACTTCCTAGAAGTAGAATTATTGGGCTAAAATTTATATGTATAAGTTTCATGGATTCTGCCAAATTATCCTCCAGAGAGGCTGTGCCAAATTATACACCCTCCATAATGTATATGATTGTGTTCAGACGATTTTTTTTTTTTAGTTGTATGACATTGGACAAACAATCCTGGGTAAGTAACATTACTCCTTTCTGTTTCTTTATAATATTTACTAATTAGATTGAGTGCTATGGTAATGAATTTGTTCACTAAAGAGTCGATTACCTTTGCAGTCTATTTAATTAAGGTTAGGTCTTTCCATGGTCTGTGAGTCACAATAGGAACCAGAAGAGAAAATGGGAAGGCAGGTAATATTTCTGACCATTTCTGAATTTACTGAAAGAGTCTGCCTTTCTAATAATAATAAATTATGAAAAGATTTATATTTTTAAAAAACAGTGATAATAATATTGCTCTGTTTTTAAAGCTTCATTATTGTAGCAAGACATACTTATATCTATTATAGAGCTCTGAACAATTTACAGAAAGAGGGCTTATATTTATGAACAATCCTGATTGTACAGAAATTGCTTTTGATAGACTGCTAGCTCCTCCAAGGAACGCACCATGGATGTCCATCACAGTATTTTCAGAGGCCGTCTGATGACATTTACCAGGTATTAAGTGAATATTGAATGAACAAAAAGTGGAAAACTGAAAGGATTTCAGGGATTTAGTTATTAATTACAGCAAATATTTAGTGCTTTATATAGTTTGTATTTCATTCATTCAGATGACATGTCAACTTGTGTTGGATACACAAAGCAGGTTCATACTCCAAGTTGTCACTCGTGCATCTGAAACAGATAACAATTTAAGTCCTCATTTAATTGCCTGTGTTATTTCACTCTGATGTAAATTAAAAGTTAAATTACCATTTAAAATAATGTAACAAACATGTTTCACTTATCCAATTCACTTATTTCTCATCACTGTTGTTGTTTTTATCTCTCTCATGTCAAATTTAAAGATAAAACTAGTCGTCTTAATGACTTCAACACGAATTGCTTGAAAGGAGCTTCTTGGACGATCAGGAATGCTATTGGCCTCTTGGAATGTCAGCACAATAAATCCAGGATCCAGGCTTCAGGAAACCTGTCACATCTAATATACTTTAAAAGGATTTGTAAAGAGCTTATTGGCAGTGACATGTATGGATTGGTAAACTCTCTGCAGAAAGCTCAGATGTGTTGCATGGAACTGTTTTCGCAGAAACCGCAGCAGCTTTTTAATTACACAGCATCCCTGAGTGATTTTGTGTGCGGAAAGCTCTGCACACAGCTTCAAAATGAAATCTAACCCGAAATTAGGAAATAGGTTTGGGAATAGGAAGAGGACGCTTTGAAGGAAGTCCTTGTTCAGGTCGCTGTAGAAGCCTTCGTACCCCATGTTGCTTGGAAATATGAGCTCGGGCCAGAGGCATTGTCCCCGGCCCCTCCCCCCGCCCCGCCCTGCCCTCGCACACCTGCATGCACACCCATCTCAGGAAAGGGCAGAAATCAGGAGAAGGCCCATCTGTGGGGAGAAAGGTAATGATTCAGAGCAGTTGGCAATCATCAGCACTGAAGTGATTCTCAGGAATTCCTCTGAGCATGATACGGGGTGTGTGGTTTAAGCTGCCCTTTGACTCCAGAGCCCTTTGTCCAAGTGACAAAATACCAACAGAGTGACGGGTGCTGCGGCATCCACCCTGGGTCAGGCCTAGGGGAATGGTGTGAATTCCTTCTGACAGATAGGCGAACAGTTCTCTTGTCCATTTTTCAAGACATTTTGCAGGGTTTAGTGAATTCCCACACCACTACTGGGGAACGGGTCAATGTTACTATTATTCCAGGCTTACAGCTGGGAAACTAACACAGAGATGGCCACAGAATTTTTATGTGGGAGGGCCTTAAGGTCAACGATCTGGTCAGAAGTAGGGGCGGAGTGGACAGTGGTAGGACTATATAAAATTGAGAGAACCTCAAACATGTCCAGCTTCTACCCCTAGCATTGTCTCTTTGGCACCACCATTGCCCACAGTGACGAACGTGACTTTGCTGGGGGATTCTCACATATATGCGGTGGTGGCATTGGGTGAGGGTTCAGGTTGCCTGACCCCTGCTCTTTGTCAGAGCTCCTCGTTTAGCAATCATCATCCCACCTTCTTCACAGATTCATGGGACTTCAGGGTTAAAAAGGATCTTGGAGACTATCCAGTCCAACTACCCACTTAAAGATGATGCAAAACAAACATCAAAAGATAGAAAATTTAATCATGATGGTTGCTTGGTAACTGATAGTGATAATTTTTATATGCAAAACTGCACTCAGTGAATTTGAGTGTGTGTGTGAATATGTCCGTTGGGGGTGGGGCTCGTTTTCTGCTGCTTGATCATTTTGATAATATGTAGGACATGCAGTTAAAATACATTTTTAAATTATAACACAACTAATTATCATGCTCTAATAAAAGTCATAAATAGTTTGGCAGTTAAAGGAACAAAGTCTAGAAGAAAGAAAACATGACTTCTTTGACTGAGGGTTGTTTGTTCCTTTGTTGTGAAGAAACAAAAATGTTTCTTTCAGATTGTGATTAATGTCAGTGTTACTGTTTTAATAATAAATGTTCACAGTTTTACTGGCAAGCCTGGCTCTCCAGGAAGCTCCTGTGATTGATTCTATCTAAATGTTTTCTCTGGTTGTTCAGTACCTTGGTGCTTCAATTATGATTTATTCCTTTGTCACAATCGATATGCCGAGAGTATACTCACTTGGTTTGGATCTGCATGATCTGTTTCTTTCTTTCTTTCTTTCTGATCGTCTTCCCTACAGTGCTTTTCACAGTGTTGCACATATTAGACATTTCAAGGGCACTGAAGTTCAGGCATGTGGACTTCAGATTGAAAGTTGTCCTATGTTAAATATGGTATTGCCTGAATGCACATCCAACAGTTTGACTCCATGCAATAGGAAAGAGCTGAACTTTATCCTGCCATCTCCCAAAAGGGCTGACTTGACTTACAAATAATGTACCTAGCTCATTCTGAAGCTCTATTAAGCTAACTGAGAAAACAGGCCTTAATATACTTTGTCTACAGAAAATCCCACAGATTTTTTTAGGGCTCTCGTTGCCTTTGTGACTCTCATTCATGACTCTGTGAAGAGCGCACAGAAAGGTAACGTCCATCTGGGTCTCTATCTCTCAACAGCTAGGTGTGCTACAGGCAGAATCTGTTAACCTGCCCATGATTCATACTTCCTCCCACTTCTTTATCCTCCTTCCTGAGATGCTCATACCTGGCAGCCCATGGGAACCTTGCTGTGGGTGGCCATGTGGCTTTGTGGTCTCTGTGCTTGGTTTGGTGCAATTCTTTCTGCTCTGTTCCAGTGAGAACCAGGGAGAAGGTGTCATGTCATGACTGGTATTTTATCCTTTTTCCTCCCCTGCCCAAACCCACAGAGTCTAAACAGTACCCACTAAGCTTTATTACAAACTTGGTTTTCTCAGTGACAACTTACAGAAAAGGGACCTTAACTCCCTCACTTTTCTCCATCCATTCCCTTGACTTTGACTCCACCCACGTGAGCTCACTTCAATAAATGGTATGGCTTGCTCTCTTCCATCCATGGCCTGTTGAGATCTGGAAATAATTGACTCCTCTGATGCTTATTTCCATAGCTGAACATGTCTAAGTCAAATTGTGGTCTACTGCTTCATTGGCTATTTGTTTTCTTAACTCTGAAATGTGCTTCCTCCTCACAATCCCCCTCCATCCTGTGTACTTTGTTTATCCAACGTGGGAGGTTGCCAATATAAAAGAGAGAAAATGACTGGTTAGGGTTCTGAATAGTTTAGGAGGAAGGGGAGGAAGGAGACAGGAGGCCAGAGAGAGGGGGACTGGGTCACTTGGAAAACTCCTGGCTGAATAGGACCTTCCCAGTCAAAGACCAGGGATGGACCTCTGCAGAGTAGACTGGCTAAATGCTGCCTCATGTTGATAACAGCCTTTTTGTGAAACATAATCCCCCCTAAGCACCACTCCCCACCCCACTCCCTGCCCCCAGTATCTACCAATTCTTTCTTAGTCTTTTCCCTTACGGTTCAATTCCCCCCTCCACGCCGCACCCCCGCCATCACCTTCCGGAGAAGGTCTTTATTATTTCCAGTGTCTGAAATAGTCTACCTTTAAATATTTTTTGTATTGTCTTAAAATATACATAACATAAAATGCAATCATTTTAAGGAGTACAACTCAGTGGCATTAACCATCCCCACTATTTCCAGAATTTTCTCCATCATCCCAAACAGAATCTTTATACCTGCTAAACAGTAACTCCCAATTCCTCCTCCCTGCCCCTTCCTAGGCCCTTCCCAGCCCCTGGTAACTTCTATTCTATATTTGTCTAGATGAATTTGCCCATTGTAGCCACTGAAAAACAGTTTTGAAACCTTAGTTTCTGAAAGTGGACAATAATTGGTTCAAAACCTCAGGGCACTTGCATTAGACTGCTGAATGACTTGTCCTTAAAGAATCCAGGAAACAACCATGGTTCACCTGAATTACTCATACTGTGACTCCTAGCAAACAATTGGATTTTTCTTCATGTTAGGCTCTTCAAAAGCCTTATTTTCTCCCTTTCCTTCATTTATGTTATTTTTCAAATAGTTCACCGAAAACTGGTGTGTTATAAAAAGGTAGCAATTACCCTGGTCAATGCCATTAAGAAGATGATTCTAATAACCCGTTTTGATTTACTCTTTTTTTAAAAATTATGATAAAATATACAGCACATACAATTTAGCATTTTAACATTGTTAAGTGTGCAGTTCTGTGGCATTAAGGACATTCACACTGTTATGCACCCATCACCACTCTTAATCTCCAGACTATTTTTCCATCATCCCAAACTGAAACTCTATACTCATTAACACTAACTTTCCAATTCCTCCCTCCCCCAACCCCTGGGAACCTCCATTCTACTTTGTCATTATGAATTTGCCTGTTCTGGGTACCCCATAATTTCCTTTAATTGACTCAATATCTATAAATCCCATTCAACAGCAGAGATGGGATTCCACATCAAGAAAAAAGAGACTTGTTAAACTTCTAGTCTTTATTTCAGGTATCTGTTTTGACATGGCTGGACTTGTAGAGATTTATAACTCTGGGTTCCTAGTTAGAGATCAGCTTTTTGAGATTCTTTCACTGGGCTAAGGAAACCACTTTAACAAATATCCATATTAGGTTAGTTCCTTCTTAGGAAAGAGGAATCACATGGGCTATATTTATTTTTTTTTAATTTTTAATTTTTTAAAATTGTATTTTATTATTTATGCTATTACAGTTATCCCCACCTTGTCCCCCTTGGCTCGCCTCTACCCAGCCCCACCCACCAAGCAATCCCCACACTGTTGCCTGTATCATCAGGTCATACATATATGTTTTTTGTCTAATCTTTTCACCTTCTTTCATCCAGTATCCCCCTTGCCCCTCCTCTCCACCAGCGGTCAGTCTGTTCCATGTATCTATGTCTCTGTTTCTGTTTCTGTTTCTGGTTTGTTAGTTTATTTTGTTCCTTAGATTCCACCTATAAATGAGATCATATGGTATTTGTCTTTCCCTGACTGGCTTATTTTGGTTAGCATAATAGTCTCCAGGTCCATACATGATGTTTCAAAATTTAAGAGTTCCATATTTTTTACTACTGCATAGTATTCCATGTATAAATGTACCACAGCTTTTTTATCCACTCATCTACCGATGGACACTTGTTTCCAGGTCTTGTCAACTGTAAATAACACTGCTATGAACATAGAGGTGCATATGCTTTTTTGAATTGGTGTTTCAGGATTCTTAGGATATATTTCCAGAAGTGGGATCACTGAGTCAAAAGGCAGTTCCATTTTTAATTTTTTGACGAAACTCCATACTGCTTTCCACAATGACTGCACCAGTCTGCATTCCCATCACCAGTGCACTAGGGTTTCCTTTTCTCCACATCCTCACCAGCACTTGTTGTGTGTTGATTTATTGATGGCAGCGAATCTGGCAGGTGTGAAGTGATATCTCTCTGTGGTTTTAATTTGCATTTCTCTGATGATTATTGTTGTTGAGCATTTTTTTTCATGGGCTACGTTTCTTTAACTATAGGTAGGGCTTGCTCATATCTAAAAGAGTGATTACTTCCTTGAGGGACTGTTGACTTAGTTAACAGTTGAAGGGTGGACACTTGGGTGCACTTCAAGCAATTTTAAACACCTCTGGGATGAGAGTGTAAGTAAAACTTATTTTTGTGGCATGGGAAGGAAAGATACCAGAACTGAAATAAGTCACTCAAGTAAATCGTCTCTATGTTGTATATAGATAAGTTGTCATCACTTTTCACTTTTTGTAGAGAGAGAGAGAGGAAAGGACTTAAATTTGTTTTCTCCCATCTCAGTACAGAAGGATCAAGATAAACGTGTTAATGTACTTAAACATGAAAATAGCGTAAGAACACAAAATGATTCTCTTCATAGAATACTCAGGACCCATCCACCCTCAGAAAGCATTTTCTGATAATTCAACCTATAACTTTTGCCTCCTTTGAAATCCTCCAATTCTTTTCTAAGTGACTAATCTGACAGAGACCATATATTGTCTCGGAAAGTTCTCTTTTTTTATTATAGTTTATTGATTACACTGTTACAGTTGTCCAGATTATTCCCCTTTTGCCCCTCTCCATCCAATGCCCCCCACTCCCTCAGGCAATCCCCCCACCAATGTTCATGTCCATGGGTCATGTGTACAAGTTCTTTGGCTACTCCATTTCCTATACTGTACTTTACATCCCCATAGCTATTCTGTAACTACCTATTTGTACTTCTTAACCCCCTCACCTCTTCACCCACTCTTTCCTTCCCCACCTCCCACCTGGCAACCTTCCAATGACCTCTTGTCTCTTGCTTTTAAGAGTCTCTCTTTATCTTTAACCTTTGGCCTCTTAATAATGATGTGTCTTGGAGTGACCTCTTTGCATCCATCATAATTGGGACTGTCCTTTCTTCCTGGACTTGCATGTCTTATTTCCTTCACAAGTTAGAGAAGTTTTCTTTCACTACTTTTTCAGACAGATTTCCAGTTTCTTGCTTTTTCTCTTCTCCTTCTGGTACCCCTATGAGGTGAATGTTGGACCTCTTTAAGTTGTCCCAGAGGCTACTTACACTATCCTCATTTTTTTGGATTCCTTTTTCTTCTCGTTGTTTTGCATGGTTGTTTTTTGCTTTCTTATTTTCCAAATCATTGATCTGATTCTTGGCTTCATCTATTCTATTGTTGTTTCCCTGTAAATTGTTCTTTCTTTCAATTAGCGTATCCTTCATTTCTGACTGGGTCTTTGTTATGCTGCTGATGTCCTCACTAAGTTCCTTGAACATCCTTATAAATGCTGTTTTGAACTTTGCATCTGCTAGGTTGCTTACCTCCATTTAGTGTAGCTCTTTTTTTTTCTGTTTATCGGTTCCTTCATTTGGACCATGTTTCTTTGTCTCCTTGTTTTGGCAGCCTCCCTGTGTTTGTTTCTATGTATTAGGTAGAGCTGCTTTGACTCTGTGTCTTGGTAGTGTGGCCTAATGTAGTAGGTGTCCTGTAGGGTCCAGTGGCACAGCCTCCCCTATCACCATGCTTTGTGTGGGCTGAGTACACCCTCCTCTTGCAGTTGAGCCTTGATTGCTGTTGGCAGATCAATGGGAGGGATTTATCCAGGCCAGTCAGCTGCAGACTGTCTGTGACCATTGACCACCAACCTCCACCCTCCATGGAGGATCACTTAGCTGTGCAGGGGCAGGGTGGTGGTGCTCTGATGTGGCCTGTATCTGTCCATTGGGTACATTGGCCCTGGCGTTTCCCGGGTGGTGCAGGCCAAGGTCAGTTCCCACCTATGTTTCACCTGGGGTACCCTGCCTGAAGTAGAAAGCAATCTGAGATGGCCATTACTTGTGCTGGGCTTGGAGGTTCCCAGATGATGCCAAGCTGTCACTCTAATCTGGCTGCTGCTAGGGCTCACTGAAGCCAGCTGTGGCTTATTTGATAGGATTTAGGGGCTTGGGTAGACCTGTAAATGGGGTGGGGTAGAGCCTCTGTGGATCTCCAAGGTGGGTCACACAGTGTTAGCCAGCTTGGTGGAGTCTCAGATATGGCCCTGAACTACCGGCTCTGTGGTGGGGGAGGGCTCAGCAAAGGGACAATGGCCTCTGCTTGCCTCAATGCCAGGCACTTCAGTCTCTCCCTATATCCCACCGGTGCCCTTCAAGTTGCCACTCTGGTGCTGGAGCTCAGAGGGAGTGAGTCTGAGTAGGTGAGTCCATGTGTGGGTTCTCCCGGAGGAAATACTTAGGGCTCCAGCAGCCTCCTCCACCGACTCAGTTCTGCTGGTTTTTGCAGAACTTGTGGGGACTTATCTTCCTGTCACTGGAATCCTTGCCTGGGGGACCTGGTGGGGGTCTGGGACTCCTCACTCCCAAGATATCCACATGGGTGTGGGGCCAGCCCTTTCTGCATCCGTGCCCCTCCTACCAGTCCAGATGGATGTGGTTTCTCCAATTCCATAGTTGTCAGGCTTCCATTCAACTTGATTTCTGACAGTCCCAAGTGATGGTTGTTCTATATTTTAGTTGTAATTTTCATGTGGTTGTGCAAAGAGGTGACCCATGTCTGCCTAAGTTCCCATCTTGACTGGAAATCCCTCCCCCTGCCCTGTAAACTCCTTTATCTGTATAAGGTCTGACTTACTCCCCAACAAGAGCATAAGCTCATCAAGGACAAGAATCAAATCTTCTGCAAGGTACTTACCATGGTATCTGCCCTTGGCTGCCTTTTATTAAACACCAAGCCTAGCACTTTCCCCACAGATGTTGGCCAATCATAATTTGATGAGATTGCTACCAGAAGGGAAATTATCTGGTTTGGTTTTCTAGGATTTTTTGATTTTCTTTTTCTGACTTTTTATTCTTTACCTTCGCTTTCCCCCCTTTTCTCCTCAACTGTGGAAATTCTCTTTATTTTCTCTGTCCTATGTATAGCAGGAACTTACAGGTTTTTGAGGACAGCTGTGATGAAGTGGAAAAAATACCTAAACTGGAACCAGAAGAGATAGGTTTGAGTTCTGGAACTCTATGACCTGGGCAGGTCTTTGTGTTCTCATCTGAGCACATAAAAATGAACATAACACCACTGCCTCTGTTGGGTTGCTGTGGGGATTAAGTGGGGAGTAGGATGTTCAAGTGCGTCTTAACCCATTATGCTATGTAGAGAGGCCTTAAGAGTGTTAGGAATGTGGCCTTGGGAGCCAGCTTGTCAGAGTTGGAACCTGGTTCAGCATTACGACCTTGGCCATGTCACTTAAACTCTTTGTATATCTACCTTGGAACTTGTTCTGTGACTTCAATTGTTAATACATGTGTAGACACATACTAAGAGCCATGGGAAATATTAATGATTATTGTGTAATTTAAAGAGTTGTTTTTACTGAATGTAGATAAATTCTAGTTGTTGTCTCAGTTTTATATTTTGTTTTTGTTTTTTTCCTCCATGTCTACAAGGTGTTTCCACTTGGATGTTTTACCGTCGCTTAAATCTCTGTCTAAAATTGAATATATTATAATCCAGGTGCTCCCCCAAGCTTTCACTGCTGTTCAACTCTACCACTGCTGGTGAAGGAAAGTGCTCACTTCTTAGTTACCCACATTTATGTTCTCATAGTCTCAGTCTCATTGTCATCCTTGATTCTGTTCCCACTCCCATCCTTTATGTCGGAGTCAGTCACAGGATCCACTATTTCAAACATACTTAGGTTTAGCCAGAAGAGCTGGAGACAATGTCCTAGAGTTGGTCTAAGAGAATACTTTGGGACCAAGTCAATTGAGGACATATTAAATTTAATTCAAAAGCACTGACCGCCAAATGCAGTTGGAAACCCTAATTGTTATTTGTTGCTGTTGTTTCCTCAGCTTTAGAAGCAACAACCAAGTGTTGTGCTTCATGGATGACAAACTTCAACACTTCCTACTCTGAAACCTCTGGAACTATATGTTTATTTATGTAATTATTTGATTAATGTTGATTTCCCTTCTGGGCTGTAAACCACATGAGGGAAGATGTCATACCTGCTATTACCACTTTATCCTTAGGACCAAGAAGAATAAGGGAAAATGGTATCAGTTGACTGAATATATGAAAACCAAAATATGCAAATAATAATAGAATTATGTCAGAGCTATTCAATATCCAGTGGCAATCCCAGATCCCCAAATCTTCAAATCCCATTTTAAAGACAAAACTTCAGGTCAAATTAAACTCTCATATCAGAGTGGTTAAGGGCATAGGCTTTAATTCAAATCCTGGCTTTCCACTGATGAGTTGGGCTACCTAAGGTAAGTTATTTTAGTTCTTTTTTCATTTTTTACTTTTTTAATTTATTTTTTTTATTGTTGTTCAAGTACAGTTGTCTCCATTATTTCCACCACCACTTTCCCCTGCCCCACTCTCCACCATCTCCCACCCTCAATCCTTCTACCCTTTGGCTTTGTCCATGGGTCCTGTATACATGTTCCTTCATGACCCTTCCCCTTCTTTTCCCCCAATGGCCCCCTCCCACCTCCCCTTGGGTCACTGTCAGTTTGTTCTTTATTTCAATGTTGCTGGTTATATTTTACTTGCTTGTTTGTTTTGTTGATTAGGTTCCAGTTATAGGTGAGATCATATGGTATTTTTCTTTCACTGCCTGGCTTACTTCAATTAGCATAATGCTCTCCAGTTCCATCCATGCTGTCACAAAGGGTAGAAGTTCTTTCTTTCTTTCTGCTGCATGACATTCCATTGTGTAAACGTACCACAGTTTTTTGATCCACTAATTTTCTTTGGGGCACTTAGGTCCCTTCCAACACTTGGTTACTGTAAATTGTGCTCCTATGAACACTGGGGTGCATAGGTTCTTTTGAATTGGTGTTTCAGGATTCTTAGGATGTAATCCCAGTGGTGGAATTGCTGGGTCAAAACGCAGTCCCATTTTTAGTTTTTTGAGAACATTCCAAACTGTTTTCCATAGTGGCTTCACCAGTCTGCATTCCCACCAACAGTGCACTAGGGTTCTCTTTTCTCCACAACCTCACCAGTACTCGTTGTTTGTTGATTTGTGTATGATGACCATTCTGACTGGTATTAAGTGGTATCTCATTGTGGTTTTAATTTGCATCTCTCTGATGGCTAGTGATGCTGAGCATCCTTTCAGATGTCTCTGGGCCCTGTGTATGTCCTCCTTGGAGAAGTGTCTATTCAGGTCCTTTGCCCATTTTTTAACTGGATTATTTGTCTTTCTGGAGTGGAGTTGTGTGAGTTCTTTATATATTTTGGAGATCAAACATTTGCTGATGTATCATTGGCAAATATATTTTCCCATATAGTTGGTTTCTTTTTCATTTGGCTGATGTTTTCTCTAGCCATGCAGAAGCTTCTTATTTTGATGACGTACCATTTGTTTATTCTTTGCTTTGTGTCCCTTGCACTAGGGGACGTATCAGTGAAAATATTGCTGCTTGGAATATCTGAGATTTCCTGCCTATGTTGTCCTCTAGGACTTTCATGGTGTTGCCACTTATATTGAAGTCTTTTATCCATCTTGAGGTTATTTTTGTGTGAAGTGTAAGTTGGTGGTCGAATTTCATTTTTTTTGCATGTAGCTGTCCAGATCACCCAACACCATGTGTTGAAGAGGCTATTTTTACTCCATTTTATGCTTCTGCCCCCTTTGTCAAATATGAATTGACCATAGAGACATGGGTTTACTTCTGGGCTCTCTATTCTGTTCCATTATCTATGTGTCTGTTCAGACTGTTTTCATTACAGTGGCTTTATAATACAGTTTAATGTCAGGTATTGTGATCCCTCCTACTCTTAAATTGCTGCAGCTATTTGGAGTCATTTATGACTCCATATAAATTTTTGAAGTGTTTGTTCTATATCTGTAAAATATGTCATTAGTATTTTTATAGGGATTGCACTGAATCTATAAATTGCTTTGGGTAGTATGGACATTTTTGATGATGTTAATTCTCCCAACCCATGAACATGGTATATATGCTTCCATTTATTTGTGTCTTCCTTAATTTCTTTCTTCAGTGTTTTGTAGTTTTCTGAGTACAGGTCTTTTACTTCCTTGGTTAAGTTTATTCCTAGGTACTTTATTTTTCTTGTTGCTATATAGTAAATGGGATTTTTTTCCTGATTTCTGATTCTGACATTTCATTGTTGGTGTACAAAAATGCCTTTGATTTCTGAATTTTGGCTTTGTATCCTGCTGTTTTACCAAAGTCACTTATTAGGTCTAGTAGTTTTTTGGTGGAGACTATTGGGTTTTCTGTGTACACTATCATGTCATCTGCCAACAATGACAGTTTTACTTTCTCCTTTCCAATTTGGATGCCTTTTTTTTCTTTTTCTTGTCTGATGGCTGTGGCAAGGACTTCCAATACTGCATGGAATAGAAGTGGTGAAAGTGGGCATCCTTGACTTGTTCCCAATTTTAGTGGGAAAGATTTTAGTTTTTGCCTGTTGAGTATGATGTTGGATGTAGATTTTTCACATATGGTCTTTATTATGTTGAGGTAGGCTCCCTTTATTCCCACTTTGCTGAGTGTTTTTTTATCATAAATGGGAACCGTACCTTATCAAATGCTATTTCCATATCTATTGATGTGATCATGTGAGTTTTGTCTTTCCTTTTGTTTATGTGATGTATTACATTTATTGATTTGTGAATATTGTACCATCCTTGCATCCCTGGGATGAATCCCACTTGATCATGGTGGATGATCTTTTTAATGTATTGCTGGATGCAGTTTGCCAATATTTTGTTGAGGATTTAACATCTATGTTCATCAGCGATAGTGGTCTGCAGTTTTCTTTCTCTGTTGTGTCTTTACCTGGTTTTGGAATTAGGATGATGCTGGCCCCATAAAAAGAATTGGGGAGTCTTCCCTCTTCTTGGATTTTTTTGAATAGTCTGAGAAGGACAGGGGTTAGCTCTAGCTTAAATGTTTTGTAAAATTCTCCTGTGAATCCATCTTGTCCAGGGCTTTTGTCTGCAGGGAGTTTTTTGATTACTGCTTCAATTTCACCAGCTGTCATTGGTCTGTTCAGTCTTTCTGCTTCTTCTTCATTCAGTTTTGGAAGATTATATTTTTCTAGAAGTTTGTCCATTTCACCCAGGTTTTCAAATTTCTTGGCATATTGTTGATTGTAGTAATTTCTTACAATCCTTTGTATTTTTGTGGTATCAGTTGTAATTTCTCCTCTTTCATTTCTGATTTTATTAATTTGCTTCCTCTTTCCTTTTTTCTTGGTGAGTGTGCTTAAACGCTTGTTGATTTTGTTTATATTTTCAAAGAACCAGCTCCTGGACTTATTGATCCTTTGAATTGTTCTTTTAGTCTCTATGTCATTCAGTTCTGCTCTGATCTTGATTATTTCCTTCCTTCTGCTTGCTCTGGGCTTTGTTTGTTGTTGTTTCTCCAGTTTCTATAGATGTAGGGTTAGGTTGTTTATTTGAAACGGTGCTTTTTTTTAGGTAGACCTGTATTGCTATGAACTTACCTCTCAGGACTGCCTTCACTGTGTCCCATAGGTTTTGGACTGTTGTATGTTCATGTTCATTTGTTTCCAGAAACATTTTCATTTCTTCTTTGATCTCATTATCGACCCATTCATTGTTTAATAGCATGCTATTCAGTCTCCATGAGTTTGAACATTTTTGAGTTTTTTCCTTGAGGTTGGTTTCTAGTTTTAAGCCCTTCTGGTCCGAGAAAATGCTTGATGATTTCAATTTTCTTAAGTTTGTTGGGGCTTGTTTTGTGTCCTATCATGTGGTCTATCTTTAAAAATGTTCTGTATGCATTTGAAAAGAATGTGTGTTTTGCTTCTTTGGGGTGAAAGGTCCTATATGTATGTCAGTTAAGTCCATTTGATCTAATGTGTCATTCATTTCCACAATATGCTTGTTGATATTTTGCTTGGAAGATCTATCCATTGTTGACAGTGGGGTGTTAAAATCCGCTCCTATAAGTGTGTTGCTATCTATACATTTCTTGAAGTCCTCCAGGATTTTATGTATATATTTGGGTGCTCCTATGTCGGGTGCATATAGGTTTACCATGTTTATGTCTTCCTGATGGATTTTTCCTTTCAGTGTAATCAGCTGTCCTTCTGTGTCTCTTTTTATGGGCTTTGCTTTGAAGTCTATTTTGTCTGATATAAGTATTGCTGCCCCGGCTTTTTTTCCCTGTCCATTTGCTTGGAATTTTTTCAACCCTTTACTTTCAGCCTGTGTAGGTCTTTTGTTCTGAGGTGGGTCTCTTGTAGGCAGCATATGTGCTGGTCATGTTCTCTTATCCATTCAGCTACCCTGTGTGTTTTGATTGAAGCATTTAATCCATTTACATTGAAAGTTATTATGGATTGGTACTTATTCATTGTTTCCCTTTGTATCTGTGTTGCTGTCTCTCTTTCACTCTTTTTCTTCATTTTATTGAAGCAGTCCCTTTAGCATGTCTTGCAATGCTGGTTTAGTGGAGGTGTATCCTTTCAACCTTCTTTTGCCTGGGATACTCCTTATTTCACCTATTTTAATTGAGAGCCTTGCTGGGTAGAGTAGTCTTGGTTGTAGGCCATTGCTTTTCATTACTCAGAATATTTCTTGCTATTCCCTTCTGGCTTATAGTGTTGATGTGGGGAAGTCAGCTGCTAGCCTTATTGGGGTTCCCTTGTATGTTACTTCCTGTTCCTCCCTTGTTGTCTTTAGATTCTCTCTTTGTCTTTGATATTTACTACTTTAATTATGATGTGTCTTGCAGAGAACCTCTTTGGGTTCCTCTTCATTGGGACCCTCTGTGCTTCCTGGACTTGTGTGACTTTTTCTCTCCTCAGATTAGAGAAGGTTTCCATCATTACTTTTTCAAACAGGTTTTCTATCCCTTGATCCTCTTCTTCTCCTTCTGGTATCTTTATTATACATATATTATTATGTTCATGTCATCCTGGGTTTCCCTTCACTACTCTTCATTCTTTTTGAGCCTTTTCCCATTTTCTTGTTCTTTCTGGGAGCTTTTTTTACCTTGTCCTCGAGCTCACTGACTGAATCCCCTGCTTCATCTAGTCTGCATTTTATTTCTTCCACTGTGATCTTCAATTCAGAAATTGTATTCCTCATTTCCTCTTGGTTCTTGTTGATAGTTTCTATGTCCTTTTTCATGCTGTTATAGTTTGCAGTTAGTTCCTCATAGTTTTCCTGTAGTTTTTGCTAATTCTCACTGAGCTCATTGAACTTCCTTATAACCATTGTTTTGAAACCAATATCTGATAATTTACTTGCCTCTATTTCATTTAGCATTCTTTCTGAAGGTTCCTCCTCTCCTTTGGATTGGGGGTTGTTTCTTTGTCTTCCCATTATTTGTGAGACTCTTCTTTTTTTTGCTTCTGTTTCCTAAATTGATCTGTTTTGACTCCCTGACTTTGTGGTGTGAACTTCTATGGTAGGGGACCCGTGAGATCCAGTGGTGCAGTCTTGCTGCCCTTCTGAACTTGATGCTCTTAGGGTGCCTTCTATGCAACTTATGTTGCCCCTCTGGAAGTAATTGGGTTTTGATTGTTGTTTGGTTGTTCTTTGGTGGGTCCTTCCCTCCAGCTGTTTGGCTGCAGGTCACTCTGCCCACCATGTCTTATGTCTACTTTTCTAAACTTCAAGTCCATCACTTGTAAAACTGGTGTAATAATACTTAATCTCTTCAAAGAGTGTGTAACATAGCATGTAGCAGGCATTCCGTGACAGGTGGTAACTGTTTTGGCTGGAGTTTCCATAGAAGACAAATTAACTTTCTTGTGTCTTTCTTGCACATGATAATGATGATTGATTGACCAGCAATGCGCATAACATCAAGCTTGTTGAAGATCAAAATCACTGCTTCAAGAAACTCTGGGATCTGACTTTTCTGGCTTGAAAATAAAAACACAGAGGCCTTCTTGATCATGTATATCCTAATCCCATCTGGACTATATTAAAAAATATATAACACATGATAAACTGTACACGTGTGTATGACTACATATGAATGATGTCCATTTCAATGTGTCCTCTCACAGATTGTGTTGCTAGTGAGTTAGACAAGGTAGAAAATGAGATCTCAGTTGGACATCTTGAATAGATGAACCTACATATTAATGGTGCAGAGAAATGCACTCAGGACTTTGAGTTGAGCAGTAGTTTCACCAGAATACACCGGGACACACAGGCAAATTTCCTGACTGGGGTATGACAGCAGTTAACACATTGACTTCTGCTTTCACAACAAATTATCAAATGTTTTTATGTATAAATTCATAAGATGGAAGGAAATAAAAAGAAGAGTAATTTATCTGCTTCACTTAAAAAATAGGTTGAAAGGGTAATCAGAGAGCAAGAAATCTAATAAATTATTTGGCATGTGACCTACTTATAACAGACCACAGAATAAAATCTTTGTAATTCGTTTCTTCTGGGTTGCTCTTACAGTAGAGTGAAAAGAAAGTTACAGTGAGAATTTCAACATCTGGGTTCTACTTCTGTGTTTTTGGGTTCTACTATGTGTCCTTAACAAAGTACTTATTTCCAGGCCTCATTTGTCTGATTTGTAAAATGAGAATAATATAATAATATCTGTTCTCTTAATTCATGATGTTGTGATGATCATATTAAATAAAGCAGGTGAAAATCTTTGAAAAATATAAAGCACAATGTGTGTTCTTATTACATATGTTTTCCCAAGGTTTACACCTTATTTTCCCACTACATTTTTCTATGTTTCTAAAGTTGTGCAAATTTTCCCATATCTCTCAGAAATGTGTAGCAAATACTTCTGTTGCTTATTTAGAAGAGGAGCTTGGGGCTTGTTTACAACTGTTTCTGTGCTTTTAATACATTCTTTAGAAACACCTGTCTCTCTTCCTGGCAGTCCTTCAGGAGAACCATAAAGCATATTGAGGGTATATGATTGATTTTAGAGATATATTTTATCTAGGGCCAGGAGGGAACCCCATTTTTTTCTCCCTAAGGAGGCTGGGATGACTAATTGGAATGAGGTAAATTCTCATTAGCACTTTTCTTAGGGTTGGCAATATAGGTTAGGTACTAGGCTAATAATGTTTCTGATTTATCTTGATCTACACATAGCTGCTATTTAAAACAGAAAGATCAGAAACTACTTTTATGGGGTGGGGCAAAAGTAGGTTTACAGCTGTGAGTATGCAAAACACAGAGCTTATCCTTGTATTATTATTTATTAATTATTGCATTTTCCATATGAACAACTGTAAACCTACTTTTGCCCAGCTCTGTATTTAATAGAATCTAAAACACCATTTCCTATTAAACCACTTTATGTGGTTTCCTGTGAGAAATTACAACAACAACCAAAAAACAGCAGTTATAATTTTAAGGCATTAGTGATATTAAGCAGGCCCTGAAGTAAGAGATATTGAAATGGGAGAAACTGTGTGACTTGAGTCGATGAACTATGGTAATGTTTATAGTGCCCAAGGAATGATTAGGGGCATGCCTCATTCATTTATTCCCACAACCAACCTATGAGGAAGGTTTTCTTTATCACATGTTATAGATAAGGAGAGTAAGAGGCAGATAAGTCACTCTACCAAATGATGCAAAACTGGCAGTTAATGGTCCTGGTACTTAGATCCAGAGTTGTCTGATTCCAAAGTCTATTATGTCATGTTGGGTTTTGTTGTATATTGACCTGTCAAGAAGTTTGACTCTTTTTCTGACTGTATGGTAAGGCTAGAAAATGGTTGGCTGGCAGTGTTGTGTGTCCTAGATAGATGTTCCTCCTTTTTAAATCATGAGTCACGTTTGACTGTCACAAGATAACTGACTCCAGAATTGGACTAGAGCATTCCATAGTGTGCATATAACACAATATCTATTAATTCCCCTACTTTTGTCAATCAAATAGAATGTTATAGTAAACCTTCTTGTATACAGCTCCTTGTGCACCTAAGCGGCATTTATTTTAGGGGTAGATACCTAGAATGGCATAGTTAGATTGTAGGCTATGTTCATTTCTAACATTTCCAGATGTTCTTCAATGTTTGAATTGATTTATACTTTCACAAGCTGTGTATGAGAATTCCCATTTCCCCTACATCTTTGACAATATTTGGCATTGGTCAAACTTTTCAAATTTTTCAAATCTGATGAATAGGAAATGGTGACTGCTGTTTTAATTTACTGGTGATATTTGATTTTTGACATGTATTAAGGCTCAATGAAATCTTGACGGTGCCCACAGAACGACAAGCTTCTGTCTCTCAGGAGCTGCATCACACCATCTATCATGTGTCCTTACCTGAGTGTCTGAAGCACGCCCAGAGGGGTGGGCAGGTCAGGGGCCAGGGCATGGGAGACATGTTATGCTCCAGGGCTGATGACTCCCTCTGTACCCACATCCTGTTAGTCTGAAAGACTAAAAGCTATAACAAATATTGACCCCAATTTTCTTAAGTGTAGGTTTCTTTCTGTTTATTGGTTGGGTACATTTAGGAGCCATTCTTTCTGATGGGCTTGTGGAGTAAAAAACGCCTCCAACTGAAGGCCCTTGGCAGAAAACATTCTGCGTCTGATGTCTTTTAAGATTCTATGCCAAGTAGACACGGTGACTGAGTAGGCATGGTGGCAATAACTTGTTGATTCTCCTTGGGCCTGTCCCCCTTAACTCTCCAAGTTCATTTAAGCATTAGATTTAGGGTGGGGTTGAGGAAACCAGAACTTGGAGCACACATTAGCTGCTCCCAGCCATGCCTCTTGACAAATAGGTGATCTTGGGAAAGCTATTTCTAAGCCACAGCTTTTTCATCAGCAAAATGGTGATCATAACAATATCTGCCCTATGAGATTGTTAGGATTGGGTAGGGTAATGCAGGCACACAGTGAGAGCTCATTAAATGTTAGCCAGTTGTGGTAATAATGGCCTGATTTATATCTGGGGATTACAGGTCACAGTAAATAATACAAGTGCCACAGGATTTACACTGGTCTCCAAGTTCAGCCCATTATATAATGTATTGTACCATTTGTTTGCATTTTTAGCCTTGTATAGAGATTGGAGGCTAATGGGAATGTATTTTATTTGACCCACAAAATATTATTATTTATTTAAATTTGGTTGAACTTTTAAAAACTGGGAACTCTCAAATAGATATCTTGATTTCTTGCTTCTCTTTAAAAATGGAAGCTTTGGCAACACTAGCCCAGAAGCTATGTATTTAAGGTAATCCCAAGAGGTCCCTCTGAGCGGGCATGCTTTCTCCTATTTGTCGCAGTCCCCATGCCCACACACTGGATGTATTTATTTATATCTCCCATCTGGCCCTAATAGGAACCTGAATGCGCAGCTCCTGCTCGTGTGATTGCCGGCCTTCACGGTTCCTTCATGATGATTAAGCTGTCATTCTCTGAGCAGGTCCCTGTGATCCCTATCTATAGCTTTCAGGGACAGAGGAAAAAGAGGGATGAGAACTAATGTTTGGTGTTGGGCCTGTTCCATGCCAGATATTTGTGCTCTGCACTTTACACACCCTGTATTATTTAATCTTCACAATAGCTGTGAGGTAAATACTATTATCCTCAAATACAAATTACAAAATACATATTATAAGTGGTGAAGCAAGCTTGGTGAATTGAATGACTTGTTCCAGGTCACACTGCTACAAAAAGGCAGACCTGGGATGCGAGGGCTCCTAATCCATATTCTTCTCATTAGGCTGTGTGAAAGGAGAGAAAATTCACTTTTTGGAGATTTTGATGTCCATCACTGTTGAGGCTCCACCTAAATGTTCTGGCAGCTGTTATCGGTGTTTCTGTCTGCTCCTGGAAAGTAGGGGCCAGGAACCTTGAGGAGAAGGTGTGCATGTGGAAGCCTCAGGGAGTTACCGTGCTAAGACTGTCCCCTACTCCTCCTCCTTCTTCGGTGGTGTCTGCCTGAAGGGCCAAGCGGAAGTGTCCATCCAGTCTTCTGAAATGACTTGCAGTTTAGCTGTGCCCCAGTGTGCTATGGGGCAGGGGTTTTGAGCGTAGTTAGAGTCACGCCTCCTCTTTACCTGTCTGATTGACATGTCTCAGCCCAGTTCTGGAAATTCAGAGAAAATGTCACTCTGAGAGTCTGAGCAAGTAGAAACAGGATGTGTTCCATACTTATAGTAATTACACAGCCCATGTAGTAACTAGTAATGAAGTAGAAGTCACACAACAGAGATGCTTCTGATTGGCTGAGGAATGTTTCTCTTACTTGGATAAATATTTTGCAGCAGTTACCTGGGTGAAAACTAGCTTGTTGTATAGGGTTGGTGAAAGAAAGAAAGGAAGAAAGAAAGAAAGGAAGAAAGGAAGAAAGAGAGAGAGAAAGAAAGAGAGAAAGAAGGAAGGAAAGAAGGAAGGAAAGAAGGAAGGAAGGAAGGAAGGAAGGAAGGAAGGAAAGAAAGGGAGGAAGGAAGGAAAGAAAGGGAGGAAGGAAAAGGAAGGAAGGAAAAGGAAGAAAAGAAAGGAAAGAGAGAGAAAGGCTCTTATGGGTTGAGTGTTCTGTACTATGTACTTACTTCCCAACTAATGGTGCCAACTCAATTTTATGCTAAGGGAAGTATCAAAAACAATTCTCATTCACCAAGGAATATTCCAAAGTGTTGGAATAACTATTGCTCCATAGCCTCAGAGGTGAGAACCACTTGATCTCTTGTTCTTCAAGCACAAGTCACAGCTATAGAAACCTCCTTAAATTAAAAAAAACAAGTGTTCCATTTAATTTAACACTCACAGTTTACTAGAAAATTCCACGTGGTCTTAGGAGACAGAAGACTTTATTTAGATCCCTGGTCAGGGAACTTAACTTCTTTAAGCTTTGGTTTTCAACTACATAACATGAGATATGTCAACTTCTACTTTGTGCTGTGAAGTTCAAGAGAAGTGATGTTCACTTCAGGTAACCAACAGTTACTGTCAATTATGTGCCAGATATTATACCACATGCTAGACACAAAAGATAGAAGGGTTCGTGGACCTCAAACACTCTCGGTTTATGGAGACGGGCCCCTTAATGAGTGACCTGTTCCATACTGAAGAATGCCATAGGCACCCAAGTTAATTCTGTGCAACGGGAGCCCAGGGAAGGCCTTGGTCCCACTCTGGGATGGTGATGGGTGGGAGCGGCACATGTTGGGTCTTCAAGGTGTATGGGGGTCGACCAGAAACAGAAAGGGCATGACAAGAAGGGGAGTAGCATGTGGGTATGAGACAACATGGAGAGCACCTGCAAGCCCTCTGGTATTCCTCAGAGTAAAGTGGGACCCTGGGAAAGGGTGGGGGTAGGGAGATGAAGGTAGGGATATAGGAGTGCAGGGCTGGGCTGGGCTGGGTGATCCCGGCTGCAGGGTGAGTAGCTTGGGTTTCCTGCTGGAGGTGAAGGGGCACTGTTGGAGGAAGGGATATTGGCAAATGTTAGGAGTGGGAGCAGACAATGGAGTGTCATAGATAGTTTTGTCATCATCAAGTAATATGCAGACAGTGAATGGCTACCTAGTTATTTATATAAAGCAAATATTCTCTGTTCTTTTATCACTCCAAAGTCTACTCTTTTATGTAGCTGTGTACCTATTTAAAATGGTTTCTTCTGACTTGCATCTGTCCTTGCAGTCATACGCCCTTGTCCAGCCTTGGACTTGTCCTCAACTAGGATCCCCGCATGCAGCAGACCTCACCATCTTCATTGCCCGTGTACCATGTGCATATTTTCCTCTTCACGTTCCCCGAAGAGATTGGTTTTTATGTCTGATAAAAACCGCAGCTGATGCCTGCCTCTTTGAGCATCCCCGGAGCCAACTGGCTCTGTTCCTGAGATTCTGTTGCTGCCCCCAGGTTAGACACTCATCCTGACTTTGCCTCTTCAGCACAGTCTTAGTGGGCCTTTGCTCTCATCAGGGGCGGGGACCCAGGCTTCCCAGACAATAAACTGTAGAACGAGCTGCTGGTCTTTCTCTCTTCTACTCCCTTTGGGGGCAAGAGAACACGGTGCCCACCACCCTTGCCTGCCTTCGTATTGGGACTGCATAGACAGGCTGGCCCTGCAAGCACCAGCCCAGAGCAAGAGCTCTGCCAGAGAACCACAGCCCAAACCTCTCAGTACTGAAAACCCATCCATGGAGTTAATGTACTGGTCAATAAATACATCATGTCTGTCTACACTGCAAAACAGCAACACAATTAAAAAATATATATAAGGATATCGTTTTTACTTGACTAATAGTTGACAAAATATTCAAGATGACAATTTAATTATCATCATATATGTTTGGGTGATCTTTTCATGACCTGGCAATTTTTGAAAAAATAATAGAGACCTAAATAATAATAAATTATTATATAATGATTACATACATTTTTTCTTGCCTATTTCAGCTCAATTATTAATTATGTTATATTCAAGATTTTCATGTTTTTTATGCTCACTTGATAATTATATAAAAGATTTAAAAATGTAACAAAGTATACATATTTTTATTTAAAAAGCAAATTAAATTAAATGTGAAATTTTATAATTATTTTATATGTACATTTAAATACCTATTTTTCTCCTAAAATGGTCAAGATTACTTTTTAAAATTAAGAGACAAATTAGAGATTATAATCAAACTTAAAATTTTTTTCTTTTATTGATTCTAGAGAGAGGGGAAGAGGAGAAACAGAGGGAGAGAAACATCAAGGTGAGAAACATTGATCAGTTGCCTCCTGCACACATCCCGACTGTGGACAGAACCCACAGCCCAGGCATGTGACTAGAACAGGAATTGAACCCATGACCTTCCAGTTTGTGGGACTATGCTCAACAAACCGAGCCACACCATCCAGGGCTATAGTCAAGAAACTTTTACATCAAAATGATGTAAGTAAAGCTGAGCTTTCAATTTTTTGAGTATTTAAATTCTATTTAATAATTTTTCAAAATAAAACTATTTGCATTCCTAGTATTAAATGCCTCTTTAGTTACCAACATAAAGAATTGCTATCGTGTTTTATGCATGTTATGTGTATATTTACAAATAAACAAATTTAAGAGTAATATGACTTGTTTAATATTGCAAAATGTTTTTCTTTCCCCAGATTGTGATTGCCCCGCTAATTTTTGAGTGCCTCCAGAACCACGCACTGGGGCGCAAATTAGGCCCCTGGCACTTGAACTAATGTTAGATTTTGCGAGAGTCTATGTATTCCATGCTATCTGTCTGAATGGAAGGTCTTGAGGAGCTAATTAATTTGTCCCTTACCTTCATGCTTCTGTCTCTAAAAAAGTTTTGGCACTTTGACACAGTTTTCACCTATGACCTTGGCAGTGGTCCAACTTACCCTCACAGCACTTGGATGCAATTGTCTTTCATGTTAAGGACAAATGAACAAGAGGAGTGGACAAGTGATTCCCTGGAGCCTTAGTAGTGTTGCTATTAGGACAGTTTAGTGTTGAGAGAGAATGTTAATGGTTACGAGTTATGTTGTGCTACTCATGAATGATCTGCACAACAAACAGAGAGGAGCCCATGTATTTCTTTACTACATTTTTTGTTTGTGTTGTGTGTTTATATTATGCAAAGTCCTCTAAAGCATGGGATGAATAAAATACAGGACATACAAGTAAATTTAAATTTCAGATAAACAATGACTAATTTTTTAGTATAAGTATGCCCCCCAAATTATATGATATATACTCATATTAAACAAAATTATTTATTGTTTCTCTGAATTCAAAATTAGCTGAGCATCCTGTATTTTTATTTGTTAAGCCCGGCAACCTGAAGGGCCAAGAGCCTGCTCTTTCATGCCCAGGACTCAAGTGGTCCTGAGCTATTAGGGCCTTATATGAAATTCAAAAATGAGAAAAGTAAATCCCTGAATTCTGAAAATCTTAGCCAGGACTCTTGTAGAGAAATGTTAAATATATTTTCTATCTATGGTCATAAATAGGCAGAACTGGAGATGTTAATTTCCTACCAGGAATGTTTGTGGGAAACCAGGAGATGAGTTCTCATCTCCCGTATTTTTCTTTAATCATAAAATCAGGGAGCACTGTTGGTTCATTCTGTCATAAAACTTAAATAATCACCAACTCTCCATTTATTTATTTATTTATTTATCCATAAATAATTATTAAACCTTTTTTAGGTACCTAGTACATTATGTCTAATAGAATAACCCTATGAGGTAGATGTTATCTTTATTTTACAGTTACAGAAATGAAGCTCAGCTAAGTTAAATTAATTGCCCGGGATTACCCACCTTGTAAGTTACAGAGGCAGAATCTAAACCTATGTTCTGGCTGCCAACTTCTAGTGGAGATGCAGCTGCGGTGAGGAAGGGAGAGGAGAGCTGATCTTTCTTTAGTGCTGATTTTAGTCCAGATGTGGCCTTATACACTTTAAACTTTTGACAGTCCTTTTTGTTCACCTCAGATTGAATTCTGATCTCTCAAAAAGAATAAATAAATAAATATATAATCATGGAAGAAGTATAGAGTTGCTTTCATGAGATAAAGACTGCAGTGCTAAAAAACAATGTGTTTGATCTTCCTAAAAGTTATTTGGAAATGCAAAGGACAATTTTTCAAAAGAAAAATGAAGTTGAAGGACCTATACTACCTGATTCCAAAACTTGTTAGAAAGCTATGGTAATCACATAAATGTGGTATTTGCGTAAGGATAGACATAGGTCAACAGTAAACAGTAGAGTCCAGAAATAAACCCACACATTTGTGGTCAATTGGCTTTTGAAAAGGGTGCAAAGGAGGAAAAGATAGTTTTGTCGACAATCGGGATAAGGAAAGTCTTTTAAATAATGATACTGGACGATTGAATATCCATATGCAAAAATAAACAGTAGCAACAATAAAATACATAGACCCTTATTGCACATACATACAAAATGAACTCAGACTAGTTGAGGAGCCTGAATGCAAGAACCAAAACTGTAAAACTTCCACAAAAAAATCACAGGAGAAAAATCGGTGTGATGTTGGATTAGGCAAAAGCCTCTTAAATAAGATATCAAAAGCATGACCCATAAAGGAAAAAATAAGATGGACTTGATCGGAATTAAGAACTTCTGCTCTTTGAGTGGCATTGTTAGGAGAACAAAAAGATAAGCCATAGACTGGGAGAAAAGATTTGCAAGTCACATATCTTTAGATAGAAACTTGTATTTAGAACATCTAAAGAACTCTTGCAACTTAACAATAAGACAAACTATCCAATAAATAAGTGGAAAAAATATTTAAATAGACACTTCACCAAAGAAGATATATGAATGGCCAAAAAATAAGAATACGAAGAAGAAGAAGAAGCTCATGAAACATTGCTTGTCATTGTTAGGGAAATATAAAAAAAAACACATTTAAATACCAATACATACCCACTAGAAAGTCTATAATCATAAAGACAGATGACCATACCAATGCTGAAGGGAATGTGGACAGACTAGAACTCTTGTACATTTCTAGTGATAATGTAAAATGTAATAATGTACAATCACTTTTGGAATGAGTTTGGCAATTTAAAAAAACTTAAAACATAAATATATCATACAAGGCAGCAATTCTACTTCTAGGTATCTACTCAAGAGAAATAAATATCGATCCACATAAAGACTTGATATGAATGCTCATGTCAGCATTATTCAGAATCATCCCAAAGTTCATCTATCAACTAATGAATGGACGAAATGTTATATATTCATACCATGGAATACCACTCATCAATAAAAAGAAATAAACTACTAGGACATGTAACAATGTGATTGAAACTCAAAAACATTATACTAAATGAAAGAATTCAGACACAAAAGACTACATACTGTATAATTTAATTTATATGAAATTTCTAGAAAAGGCAAACGGTAGCCTAAAATTGAGAATGAGGCTGGGTGTTGACTACAAATAGGTAAGGAAAATTTCAGGTTATGGAAGTGTACTAAACTTGAATTGAGGTGATGGAGATGTAACTGTATATGTTTATTAAAATTAATCATACTGTATGCTTAAAATGGGTGACTTTATGGTATCTAAGTTATATCTCAATAAATCTTTTAAAAAAATATGTGTTGTCTTTAGCCAGTCATCTTACTCTTCTTTCACCTCAGTACCCGACATGCCAGGGGCTTTTGACATTTTGGGTTAGAGGCCCAGCAGACATTTATCTGCAGGTGGTTGGTCTGATTGTTGCATGCCTTCCAGTCAGCCTTAGGTGTTCTGAGCTACTGAAGAAAAGGGTGTACACAGCATTCCACAGTTCTACAGAAGACAGTTTCTTAAGATGCCAAATTTGGATAAGAGGAGGAAGAATCACTCAAGGAATCACTAAACTTTTAAAATCTTATTTATATAACTGAAAATAATTCCATTAGGTTCAAATTTGCCAAGGATTGAGTCATTGTCATTTGCACTTCTAAGAGCCTGTTGACACCAGTAGAGAAGACTTCTTTGCACCTCTGATTCAGGGTGTAAAGACCTATTTCCCACCAAATGTTGCAGAAGAAGTTTTTCTAACAGGAGTGTAGAATCTTCATGGTGCAGACAGATTATAAAGAAACTATTAAGTTCCTTAACAACAAGAAAACGAAAAACACCACCAGTTGCTGAGGTGGTACCTCTATTAGGGTTCCCGTTGCCATCGTTCCTGCTCTCCCTTTGCAGTCCTCCCTCTGTCGGTAAAAGAATTATCCCCACGGACAAATTTGATCTTGTCATTCCTCTGTTTAAGCCTTTCAAGACACCCCATTCAACAACCTAGAGCAGTTTCCCAAACTTCAGTCAAAATATGATTTTCTTTTTTGCCTTCTCTCAGTGCCAACACTACCCTCGCTACTTAAGCTGTGGTTTGCGGACCACCAGCAGAAGCACCACATGTGAGCTGGCTAGAAACACAGACTCTAGGCTGCCCCCCAGACCTCCGTAGTAAGAATCGGTATTGAAACAAGTTCCCAGGTGATTTGTGGGCATGGTGAAGTTTGAGGCTCATGGGTCTGCACTTTCACAATATACATATTTTTAAATTGATGGTCTTCTAAAAATGCAAATAAGTTTGTATTTAAAGAAAACTATATTATTAATATAAATGAGAAACCAGTACCATTTCCTATAAATGGGATATCTTCTGTAAAATTGAGTGTAATAAAAAATTTAAAATGTCAGATAAAGTTGTGAAAAACTTTAAAATGGGCAAAAATATTTACCGGGTGTCTTGCCTATTTCACCGTTTTGTGCTTTTTGTTGTCTTTGAACATTTTCCAACACTGTAAGTTGGAGAAAACTATGTATAAAAAAATTTATGTTATATACATAGCTCTTGTCAATAGAAAAACAAATTAATTTTATCTGATGGAATAGATTTGATTATTGCCCTGTTGATATTGACCAGTTTTATATCTACTTATAAATTCGTTTGGGTACTACTTTTCTGTATATGTAATTTGAGTTCTCCTTTGAACTGGTTATAACATCTTACTGGTTCACCCATTAATTAGTTAAATAAAATCTTTGACACCTGCTCATTTTATATTTGGGTGAAAGTTATAATTTCATATTTAAAAAAATTATCAGTGACATATACAATTTCCCATTCAAAGTAGATATTGATGCCTTCCAACATTTCTAATCCTGATGACAATCCTCTGATAAAAATAGAGATGAACATATTTCAGATAGGTGTTCATTCATTCATTCATTCATCCATCCTTTCATTCATTCATTCATTCATTCATTCATTCAGCAAATAGTTTTTGAACATCTCTTGCTCGTTTTAAGAGCTGGGAATTCAGTAGTGAACAAAATGTCAAGCATCTCCACTATTGGTGAGCTTACATTCTTGTGGGGATAGATGTATGCTGCACAAAATAAATTTTAAAATTATACAGTGTCAGTGTCCTGACCCATGCGGCTCAGTCGGTTGTAAACTGAAAGGTCATGGATTCAGTTCCCAGTCAGGGAACATGACTAGGCGGTGGGTTCAGTCCCTGGTTGGAGTGTGATTGAGAGGCAACCAATTGATGTTTATCTCTCACACTGATGTTTCTCTCCCTCTCTCTCTCCCCCTCTCCCTTCCCCTGTCTCCAAAATCAATAATATGTCCTCGAGTGAGGATAAAAATAAGTAAATAAATTTATGTAGATAGTGTCAGGAAGGGCATCACTGGTAAGATGAAACATACACAATTACTTGAAGGAAGTGGGGAGTGAACCACAAAGTGTCCTGCAAAGAGCATTCCAGGCAGTGAGAATGGAGAGTGCAAAGGTCCTGGGATTCAAGGAACATGAAGGAGGCTAGTGTGGCTCCAGGAGAGTGCATGAAATAAGAGTACTAAATGAGCTCAAGTTGATGTAGGCTTTGCAGCTTGTTGTAGGCCTGTAACTTCAAGTGAGGCAAGGGACATCACAGTGAGGCTTCCTCCTTGATGGTATTAGAAGTTTTAAGAGAAAAATTTTGAGAATAATGTTTTCCAGTATATAATTAGACATTATTTACTCTGTCGGAGAACCACCCAAAGAGCCTTGACGTTGGTCCTAAGCCACTCTTTGGGAAACAGTAGTTTATAGGAATCAGCCCAAACCCCTTTCTTGGCATCATCGTCAGTGCCCTTGATCCTGAATCTCTTTAGAAATTAAAAGTTCTCACATTGTATATATTCACGTACACCAGACTGCGTGCCATTCCCAGGCCCTCTCATTTAGTTCAAGTGTCACAGTTCAGTGAATGTTTCTTTCATTTCATCAACTTCCCTCTCTACTCTCAAAGCACTTAGTAGATATCTGAATTAGTCAGAGTAGGTAGATAACAAACATTCCCTAAATCTCACAGGTCTAAAACAACAAAGATATATTTCTTATTGATGCAAAGTTTATTGTAGTTTTGGGAGGCTGACCTCATATGTTGGCTCAGTGTCACTCTTCATTTCAGCTCCACTTCCACAATCACCAAAAGAGATGAAAACTGAAAAGTCTCACACTGGCAGTGAAATTCTTCTGCCCGTATCATTTTCTCTAACATTCATAGACCAAAGCAACTTGTTCCTGCCCATATTGGGAACTCAAAATATTGATAGAAGGTGTTCCTGCTCCTGCAATACCCTTTCTGTAGCAGCACTTGTCATTCTCATCATGGTGATTTGTTTCTACCTGTGTCTCCCCGACCCCATCACACTGTGAGTGTCTCTAGAGAAGGTTATAGCTCATCATCTTCATTTATCTTGGCCTCGTCCAGCACTGTGGTTGGCACTCAGTTGGTGCTGGATAAATTTTTTTTAAAGCAAAATAAATGTTCACCATCGAAAACTCAAAGGTGTGTCTTAGAGAAACCGTGTTCTGTATTTTTGCATTTTGCTTTCTTTCTACTAAAAAAGCAGCCAAAATCCTGGAGTTTCCATTTGTTATTCCATAACTCTTAGGATGATTAGCTGCATTTCTCACAACTTGGCTGGGTCAAATCACGAGGGACATTCTTACAACTTGGCTGGGTCAAATCATGAGTTTTATGGTTTTTTAAAAATACAAAAAAAGACCGTTAGTTTCTTACTGCTGGAATACTTGCAACGGTATAATTTTTGCTCATACACATTCTCCAGGGAGCGGAGTCTAGTTATAGGCATTACCTAATGCAGTCGGCCCTGGGGAGGGGAATTGAAGTATAATAACCTCCATTGTCTAGGAGGAAAACTCAGGAAAGTTCAGTGGTTTGCACAAGTACACATATGAACCTAAAGGCCTTGATTTCCTGACTTTGGGTCATACATCTCTCTGCTCCCTTTATTCTGCCTTAATGTTCAAATCCAAAAAAGTGGATGAAAGTGGCCAATTGGTTTTTTCAAGCTGAATATTTTTCCTTTCCAGTATTTTTTCATGTTCTAAACAACTTGTGTTTAAAGTAATTAATATAATAATAAAATCGACCAAAATAGCAAACAATATTGCTCTGAAGCTAAGCACACTCCTCAGGTTGCGCTTAATCTGCTTCTAAGATTTCATGACTCTAGACTTGAGAACATCTCCACATGAAATCTATCCTGATTTAGACAAATATATCCAACCCGCTTCCCAACGGCTGTCTCAGGATGTTTGCCCAGTATCCTAATGGCCTTGTGTGGTCAGTCAGCCACTTTGGCTTCTACTATTTTGGGAAAAAGTGATTCAGAAGTTAAAATCCCACCATATAATGCTGTATGTCATCTGTCTTCCTCAAAGCCTTTTTCCTTCCACATTGTTGGTTCATTCATTTATTTTTTACCCATTCTTCAAGCATTTACTGAGTACCTGCTCTGTTCTGGACAGTGCACTTACTGCAAGGCATGGAAAAGCCCCTGGTCTCTGGCCTCTGGAGTCTCACCATCCAGTGGTTGTATGGACAATTGCAATCCAAAATGGTAAGTGCGACACCATGCACAGAATATTTAACAGCTCTGTGGAGAAGCACCTCATCCAGCATTAAGGTGGCCAGGGAAGAGGTCAGGAAGACTTCCTATAAGAAGTGATGGCTCAGGGTCAGTGTTCATGTATGAGATATGCATCCAGGAGAATGACAGAGTGAATGGAAGACAATGTGGTGGGATAGCCTGGCAGCACTGAGGGTCTTCTTGAGATTATTAGTCCTGAATTTAAGCTAAGACTGAGGAGCCTGCAGAATATTTTCTTCCAGCCATTGCCAGATGCTCAGGTACAGCATCTGACAATGGCTGGAGCAGGTGGAGTGTTGGATTTTTCTGGGGTATGTTTTTTCCACATGAGTATGAAGGAGGGAAAGAGTAAGGGATGATTATATTCATGGCCAATGACATCTCAAGTGGGAGGAGCATGAGGGTAAGAGAAAATGCAGCTGAAGGATTCTGGAGTCTGGGTTCAGGACCTAAGGAAGTGAGATGGAAAGATAAGAGCTGTGGAAACTGGAGAGTGTGATGCTTGAGAGTGAGATTATGGGAAGTTACAGTTAGAGGCAATGACAAGGTCATGGGAATGGGGCCTCAGAGGGGAGGGTACAGAATAGGGCCTTTGGAGGAGAGAAACTACAGGAAAGGAAGGAATGGAGGATATTGGACGAATTGTCTACTCTGTGTAGACATCAAAATCTCCAAGTCTTATGACAAGAGTTGTACCAGCTTCCTATTCTTGCTGTGACAAATTACCACAACTTAAGTGGTTTAAATAACACAAATTGATGATCTTTTCCATAGAATGGAAGACCAGCCCAGGTCTAATGGGCTAAAATCAAGGTGTCAGAAGGGCTGTGTTCTTTTCTGGAAGCTCTAAGAGATAATCAAGTTCTTTGATCTACCCAGCTTCTAGAGGCCATGCGGATTCTTTAGCTTATGGCTCCTTCCCCCAACTTCAAAGTCAGCAACAGTGGGTCTCAGTTTTCCCTCATCAAATCACTCTGACCTCTCTGCTTTCCTCTACCACTTTTAAGGACCCTTATTATTACATTGGCCCTACCTGGATAATCTAGGATAATCTCTCTGTTTTAAGGTCAATTCATTAGCAACCTTGACTTCATCTGCAAACTTCCCCTTTGACATGTGTCTTAGTCTGCTTGACTGCCATAACAAAACACCGTGACTGGGGGGCTTGAACAACAAATTTTTTTCTCAGTTCTGGAGGCTGAAAGTCTAAGCTTAAGGGGTCAGCAGGTTTGGTTTCTCCTGAGGTCTCTCTCCTGGCCTTGCAGATGGCCACCTTCCCTTCTCACTGTGTCTTCACATAGTCTTTCTTCCGTACGTGTACACACCTGCTGTCTCTGTGTGTCCACATTTCCACTTTTTATAAGGACACCAGTTTGACTGGGTTAGAGCCCACCCTAATGGCCTCACTGTTAACTTAATCACTCCTTTAAAGTCCTGTTCTCCAAATACAGTCACAGTCTGAGGTACTGGGGATTAGGGCTTCAATATATGAATTTGGGGGAGGGGACATTGTTCAGCCCATATCACCATATAACATTCACAGGTTCCAAGGATTAGGATGTGGACATCTTTGGGGGGTAGAGTTGGTGGGAAACATTATTCTATCACAGATGAAATGTTGATGAGAGTAACAATCAGCCTAGTGCTAAACTCTGAGAAATGGGGATGGGCCCTGGATGTTCATAGGTGACACCAACAAGGAGTTCTGGTCTGAGAGGCTGTGTTTAGAATCGCTGGTGGTTGGGAGGAGACACTCGGAGAGGCAATGCAGAACCTGGTCCAGTGCATAGCTAGGGTGTGTGTCTGAGAGAAAGAGCTGCTACTTGAGAGGAGAGTCTGCTTCCTTTGGGCATAATGGGGTATGGTGAGGACAAGAAGGTGGAAAGGGCTCTCAGAGATGAGGGTCAGGAGATTTCAGTGTTTCAGATCATGAGATTAGAGGGCAGTGGGCAAGGATTTGATGGGTTAGGAAGAGGGTAAGGTTGAGTGGGTGTGGAGGTATACAGAACTGTTCTGGGGGTGGGGCGTCGTCTGGGAAACTTGAGTGTCTCATGGTGACTGATATAAACATAGGGATGTGAGGCATTTTAAGTCTTCTCAAACTCTCCCCCAACCTGACCACCTTCAGAATGCTTTTCTCAAGCTCACACTGTCTCATTCCTCTCATTCTTTCACCATGAAGTTACCTTTTGGTTTCATACTTAATTTTTCTTTGTCTATGCAGTTAGACAATTGTATGGTTTGACTATACGATTCAATTATAGCCTCTTCTAGGACAGGGTCCATATTTTTTATCTCAAATAATGCCAAGGACAATCCTGGACATGTAGTTCAGATGCTCAAAAAATAATGAGGTTCCCTACACATTTTTTTTTAGAAGAGATAACAGGCAGAATACTTCCACCACATTCTATGGCTCTGTTTTCTTTTTTACAATGGCCACCTTTCCAGTGACTTGAGAATTTTGCTTAAAGTGTAGCATGGTCTTGTTTCCTTAAAGACACCCCCCTCCAAACTCTGACACTTTCTTTGTGTGAGTGTCAAGTTCCAACCATGGTGTCACTGAACTTAATCCTCCTAACAAACTGATAAGAGGGATACTTTTACTCTCCTAATTTTACAGATGAGGAAACTAATGTCTGGACAAGTTAAGCAACTTTTTCTGCAGCCAAACAGCTGGAAGGTAGTGGAACCAGGTCTCAAACTCAGCTTCGTGTGAACCCCAAATTCATTCCTTCTACATTTTGATGGGCAGTCTTCTGTTTGTCAGTCTTCCGTTCTTTTCTAGTTGTGAAAGAGCAAACAACAATGGTTATAAAAATGTTACTTGTAGAAGATCTCTTTTAGACTCTGTTTTGTTTTTGTTGTGCAAAATTTAAATCTCCATAGTCCAGGTTCCTGCTAAGGTGCCAGTGTGGGTTTGCAGCCAAGGGGGCTTCTGAATGTGAAGAAATAAAGTCTAGGGTATTCTCTGAATAGACTTGCCAGGAACTTTAGCATTCTTTCTTGTCTCCTCTACAGAACTCTGTTTCCTGTGATTTGCAGTGGAACCATCTACCTACCAATAGATGGTTCTGCTGGGAAATAAGCCTTGTGGCAAGTACCTGTTTCATGGGTCTTTCCAACTGAAGGAAGGATGATACCTGCTTTCTAAGTACCTAGTTTAAAACCATAGTTTAGTAAACATTTTTCTTTTTTTAAAGCAAAAATCTTTATTTGTGGTGGGGAGGGAGAGATTATCTTGGGAGCTGAAATTCTGTCAGGATGCAGAGTGTTTTCTGCCTTCATTGTCTTTCTCCATATTTCCTATTCCTCCTTGTGTGTCCCCAGAGAAGCTACATCTCAGTTGTATAGACCTGTTTAACCCAGTGCTACATACAGGTTGGAGAAAATGTTCTAAGCCATTCCAGGAAGCAGACCAATTCTCTCTGAAGGTCACAGAATTTCAAGTCACACATATGCAACCAAATCTGTCCTTTACCCCAGAGAGAGGGCTCGCTGAACTCCTACAGCCTCCAGGGAAGAAAATGCCACACCGGTGTTTATTATAATGAACTTCGGTGTCTCACAACTTTGTAATTGCAGAGTGAGTCTCATTAACTAAATGAAATCCCAGTTTTGGAGAAAGTGAAATTCAGTCCTTGTTTTTCCCTTAGTTGGGCTTGGCTTGCCCTCTCTGATGTTCATCTTCCCATAGAATGAGTGTTCTGGAAGTCATGACCCAAACATTATCACCAGAGCCCATCTGTATATAGTACACAGATATGTGAGCTGATTTTGGCCCTCTAGAACCCTGCTTGCATCTGGGTCTGTGGTTGTAATTAAGCATTGGAGAAACCTCCTTAGTGCTACTTGTGAAAACTCAGACATTCATCTGGTTTTGACTGGCATCAGCAGATGGACACCTGAGAACTTTGGGTTATGGTTATTCTGTGGCAAGTGGATGCAGGGTCTGGTCATGGTTCTCCAACACCGGTGTATGAAAAAGAAATAGAGACGATCTCGTCTGATTTCGGAAGCTAAGCAGGGTTGGACCTGGTTAGTACTTGGATGGGAGAAAGGAATATAGAACCTCCAGCTCTTTGAAATAGGAAGTTTCCCAGGAAAGTCTGATGCATACCAACGTTTGAGAACCACCGTCGGAATCACAGCACTAATTACACATCTCCAAATTTAGTTACGTGCTAGTGAGATAAATTAAAGTATGTATTTCTTGAGGGTGACCTTTTACGAAACAGTTTCCTATTACATTTGGAAGGGAAGAAATAGAAGGTACCAACGGTACTATCTTTTTACAAGGCAGTCAGGAGAAAACCTGAATCATTGATAAGGAGGGTTACTAAGCAACCACTTGCCCAGCTAGGATAATAAAAGTACTTCAAGTGAAAACTCCTTGGCCTAGGAAGAGAGAGCTTTATGCTCTACTTAAAGAATTGTCAGTCACTTGATTTTGCTCTATTATTATTGCTGGTAAACACACCTGAAGACAGTACCTTTATCGAATATTTAAAGAAATTCAAAATGATATTTCAAATGAAAGCTAAATAATTTATGTAAGAAAGTAAAAACAGAAGACAAGTAAATAATTTTTGATAAAGGGTAACTAAATAAACTAATGTGTATTTGTGTTTGAAGTTTTGTCCGTAAAGATAACTGAATTTTGTGCAGGGAGTCCTTTTGTCAGTAGAATGACAAAACAACTACTCCTTATCCCTGCTGTGGGGCTAAGTGGTGTCCAAACCTGCCAGGATTTGAACATTTGAATCTTGGGTTCTCACAGTGTAAAGGGGTTTCCACACTGCTGCTTGGCTCAAATACACCCTTACTGCCTCTCCCTTATTCCTGTGACAGGACCCAACAGGCTGGGTATGGGAACTAAAACAAGCAAACAAACAAGCAAGCCATCAAAATCAGGAGGGAAATTGCTACTAAATGTTCCAAGAGACTTACTCCTTTGTTAGAAAGTTTTTTTCAGGGATCCTGTAACTACTGACCTTCCCATGGACAGCATGTGTATTTTTAAAAAGGCCTAGGCTTACAGCTCTGTGAAGAAAGTAACACCTTCAAAAGTAAGTGGTTAATGCTGGCTTCCTGTTAGCTCCTGAAGGACACACTCTGAGTCTCTACAAGGGTCCTTTCAGGCCCGACCACTGAGGCCAGGGCTGATGTGGCCTCTGAACACAATGGACCTATGTTTACCTGGCCACATTTCCAAAATTCAAATTTATAACTTGGGCAAATATTTGTTCATGGAGCAACGGCACAGAATATATGAAGTCTGGACTGCCGTTAGAAATTGCAGACATACAAATATTTCACCTAATTTCAGTGTTGGGGTTCAGCCACCATGTTCTCAAACATGAGGCAAGTAGAAGGTTGTCTTAGAAAGTTTTCTCTACAAAAGTGTGCCATCTGGGAAGGACTTTGAGGGGCTTATTTGAGGTTTTTTGCTATTATTCAGACTCTAATCCTATAAAGGAAATGAAAAGGAGTCTCTTCTCTAGGTAGACCTATTTCTTTCTATTGAGAAGAGAATACATTTTTTTTTCTGTATTAAAAAATAAATAAATAACTCTGGCTGGTGTGGCTCAGTATATTGAGCACCAGCCTGGGAACAAAAGGATCACTGGTTTGATTCCCAGTCAGGGCACATACCTGGGTTGCAGGCCAGGTCCCCAGTAGGGGGCATGCAAGAGCGAACCACAAGTAGAAGTTTCTCTCCCTCTCTTTCTCCCCCCCGTCCCCTCTGTCTAAAAATAAATAAATAAAATCTTTTAAAAAACTATTATTTTCAAATAAATATATAAACAAATAAAGCTAAAGTTCATCACCAACAAATCAGTATTATAAGAAATATTAAAGGGCCTTCTTTTGGAAGAGAGAGAAAAAAGAGGAATATAAAGAATAAAATTACAGTAAATATTTACCTATCAATAACCACTTTAAATGTAAATGTATCAGATGCTCCAATCGAAGACATAGAGTAGCAGAATGGGTAAAAAAAAACCCACATACATGAACTGTGTTACAAGAGACCCACATCTGAATGAAAGACCCACAGAGACTGAAAATAAAAGAATGGGTAAAAGATATTTCATGCAAATGGAAACAAAAATAAAGCTAGGATAGCAATACTTATATTAGACAAAATAAACTTCAAAACAAAGTCTATAATAAGAGACAAAGACATCAATCTGACAAGAGGAAATAACATTATCCTGTGCTTGTAAACATTTATGTACCCAACATAGGAGCATCTAAATAAATAAAGTGAATATTGACAGACATGAAGGGAGAAACTGACAGCAATACAGTCATGGTGGAGAGTTTAACATCTCTTTGATATCAACAGATAGATCATCCAGATAGAGTAGAAACAAGAAAAAGGTGGCCTCAAACAATGCATTAGACCAGGTTGATTTATATATTTTTAGAACATTTTGTCCTAAACCTAGAGAATGTACATTATTTTTAAGTGCACATGGAACATGTTAGGTCACAAGCAGGTCTCAATAAATTTAGAAAGACTGAAATCATATCAAGCATCTTCTCTGACTGCAATGGTGTGAAACTAGAAATCAATTACAAAAAACAAACCCCTGAAAACACACAAACACATGGAAGCTAAATAACATGTTAGTAAACAAGGAATGGGTTAACAATGAGATCCAGGAAAAAGTTGATACCTTGTGGAAAATGAACATACAAACACAACAACCCAAAACCTGTGGGACACAGCAAGAGCAGAGGGAAATTCATAGCAGTACAGGCCTACTTTAAAAAACAAGAAAAATCTCAAACAATCTAACCTTGTGCCTAAAGGAATTAGGAAAAGAACAACAAGTAAAGACTGAAATAAGTGGAAGGAAAAATATAATAAAGATCAGAGTGGAAATAAGCAAAACAGAGTCTAAAAAAGCAGTACAAAGATCAGTCAAACCAAGAACTGGTTCTTAATCAGACTCGACAAAAAAAAAAAAAAAAAGAGAGAGGATCCAAATAAATAAAATCAGAAATGAAAGAGGAGAAGTAACAACTGACACTATAGATATACAATGAATTGTAAAAATGTACTATGGACAACTACATGCCAATAAACTGGAAAATTTGGAAGAAATGAATAAATTACTAGAAATATACAATCTCCTAAGATGGAGTCAAAAAGAAACAAAATCTGAAAAATACATTTACATCAATGAAATCAAAGCAGTAATTAAAAACCTCCCAACAAACAAAAGTTCTGGACTGAATGGCTTCATAGTTGAATTTTACCAAATATTCAAAGAATTAAATGCCTCAAACTATTTTTAAAAAATTCAACAGGAGAAGAAACATACCAACTCATTTTATGAGTTCAGAATTATCCTAATTCCAAGCCAGATAAAGACACTACAAAAAATTATAGGCCAACATCCCTGTTGAACATGCAAACATTCTCAACAAAATACTAACAAGCCAAATTCAGCAGTACATTGAAAACATAGCCCACCATCACCACATGTGAGTTGTTCCTGGGATGCAATAATAGTTCAATATCTGCAAATCAATTAATGTGATACACCACACATACAAACTGAAGGATAAAAATCATATTAATAGATGCAGAAAAGCATTTGACAAAATCCAGCCCTGATTTATGATTATGATTAAAAAAAACAACTCTGAGTAAAGTGGAAAAAGAAGAAACATACCTCAACTTAATAAAGGCCATATATGACATACCAAAGCTAACATCATACTCAATGGTAAAACTAAAAGTATTTGTCTTAAGATCTGGAACAAGACAGGGATATTCACTTTCACCTCTCTTATTCAACATAGTACTGGAAGTCCTAGCCACAGCAATCAGACAAGAAGAAGAAATAGAAGACATTCAAATTGGAAAGGGAGATGTAAAACTGTCATTATTTGCAGATGACATGATTCTATATACAAAGAACCCTAAAGATTCCACCGAAAGAAACTACTGGAACAGATAAATGAATTCAGTAAAGTAGCAGGATACAAAATAAATAGGAATAGGTTGCATTTTTACACACCAATAATGCATTATCAGAGATATTTTTAAAAAATCCCATTTAAAACTGCATAAAAAATATGTAACAATAAATTTAACCAAGGAGGTAAAAGGCTTGTACTAAGAAAATCAAAAGACATTTAAAGAAATAAATTGAATAAGATATAAATAAATGGAAGCATATCCTGTGCTCATGAATAGGAAGAATTAACATCACTATTAAAATGTCCATTCTACCCAAAGTAATCTGTAGATTTATTGCAATCCCTATCAAAATACCAATGGCATTTCTCACAGAACTATAACAAATAATCCAAAAAATTGTATAAAAACACAAGACTATGAATAGCTGCACTATTCTTGGAAAAGAAGAACAAAGTTGGAGGTAATATATGACCTGATATCAAACTATATTACAAGGCTATAGTAATCAAAACAGAATGGTACTGGCATAAAAACAGACATGTACATCAATGGAACAGAATAGAGAGTCCAGAAATAAATCCAAGCTTATTTTGTCAATTAATCTGTGACAAAGGAGGCAAGAACATTCAATGAGGTAAAGACAGTCTATTCAATAAATGGTTTTGGGAAAATTGGACAGATATATGCAAAAAAAATGAAACCGGACCACCTCCTTACATTATTTACCAACATAAACTCAAAATAGGTTAAAGACTTAAATGTAAGACTTGAAAACATAAAAATTCTAGAAGAAAATATAAGCAGTAAAGTCTCTGACATTTATCTTAGCAATTTTTTTTCTAATATATCTACTTAAGCAAGAGAAAGAGAAAAAAAATAAATAAATGGGACTGCATCAAAGTAAAAAGCTTTTGCACTTTGAAGGAAACCATCAATAAAACAAAATGACAACATACTGAATGGGAGAAGATATTTGCCAATGAGACATCCAATAAGGTATTAATATCAAAACTTTATAAAGAATTCATGCAACTCAGAACCAAAAAAACCAGACAGCCCAATTAAAAAGTGGGCAAAGAATGTGAATAGACACTTCTCCAAAGAGGACATACAGATGGGCAATATGAAAAGATGCTCATGTCATTAATCATTAGAGAAACACATATTAAAACCACAGATATATCACCTCACACTTGTCAGAAAGGCTATTATCAATGAAACAAGAAATAGCAAGTGTTGTGGAGGATGTAGAGAAAAGGGAACCCTCATGCACTGTTGGAGGGTTGGCATAACCACTATGGAAAACAGTGTGGGGGTTCCTTAAGTATTAAAAATGGAACTGCTTTATGACCCAGTGATTTCACTTCTGGGTATATTATCCAAAAAACCGAAAATATGAATTCCAAAGAATATATGTACCCATATATTCATCGCAGCATTATTTACAATAGCTAAGATATGAAAGCAACCCAAGTGTCCATCAACAGGCAAGTGGATAAAAAAGTTGTGGTACATATATATAATAGAATAGTACTCGACCATAACAAAGAATAAAATCTTACTATTTTAACAGCATGGATGCACCTAGAGGGTATTATGTTAAGTGAAATAAGTCAGGCAGAGAGAGATGAAAACAATATGATTTTACTTATATGTGGAAGCTAAAGAGCAAAGTAAATGAATAAACAAAATAAAAAGACTTATAGATACAGAGAGAAGACTTATGGATGCCAGGTGGGAGAGGGGTTAGAGGGCTGGGTGAAAACGTGAAGGGATTTAAAATATTGTACTAACTGGTTGTTAATGAAACAGTCATGGGGATGTAAAGCAAAGCACGGGGAATATAGCCAACAATATTGTAATAACCATGTATGGGACCGGGTGAGTATCTGAAATATTGGTGGGGAGGGAGGAGTACTTTGTGAAGTATATGATTGTCTAATCACTATGCTGCACACCTGAATCTAACACAAAATAATGTTGAATGCAAACTGCAATTGAAAAATGGAATTAAAATAGTAAATAAAGAAGTGAATACATAAATACATACATACGTACATACATAAATGTTTTGTGTGGTCTAAATAGTCACTTACCTTTCTTTGCTTCTTTTTGTTGCTTTCGTACAGTCAGTTTCTTCTGATCAATTCTAGAGAGCTACATAACTTATACTGGAGTTCCCTTGTTAGCTGAGAGCATGATGTTCGTGGCCCCAGCAGGCCGCTGTGCACTGCGTGCACCAGACAGTGACATGGCACACCTGCATGCTGTTCAGTTCCAAATCTAAGACTGCAGCCCTCCACCGCTGTAGGGATGCTGGTGTGGGCTCAGCCTGCCTCCTTCCATCCAGTAGAGATACTCCTGCCAAATGTGGAGACTCGTGCTCACTGTGTCCCAGGCTGGAGGTGTAAAGGAACAATGACATTCAGAAACCTGGCAAGGAAGGAGCAAAGAAAGAATGCTTATTGAATTCCTGCTTTGGGCCAATTGTTTTATCTATTTATTTTCTTAAAAGTTCTCCCAAACCATTTTGTGAGATAGAAAATCTTACCCTCCTTTGATAGACGAGAAAACGGACAAGGGCCTGCTTTGCTCATGACAGAGGACTCCTGGGATATGAGACTTGTGATTTTACAACTGGGATAGTCCCTGTCAAACTAGGGCACATGCTAAATACATGGTGGTATAAAGTCACGGTCCTCAGGGATAGACATATGAAAAGAGTACTGCTTCTTACAGCAGTAGCAGACCCTGACCCAGCACACCAGTGAGGGAAATCACCCCGGGGCCCACAGATGGGACACACTGGTGGACAATGGACACCTCTCATGAGGTTAGGCTCCCAATGGTGGAAGAGGAGAGTGGGAGCAGGCTTCCTATCACAACCCCCACCACCCCAGAGCAGGCTGAGGGGGGTCGGTCATGCCAGCAGTTGTGGGGATAGGGGATGGAGGATGGAGATGGAGAACATGGCTGCCCAGCTCCAAGACAGCTGGCAAGGATGTGTCTGGCCCGTGCCCAGCCCATCTAGTCTGCTCCTGATCCACAGGGAATGAAGGCAAATATTCTGTAGGCAACAGGAAGGGCAGGGCCACTGCACCAGGGGCCATGGAGGCGGGAGGCCCCGGGCATCAGCCTCATGGCCAGAACAGGAGATGGAAGGGCAGGTAAAGTCGGTTGAGAGGAAGTCTGTAAAGGAAATACCAACAATCACTGAATGATTAGAAACTTTAAAATAATAGGCAAAAAGAAGAGTTTGACCCCCTGTATTAAAAGTTGAGAGACCATCAGATCTAACCCTCTCTTGCCATCAATGTACACCTTGTCCTGAAAAAAGTCTCTTGCACTTCCTGGGCCCAGACCCTGTCTGTAAACTGAAGAAGTTGGACTAGATCATCCCAAAGGATCTTCTAGTTCCAAAATACTCTTATTCCATGAGGACCCAATTCAAAAGAGAGGGTGAAGGGCATGTGTGTGTTTTTCACATGTCATCATCATGGAATACTTGAACTTTGGATTTCAAAATACGAGTATTTGCTCTCAACTGAAGAGGAAAGTACCTGCAGCACAGGTTTAGCTCCTTTTATTAACCACCCTTGAAATAACTCCTGATGTCCACATTTCTACCAAAGGGCCTATCATTCGTGTCGCTGGCTTCCTTCATGATGCTAACATGGCTTGTTTCCATCTCTCTTGCTTGACAGCACCCTGGGTAACACTGTCATATTAAACAACTTTTGTCATCACCAGTAGTAACATCAGCAAGAAAGACCTTCCATGGCTCTCCCTTAGTAAAAGGACCAAGTCACTACCCAGACATCACCTTCTAGGTCCGACTACCCTTATTCAACATCTCTCCTTACTCAGGTCACAGGGCTTTCTAATGGAGCCTTCTGTGCCCAGAATGCTTTTGGCATTCCTTTTCTCCTGAACCTTTGCTTAAAGTGTCCCACTTTCTCCAAATCAGCAGGTCCTCAAATTATGTCTTTTTTATTCAATATCATTGTTATAACATTGATAAGATACTATAGGAACTTAACTCTTATTTACATCAATTAGCCTATGATAAAATTGGTTCCATCATACATTGTTTTGCCACAGTTCCAAGAACCTATCCATAACATTAAATGAAGATTTACTGTATGTCTCTACATTTCTGCTTCCGATTCCAACATGTGAGCTTTTTCTCAATACATTGAAGTGATTCTCTGACACCAGCTTGGTGTCATACAATTCTAATAGATTCTGATACTGTCTATCTAGAGGTAGCATCTGATATCACATGTTAAGGGCTCAGTCAACAAGACTGCCCCCCTCCCCCCACTTCAGATGCAAATCACAAGTTTAGGTAGGTTATCACCTGTGCTTTTGACCTATTGGTCAGAGTTACCAATGATCCCTTTCTTGGGCTTGATTCATTTGCTAGAGTGGCTCGCAGAACTCAGTGAAACATTTTACTTAGTAGATTACCAATTTATCATGAAAGGATAGAACACAGAAAGAGTCAGATGAGCACTGGCTGGTATGGTTCAGTGGATTGAGCACTGGTCTGCGAACCAAAGAGTCACTGGTTCAATTCCCAGTCGGGGCACATGCCTGGGTTGTGGGCCAGGTCCCCACCAGGGGGCACACAAGAGGCAACCACACATTGATGTTTCCTTCCCTCTCTTTCTCCTTCCCTTCCCCTTTGCCAGAAAAGAGAAAGAAAGAGAGAAAGAAAGAGAGAAAGAAAGAAAGAAAGAGTCAGATGAAAGAGAAGCATAGGGCAGGTTTGGGGAATGGGTGCTTCCATGCCCACTCTAAGCAGCCCACTCTGCCCAAATTTCCATGTGCTCACCAACGTGGAAGCTCTCTAAACCCTGTCCTTTTGGGTTTTTATAGTGACTTCACTGCATAGATAGGCATGGTTGATTAAATCATTGACCATTGGTTATTGATTAAATCTCCAGCCCCTCAAGGGTCAGGGAGTAGGACTTAATGTTTCAGCCCTCTAATTACAGGATTGATTTCCCTGCCAACCAGTCACCATCCTTAGGTTACTTAGGGGCTTTTTAAAGTCACCTCATTAACAGAAGACACATTTGTGCCTCTTATTACTTAGGGAATTCCAATGGTTTTAGGAGCCCTGTGCCAGGAATGGGAGAAAGACCAAATATATTTCTTATTATACACCACAAGATCACAGTCCCCATATCCTGTCTGGCAGTTTAACGTCTTATCCATATTTCAGTGTCTACTCCTCCCTCACCTGTGCAACCTTCCCTTGTCAAACCTTCAGCTCAGAACACATTCTTCCTCCTCTCAGATGCTAGCTCATCACTATTCCCAGTGTGACCTGAGACTACCAACATTGTGTCAACTGGGTACTGGTTAGAAATACAGAATCCCAGGTTCCACTTAGACCTGCTGAATCAGAGCCTGATTTTAACACGATCCCCTGAGGACCCATGAACATTAATATTTGAGAAGCACTGCCCTAGACACCCTGGGGGTTCTAACTTTCTGTACTGGTTTATTCTAAGCCTCTTCAAAGGCCAGGTCCATCTATTACAAGTTTTTGTTCCCTTAGAGCACTCAATGTAAGGCTTAGGGATACTAATTAATAATTCCTCTTAATTGGTAGTTATTATACTTTTACCAGCTGTTGTGGGATAGATCTTCAAATATAAGAAATATTCAGGAAAATGGATTCCTTTATGTTCCTTGCCTTTATTCTCTCTCTCTCTCTCTCTTTCTTTCTTTCTCTCTCTCTCTCTCACACACACACACACACACACACACACACACACGCACACACACACACACACACACACAGACTCACAGTCCTGGTTGTTGGATGTTGATCTTCGTGGGAACCCTACTGAGTACAAGGACAAACAGAAAGAGTCTGTCAACAGTAAACCAACCAGCAGACATCAGTACAGGGGCATCCCCTGGGCATTTAATAAGCAGTTTAGTATTTGTTTAGTGATATCCTCACATCCTGACTTGCCTCCTCTTTGTCTCTCTCTCTCTCCCTCCCTCCCTCTCTCCTGAGGGCCTCACCCATCCCTGGCTCAAGGTCTAAAAGAAAATCTCCTTATCAGGACTCACCAAGCCCAACTTTAACTATGGTCCAACTTTAACAATCATGGTAACTCTGGGTTTTCTTTTTCTTCCAAGGGCAAACACTTTGAAGATATGATGTTATTCCTCAGGCCTCCCTAGGAAGTATGGAGCAGAAAGGACTCTTTAATACCTTTTAAATACAGATCCAAAATAAAGACACAGGGAGAAGGGACTTTATAGCTACCATGTATTTAGCCCCTACATTTATCGTATATAATTTCAGGCCCTTTATATGCATTCTCACAAACCCTATAGGGGATCCCTTACCATCAGTTATCACAGGAGGAAAAATCCCAACCTGGGTTTACAGGTGGGTTATCTTGGTATGTGAGTGTCAGCTGAAAATGGCTGGTACTGGCACTTCAGCCTCACTTGGAAGCAGCCTTGAAAGAGAGTGACTAACGAAAATGCTTCCAATGGACAGAGCTTCACCTGGTCCACTTTGTGTGGAAGGAGAAATGGCCTCAGGGGTTATAATTTATATAAACTCCTGGGCAGTGGTGAGTGGACTGGATGGCTGGTCAGGCTTGAAAAGAGAAAACTTAGAAGATCATGGAGAAGGGCTTCTGGAGGAGAGGCATGTTTAGACTTACTGGAATGGGTATTAAGTGTGAAGATCTTTATATCACATGCTAGAACCCCACCCCTGAGAACTACAGAAGAAGCACTAATCAACCAAGTGGGCAGAATGACACTTGGCAGCTACTGTCAGCTAGGCTCCATTTTCAGCCGTCCAGACACCAGCCCGATCGGCACATGAACTGAGGAGCCATGTGTAGAGATGGAGGTTATCTACTGTCCCAGTACAACGGCCTTCCACTTACTAAAGCTGCCTCAGTTACTGCTGCTTCCAAATATTCTCCCTGCCAGCAGCAGAGGCCACCTCTGACCCCCCATTATGGAAACAATCACTTGTTGGCAACTTGACTACATTGAACTTCTTTTCTGGAAGGGACAGAGATTTGTTCTAATAGAAGGAGTTACATATTTCAGGTATCCTTTTCCTTGAAAAGCCCTTTGCCAACATCACTTTTTGAAAGTGTATAGAATTTTTGAACCACCAGCACAGAACTCCACATAATATGACATCCGACCAGGGAACCCCCTTCTCAGCAAAGGAGATGTGAGAGGTGGGCTACCACCATAGGGCCCACTGGCCACATCAGATACTACGCCACTCAAGAGCTCCTCACCTAATAGACTGTTTGGATGATCTGCTAAAAGCCAAGATAGAGAATCAGTTCAATGGTAACTTACAAATATGGGGTTCCATTCTCCTGGAGGCAATATACACACTGAATGAAAGGTTCTTACATGGTACTATTACAATAAGAAGAATACATGGGTCTGAGAACCAAGGGGTGGAAGCATGAGTAGTGCCATATACCACTACTCTCAGTGGCCCATGGGGATAGTTTTACCTCCCATTCTCATAACTCTGGGCTCTTCAGGGTTAGCGGTTATGGTCTCCCAAAGAGACATACTTTTTGCCAAAGGACACAAACAAATCCCATTGGGCATTTGGGTGCTTGGGTGCAGGGACCAGCAGAAGAAGAGTCACCATCTTGTCAGGGTTACTTGATCCTCATCACGGAGAGAAAGCAGGGTTGCTATCACACAGTGAAATCAAGCAGGAATATGTGTGGCCCTTGGGTGATATGCTTGGGTGCCTCTTCGTACTCCCTTCCCCAATTGTGGTAGCAAATAGAGTGCTGCAGCCCTGGCTGGAGAAGGTCATGGCGGGCTCAGGATTCATGCTTCTCAGAGAGAGGACTCTGGGACCAGCAGCTGTGGTGGCTGTAGGTAAAAGCAATCAAGTAAAGATGGGTCATTCCGAGAGGAATGCCGAGTACTGGCTACGTTCCTGTACTGGACACAGTGTTGAGAGCTGTAATTCATCACACTGAACTTCTGAGTTTCTCCAGAAAAAGATGTTCGCTGGAGTCCTAAAGAGCTATTTCCCAAGTGGATATGAAGTGACTCTGAATAGGGATGGTAATTAATAATTCCTCTTAATTGGTGGTTATTATACTTTTACTAACTGTTGTGGGATAGATCTTCAAATACAAGAAATATTCAGGAAAATGGATTCTTTTATGTTCCTTGCCTTTATTCTCTCTCTCTCTCTCTCTCTCTCTCTCTCTCTCTCACACACACACACACACATACACACACACACACACACACACAGGCCTGGTTGTTGGATGTTGATACTGGGCAGTTGTTTTGGATTTTTTTACTGTGTCTGTTTTATAATAAAAACTGTTTTATCTCCTTTATTTTATGTAGCTTTTTATACTTTCCAGGCCTCTTTCAACTATTATCTCATTTAATAGCCCTGCAAAATAAACATTTATCATCTCCATTTGATAAAGAAACAAACTTCAAGTTTATCTAAAGTGATGTTTAGAAAACTTGAGTAATAATGCCTTTTAAAAAAAGTTTTTATAGACTTTGTGTTGACTTACATTATTTTTATGTAGCCTTAGATAAAAGTGATCAATAGCATTCAAGTTAAGAACACTTGTTTCATATGTTAGGTGCCATTTTGCTGAAAATACACTGCCAATATTGGGCTTTGTAATAGACCCATGTATCTATATTTTTTATACCTCACTTGTCAACATAATTCTTTTTATTGGCTTGAGTCACTGTGCTTCCCATCGTTGTTCTTCTCCCCTTTTAACCTGCCCTCATTTTAAACTCTGGGTCTATGATTGCGGAGGACCAATCAATTGAAGGGCATAAGCCAAAATTTCATACTCAAAGTTTTAAAAAGTAGTATTTAATGAAAATGCCCCATTGTGTATTTGCTACAATACTTATTGTTGATGAACTGTTAAGTTGGGTGCAGTAAGAAACAGGATCCAACAAAAACATCACTCACAAAGTGATGTGACCGAACTCTGGGACAATGCTCTGGGACAGTGCTCTGGGACCATGCCTCCATTTCCCACCGTAATTCTCCATTTGAATTATCCTCTGTCAGCAAAACCTTCCAACATCCTCACCCTTCAATGTTTATTAAAATCTCTTCATTCCAAGAGCCCAATTCAAATGTTCCCTCTTCCAGTCAGGATTACACATTCTGTCCCCACACTTTCACAGCTTGTCCCTCTGCTTCACTCTACCTTGGGCTACACTTAGCAGTTCAATGTCAGGTTTCCTCAGTGGGTGGAAATCATTGTGGTCCCCAATATAAATGAAGTACCCTAGTTTTAGGGGAAACCAAAGTGAGGAACCTTCCTAGGATTTGCATTTGAGCTTCACAAGAAGCAGGATTCTCTCTAAACTGCTTGTTTTCTGATGTAATGGCAATCTCTCAGCATAGATTGGTTGATACAAAGCTTTAAACATTCAAAGCTTGAGCTGATAGATCAAAGATGCATGTAATCCAGTTCGCCTAATCAAAATCTCTTGCTCTATAGAAGGAAAAATTGAGTCTCAGGGAAATTAAATGACTTGTCCAAGGAGAGGTAACACAACTAAGTATTTGCAGCATCAGTAATTAACTCTGAGCTCAGCATGCTCTGCTATATCAGACAACTTCCCTGCCTTCAACTCTTCATTGATTCCTGGAGAAGCCCTTCAAAGCAGAATGCTCAGATCTTAAAGAAGAGGCTTGATCCAATTGCTCATCAGAAGTTTTTAAAATTGATTTATACTGCCTGCTACTGTCCAACTTTTTATTTTCCTATCCAATTCTACCTATGTCACACACACACACAAAATGCAATCTTGGGTCATATTCACAGACAGGGCTAATTAAGGACAGACTGTGTGTGTCCAGAGTACAGTAGGCACCAAAAATATCTTAGGTGTTTGAATGAACAAATCAACATTCACATCCTAAATCTCATGATACTATAAATAAATTCACTGATAAAATGAACCAATGAGCTTGCAAACATAAATTGCAGATGGCAAGGGTACAAAGCAAATGAGGCCTTCCATTTTAACCATTCTCACACTGGGGCAGGGCTTGTCGAACTCTGTCCCTTAGGCCAAATCCAGGACTTCTTTTTACTAAAAAAGTTTTATTGGAACATGGTCATGCCCGTTTGTTTACAAATTGTCTATGGCTGCTTTTGTGCTGCTTGAGCTGAATAGTTGTAACAAACACTATATGGCCCACAAAGCATAAAGAATATACTCTCTTGTCTTTTACCAAAAAAATTTTTCTAGACCCTTGAAATCAATGTGTTTCTTAATCTGGAGTTTGTAACTCTAATAGGATCTCTAAACATGCTTTTGGAATTCTACCAGAGCTTCTCAGTGTTGAGTGTTCATGTCTATGATAATCTAGAGTTAAAAATGTACATAAACATGCTCTGTGTTCTGTGAATGGAGACCCTAGAACCCAGTCATAGTGCCTTGTGTTTTAGAGTATGCATTTATATTTGGGGCTATGGTTGTTAGAAACATGAGAAGGTGGAAAGACCTCACAGCGGGTTAGACAAAGCCCCTTTAGTAGCATCCAGGGCTGTGTTACCACCCTGCCTATGACTTAGAGGCATCTGCCCATGTAAACTCAGAACTAGAGGAAAATACACAGGCTTTCTGCACCTTCAAGAGACTCCCCCTGGCATAGCCAAACTCACTTTCCTTGCTCCAGGGGAAAAGGAGAGTAGTTATTTTTACTATATGGAGGGGCAAGGAAGGAACCACATTAAACTTTGTACGGGGTGCATTTTTCTTAGTACGTCCCCAACTAAATGTCCCAGGTTTTTATGAAGTGGTCAGTGGGTTTTCAAGGACCTGGGCTTTTGCTAGGGGAGCTCAGTGTTACTCTCTCTGGATGGAGTGATTATATTACTTCACTCCCAGACTAGAAATGTGCCTCTCACAGGAAGAATGAAGTTGGGCCTGGTCATCCATTTAAAATGATGTCCTTGAGCCATTTATATATCCTTGGGGGTCTATATCAATTCAACCAGATTCATGAAGAGAGAGAGGGAGATAAAAGTAGACAGGCTTTTAAAAGTTCATGGTCTGTGAAAAATAAGACTGATTGGTTCAAAGGGGAACTTTCAAAGCAAGAAAGCAGTACTTATAAAGCTTGAAACCCATGGCAAAGCAATCAAAACACCGATTTCCCCACAGTACAAAGGCTTTCGTGGTACTTCAAACCAAGTAACTGCTTAGAGGAACTCAATTTCAGTCTTGACTGGTTAAAATTAAGTTTACAATTGCAAACTGAAACAAACTTTGAGGAAAGAATTATACAGCAGGAGGCATAAAGAAAATACATGGCCGTAGACCCAATAATTCTACTCCTAGGAATTTTTCTTAAGGAAATAATTCACAGAAACCAGAGAATATATAAACAAAAATGTTCAATGCTGCATTATTTTTAAGATAAGGAAGTATTTATATAAAATATCAATGCTAAGAGAATGTTTAGTGAATTATGTTATATCAATATCATAAAAATATTAAAGTGAAAAATTATAAAGAACATGTAGAAATATGGGGAAATGTGTTACAGTTTAAGTAAAAATAACAGCCAACCAAGTGGAATGTTCACTATGATTGTGGGTGTGTAAATATTACAAGCAAGAGGTAACACTAAAGAATAAAAATAGTTTAATTAGATAGTGTGATGCTATGGGTGATGTTTTAAATATTTTCTTTAATGATGTTGTGTTTTTTCAAAAAAGAATGAGGGCAGTCATTAATTAAACAGCCAAAAGCTCAGATAGAGACAAACATTAAGGAAATGCCATATTTTAATTCTGAGATAGATTTGATACATTAGGAGAAAATGAAATCACCTTATTCAAACATCATAAGGATACTGAAAAGAATTTAGGTGCAAAAGTCATGCTCCTCCCTTTCTTGTGAGAGCTAGTGGTCACTGCATACCTACTGTGTGGAAATGTCTTTTCTTCTTCAAACATTTTTTGTGGCAAGCATTAATATTAGTCACATTTTTCAGATGAGGTAACAGGTATGAAGAGGAGGGGAAGTTTGCTCATGATTACACAGATAACTGGTGGTAGAGTTGGGATTTAATCCAAGCCTGACTTCAGGACCACTGGAGGTGTTAAGGTAGAAGCCCTGTGAGACTTTATGCTCAGCAGAGACAGCCTCTCAGGATAGAAAATTCTCAGAATGAGTAGGTGCTTGGTCATCAGACAGACCTGAATTTGCATCAGCCAGGATGTTTTTGATGAAAGGAGGTAGAATCTGACTCATACTGGTATAGACACCTAGGAAATTTATTATCTTATGTAACACGGGGTCCAGAGGTTGGGTTAGCTATGGGGTTAAGTGGGGTTGGCAGCTCAGCGATGCCATCCAGGACCTTTGTTATCTTTCCCCTTTGCCGTTCTGTCATTCTGAAAAAGGATGCATTACATTCTCGCCCAAGGAAGTGAAGAGGGTTCTTCTGCTTGGAAGGCTCTCTTAAGAGAGGAAGCTTTACCAGAAAACTTCCAGCAGAAATGTGCCCCAGGATCCTTCCTGGCCTAGCTCCTGGCTGGTGATCGTGGTAGCTTGATTGGTTTACATGAGTTTGGAGGTGTGGACATCAAGGAGTGACTGAACTCTCTCCTCTTGGTTTTACCTAACATGCTTGCATTTCCATGTCACCACCTGGAACGTGGAGGATCTGAGGATTCTATGGGATGAGGGTTGCTTGTGCTTGGTCCATGGGGGACATTCAGTATTAGTGGAGTTTGTTGGTTGGGGGAGGAAAAGGGAGAGTAGTGGTTGTATAAGCTTGAGCTCTCCGATGCCCTTCTGTCATCTGTCTTAGTGTGCTTAATCCTTTTTCTTTACCATCCTACCCTACAACTGTGGTAGAGTGATAGTTTGGTAAAGAATGAGGTGCTAATACTTTTAAAATATTTTAAGTATTCTTTTTAGTATAGGAGGCTGAGAAGTCAAAGAACTGATATGTACAACCCATAAACATGAACTAAGAGGCGTGGGAATGATGGGATGGGGTGCAGGGCAGAGGGGATGAAGGGGAGAAAAAAATAAAACAACTGTAATAGCATAATCAATAAAATATACCCCCAAAATATTTTAAGTATTCTTTTCTTTCCTCTTTTTGAAACAGCTTTATTGAGATTTTTTTGGCATAAAATTGTTTGTTTAAAGCATCCAACTTGATGTTTTGATATACATATACATTGTGAAACTATCACTACAATCCAGCTAATTAATCTATCTGTTACCTCTACTTAGTTACCATTTGTGTGTGTGTGTGGTAGGAAAAGTGAATTTAAGATCTATCCTCTTAGCAAATTCCAAGTATATGATGTTATTGGTCTCTCTCATCATATGCTATGCATTAGATCTACATAACTTATTTATCTTACATAACTGAATTTTCTCCTCTCTTCCTGTCTCAAGCCTTCACTCCACTTCTCTATTGAATTTATATGGTTGATTAGAAGAAATGCATAAACCCAGAGTTTTAAGATGTTACAAAGTTCCTTATTTAAAAAAAGTGGAGGTCAGATTTCATACAAAATTCACAATTTTCAAGATCCAAGCTCAATAAGGCAACTTCTGCACTAAAAGAAGTACTAGTGCTTCTCTTAGGCTGTTCGTAGTTGATCCTTGGTCACGAGAATTGCTTTCTCTGCATATCATTAATTTGTTATTTATACTAAGTGAAAAAACGAGTGTTTACAAATTGCAAAATTCATGCACCTACACATTTATGGGTCTTCCCAACCTAGTTCCTTCCTGCAAAAGCGGAAAACACACCGTTTCTCAGTTAAACGTCTTTTAACTCTGCAAGGACCAGGTCATTTGGAGGAACACGACTCCCGGTTTCCGACTGTTTCACATACTGATGTGTCTGTAGGCTGAGCTCCTCTCACCTGTGTCATATGCCCCTCTGTCCAATCTCTGGTGACGTGCACGTGACAGATAGATTGGCCCCTGGAGGTCAATACGAGCAGCTGTGAACAACAAGAAAAAGAAAACTGGTTTGCGATTCTTATTAGCATGAATATGATCCCTTCCCTCTTTCTGTTCTTCCTTCCATTCTTCCTTTCTCCCTCTCTCCCAGAGTTCCCTGGGTGGGGCTTCTGACTGTAATTTATAGTTCCTGTCAAATCAGAGAGTGGGGTTTCAGGACTCATAAGTATGTTTCTTTATTTGAGTGACTGAATGACAACCCCATTTTGAAGCCTGAGTTCAGGTGCATTTTACCAGTGGATATAGATACAAAGATACTACTGATTTTGGCATCTCTACTCCTATGCCATAGGAAGCACAATGTGGTTAGCTCTCTAGCCAGTTGCTGTTTAATCCTGAAGTCTTTATCCACTTATTGCAACCCTATAGCCCAACAAACGCATTAAAAACTATAAAATACCAACGGGCAAAAGGTAATAGAATTCAACCCATATGAATGTGGCTGTACAGGCAGTGAAAGACAAATACCATATGATCTTACCTATAAGAGGAACCTAATGAACAAAACCAACAAACGAACAAAACAGAACTGGAGGCATGGAAACTTGGAAGAGATTGACAGTGACCAGAGGGTAGGGGGTAAGGGAACAAGAGACGAAAGAAGGGGAAGGGTCTGATCAACGAAGAGGTATAAATGACCCATGGACATGGACAACAGAATGGGGATTGACTGTGGGACTGGGGGGTAGGGGGTGGGCAGGCAGGGAAAGCATTAGGGGAAAATTGAGACAATTGTAACAGAACAACAATAAAAAATTATTTTTTAATTAAAAAACAAGAAAGTGGCTGTAGAGTAATAAATCATTTGTGTGAACTTCATTTATTATAATGCAATAATATAATATTAATAAATGATTTAAAAGAAAAGCATTACTTTGAATTCTTTGTTTTCATTTTCACTTAATTTTATTTATTCATTTTATAATTAATATTATTTTGTATTAGTTTCAGGGGTACAGCACACTGATTAGACAATCATGTACTTTACAACCACCTTTATTTTTGTGTTTCCAGGTAGCATTGACCATATGCCTACATTTTGAAATAGTTATAACCATAATGCATATGTAATATCAATACACATTACATATATATTACAAGTAGTAGTAGACTATTTATATTCTTGATTTGATATTCTCAATTTCAGTATGCCTGGGACTTCAAAGATCACAGTAATTTGTGATTTTGCTGGGGCTGGAGCTTGAAACAGCTGGGTTTCAAAGCTGGTGTGCCGGAGGCTGAAAGCCGGACAGTCAGTAAACGAGCTCAGCCCACCTTGCCGGCAGCAGCATTTCAATACAGCTTTTGTGTTAGCGTGTGGGGCTTGCTAAGGACTCTCATGAAGTGATAAACGTGGCATGTCTTTGCAGATTTAGGTAAATTTAGGTAAGTATGTTAATGGTGCAATATAACACAATGTAGAATTTATTTTCTTGGCAGAATTTATTTTATAGTTTATAAACAAATCTTGAGTTCATAGATCCATTAGAGTCTTCAGGGTCTATTTAACATTTTTAGTTACCGTATGTTAAAGGGGAAATTGTATGATGCAATGACTTTCATTTATCTGCGAATTTGCAAAGACATTAGGCCACACTCTTCCTAAATGTCAGTAGGCACTTTATTCTACCATTTCACGTGACAGTTAACATATACATATTTTCCATAGTATTACATAATCCTCATAAAGAGGTAAGTGACTCCACAATGTTGCAGTAAGTTGTTACATGATCGTTTACCAAACCGTTGTCCTATCATTCTACATGTAGGTTTTTTCAGTTTTGCACTATTAAAGATAATGTTGCAATGATAAACTTTGCATCTACTTTTGAAATATTATCTCAGGATAAATTCCTCAAGGTGGTAAAAGGAGATGGGATGTTTTTATGACTCGATATATATTATTATATTATTTTCCAAAAGATTTATGTAAATTTACAGCATAGCCATCAATGTATTAATGCCAACCGGGTAATGCAGAATATTTCCTGTTAGTTAAATGGGTATAAAATGGTTCAATATTGCTTTATTTTCCAATACTTTGATTTGTGCCCAGGTTAAACATTGTAAACATATTTAGAATCTGAAGTTTCCTTTTAAGTTGTTTTTTTTTTTAAGGGGTCATTCTGGGCTTTGGAGTTGAGAGAGGCAGCCACGAAGAGTTGGAATCCCAGCTTTGCCACTAACTGGCTGTTGACTTTGGGCAGGTGAGTAAACCTTCTGGGTCTCTGTTTCCTCATCTGCAAAGTGGGCGCAACAGGGCGTTTCTCGCAGTTATTAAAAGGATTAAATAGGCTAGAACATGTGGAAAAGTACTAAGCAAACACATTAAAAATGTTTCACGAGTTTTTAGTCATATGATACAGTTTTGGTTTGCTGGCTGGTTTTTATCCCAGACTGAACCTTCAGTGGCTTCCCCTTGCTCTCAAGATAAGCCCTCCTCTGCCTCTCAAGGGCCTGAGCGCCTCTCATGTCTGCATTCATTCTGCCAATCCCCTTCTTCACAAGAAGTGTCTTGAATGTATCTTGCTGTTTCAGAACTCCAGCTATGCTTTCTTACAAGTAGTTCCTCCCCTCCTGCCCCTGCCAGCTGCTTCATTTAGCAAACTCTTAATCATCCTTCAAAACAGCATCAGGAAGTTACTTTGACCCTCCCGTCTCATTTACCTCTCTTCCTCCCATAGACCCCTATGCCTGTCTCCATTACAGCACTCGCTGTATTAGTCTATTTTGTTGATTGACTTGTATTTTTCCTCAAATAGTCCCTTAGTCCTATGTGAGTAAAAACCATGTTTTATTTGATTTTACAGACACACTCATAGTATAGTACTTGGCATGAGGAAAGTGCTCCAAAAATATTTGTTGGATGAATGAATCAATACCTACATTATTAATCAGGTATGAATTGAAACATCTCAAAAAGGAAATAAAATCACTGTCACAGGACAAATATTTGCCATCAGTGGGACTGATTGGATGTAAAGCAGCATTGTGGGAGAAAGGGTTTCATCTTTCAGAGGACTGCTCTAGATGTGTGAACTGTGTAGTTACATAATATCTATATACTCTCACTAACCAGTAATGGTTCTGAACAATTCCCTAAAATCTCAAAGGGTAGAGAATTACTGTAAGCTATTGAGTTCAATAATGCATGATACATTCTTTGAAGGCAAGCCTCAAAAAGGAATCCCCAAATTATGATGGGCAGTGGCTACATTGGAGGAAGTGATGAATCTCCCATGATGAGTGCGTGGAAGGTGACATCTATTTGGATGATTAAGTTCTGATCTAATCGTCTGGAAAAAAAGAAAAGAAAAGACACCTGTTTTGGCATATCCCAAGTGCTAAAAATACAGATATAAGGAGTTTAGGAAGAATCTAGTTGGGAAACCTCTGAGTAAGTAAAACTAGATCTTGAAAGAAATGGGTAAGTGAGGAGTAGTAAGTTCTCTTAGCAAGAAGAACAAAAGTGAGACATGGGGTGTGGAAATAGTGAAGGGGTAGTTCTGGGTGGAGCAGAGGAAGTTAGAAAGGGGGATGAAACAGGTAGTGGCTTATGGGGAGCAGGAAGTCTTCCCTGAGAATTCTTTGTTAGTGCACCTGTGCTGTTTTGGGGAGCCCTGTGCCATCTTTCCTGCATCCTCCTTCAGTATGGGAACACAGAGGCTACACCAGGGCAGTGTGAAGGACAAGAGTGAGAAGGCTCAGTGGGGCAACTCCCATGGCATCTCGCTCTTCTGTTCTGCTGAGGAGCAGTGGCCAGCCTTCCTGCAGGGGTTTCTCACAAGAGAATCCGGAAGGTGGATTTGGAATTGCAGCACAGGGCTCAGCCCCAGCAACTGCGAGCTTCAGCTTGTTGGATGTTTGGGCTGAGGGTGGAGAGCAGTGGGGGTTGGAAAGGAGCCTTTATTCTGGCAGAAAGGCAGCATTTTCTGTACATGTTCTTTTGGAAGAATATCCTGGATGGTATGTGTTTCATAACACTGTGCAACTGGATACATCCTGGGCAGGTTGGATTCATGATTTACCGTGTGTATTTTAATCAAGCCCAATCTCCTTAAAAATGCTATTGGCAGAGATGGGGAACAGGTATTTTGTACAGCCTCTTGCTAAGTGTTGAGTGCTGAACTTTTCATAACCTGCACCCCCCAAAGACCAAACATGGTATTGATGCAACTTAAAGGAAATTAAATGATCCAGTAAAAAAACAAACAACTGGTGGATTATGACTTGTTTTTCAGACTTGGGACCTGCATGCAGTCAGGGTTTTTCCTTGAGCAAAACTGTTCTCTGGCCAAAGAGATCATTAACCACAATGACCAGGGCGTCCATTTGGGACAGGTCCTGTTTGTGGTGATGGGAATAATTAACTCCGGAAATGCTGACCGAGTTACAGTTAAGGCCCTGTAAGTGATGGTGCCAGGCTCTCCTAGACATTAGGTGCCACCGTCTGCTTTCTACCTTCAGTCTAGTTAAATAACAACAAAAAATTTAAATGGTTCCATTTATTGAGAATCAAGTGTTGGCATCCTGGCTGGTGAGGCTCGGTGGATTCAGCGTTGGCCTGTGAATTGAAAGGTTGCTGGTTCGATTCCTGGTCAGGGCACAGGCCTGTGTGGTAGGAGGGGTCCCCAGCTGGGGGCATTCAAGAGGCAACTGATCCATGTTTCTCTCACACATTAATGTTTCTCTCTCCTTCTCCCTCCCTTCCCTTCTCTCTAAAAACAAATAAATAAAATCTTTAAAAACAAAAGAATTAAGTGTTGGCTCTAACTGCATTTTTTTTATTGGGGCTTGTTAATTTTGTTTGTCTTGGCTCCCTTGGACTCCCCTGCATGTAGGATCCTTACAAATAAAACATTCAAGGCCAAACGTGTCAGTGACAGCTTGCTGTGGATGTTAGTGGAGAGTGGCACGAAATACAGATGAGGTCCTGGAGCCCAGAAACAGCTGTGGTGCAGTGGAAGGAGTCCTCTGCCTGGAGTCTGAAGAAGTCCTTCAAATATTGACACTAACAAGGCCCTTGATCAGACAATTGCTTCACCTCAGTTTCTTTGTAATATGGTGTGATGTATAGTATCGGTGTCCATAATTTTGTTGTCTCTCTCTGGTGCCAGGTGTGGCCATGTGATTTTTGGCTCCCCTCCCTCCTGTGGAAGAACTACATGTGTCTGCCCTTTTGACGTCAGGCTTGGCTAGGAGATTTGCTTTGGCTGGCAAAAGTGAGTGCAAGTAATTGTGTCACTATCGTGCAGACGCCTTAAGAGTGATTGAGTGGTCTGCCATTTCTTTTCTCTCTGTCAGTGGAGCAGGGCTATAGCTGACCTGTAGTATGTGACATGAGGGAGAAATAAAACTTTGTTGCTGTAAATATTGAGGTTTTAGACTGTATGTTATTGCAGCATAATTTAGCTTAAGTTGATTAATATAATTAGAACAATATGATCTATCTGATGGGCTTCTTGTGAGAATCCGATGAAAGAATTAACTAAAAAATATGTTGTATACTTACAAGGTGCCAGTTACTGTGTTCTAGGTATAAGAGCTCCAAAGTTGCATAAGGCATAGAGCCCATCCTCCAAAGAACTAATAGTAGAAGAGGAGGAGATTTCTAAAAAATATATTAACAACAATGTATAGTAGACCTGTGGTATTTGCAAGGGATTCTACCTGGGCTGTCCCAAATTCCCAAATTCAGGGAAACCTCTTAAAGTATGGTTTTCCTCAGAAAATGCAGGAAGAATAGTGAGTCAAGGGGAGCAAAACTGACACATGACATGGTTGCTGGGCAGCTGTATGAGATCACTGACTAGCTGAGGATCTTACTTTTTCAACTAACCCTTTTTAGGTCAAAGTACAGTATTCATACCCAAATCTTACGAAAATATTTTACTTCATGCATATGGTTGCTTGTAAGTAGTCAAAACCACAAATGCAAATTATCCAAGAATCAAGGGTACGTAATAGTATATCAGGGGGGACCCCCAAAAAGCCAAAATTATCTTCTGGAGGGTGGGCTCCTTGTAGCACAGGCTTCCTCCACTAGGTGAGTGTTCTAGGTACCCATCTGTATCAGTGCACCAGCTGGCGTTGTTGTGAGAGGCTGTGTTTGGCTTCAGTGAATTTTTTTTTTAAGACTCTTTCAGTGCGTTTGCCCATTTCTTGATGGGTGGTTTATGAGTACACCTGTTTACACTGTGCTGAGTGTTCAGCAATTTTTGACAAAAATGGCTTGACTCCCAAGCCCAGCCCTCCCTATTCACCAAATCTTGCCCTGAACAACTTTTGTTTCCCCGGATGAAAAAATGTCCTCAAAGGGAAAGGTTTTGCGGATGTGGAAGAGGTAAACAAAAAATGGCAGAAGCACTAAAAGGCATCAAAATCAACAGGTTCAAAAACTGTTTTGAGCAGTGGAAAAACACCTTGAGAGGTGTATTGCATCAAATGGAGAGTACTTTGAAGGTGACTGAAGTTTAGACATGTAAGAATAAATACATGATTTTTTAGAAATAAATTCCAGGTTTTTTGTGGGGTTCCCCTTCATATAGTATGGTAGTCCTTGACACTCAGTGTGGTTTATCATTTGCTAACTGGCTGGTCTAAAGTTAGAGAAAGGTGCTCCCTACTAAAATCCACGATGTATTTGTTCTAATCCAGGGTGGTTCAGTTGTCAGAAAGAGAAACGCACTCAGATCAGTTTAGTTAAGGAGGGGCACGGGGAAAGGTCATGGAGGAGTCTCGGGATCTGGAAGGTCTCCAGGCAGCACCTTCCCAAACCCTCAGCTCAATTCCTCCCTGAGAATGTCCACTTTCCTCTCTTCAAGCTGCTTTACCTGCAACCCTGGGCTTCCTCACTGGGTCTCACCTGGGTTCTGGTTTGCTACTGCCGGCCTGGGCCCTCTCTAGGTGATTTTAATTGTTAATTTTATGTGTCAATATCCTAATGTCTGGGTGCCCAGATTCTAGGTCAGATGTAATTCTGGCGTTCCTGTGAAGGTGGTTTTGAATGAGACTAACATTTAAACTGGTAGACTGAGTAAAGCAGATTGTCTTTCTCAGTGTGGGTGGGCCTCATCCAATCAGCGTTTGGACTGGGATGTGGGCTCTTCCTGGCTCTCAAGCCTGCCAGCCTTAGGCCTGGAGCTCCTCCGTCAGCTGTCCTAGTTCTATGGCCTTTGGACTTGGACTAGAACTAAACCACCAGCTCTCCTGGGCCTCCAGCCTGCTGACTCTGCACATTTAGGGACTTGCTGGTCTCCATAACTGCGAGAGCCAATTCCTTATCACAAACCCCTTTCTCTATCTACATACATCCTTTGGTTCTTTCTGCTTCTCCGGAGAACCCTGACTAATACAGTGATTGTATAGCTTCAGGCTCACAGACATTTTAACTGTCCTTTCTAGGTCTCCGTACCAGTGCTGTGGGAGAGCAACTTGGACCTGTTCACAGCTGCTGTCGCTCCCTGCCCCAGCCAGCACTCAGTGGGGACTGGGTGTCCACAGGACCGGCCCTATCAGAGTAGCAACAAGGCAGGTTCCTGCAGGGGTTGTGGGTGAGGAACAAATGAATAACATTTCTTTCACAGTTTTCCTCTTCAGCTAATGCAACTAAAGTTAACCTCTGGAGACCCAAGAAGAGCTTTGTACACTATTGTGGGGTTTGTACTTCTCTGAGTTCCACTTTCCGGAAGCCTGACACAATAAGTGGCTGCCATCTTATCCTTACTTGCTTTCTAATACAAGAAAAAAAAAAAGATGAAGTATGGCAACACTTTGAGCTTATGATTGCAAATGTACTTTTAGTCATCTTGGGGACAGTGGTATCATCCACATGCCATTCTAGAGCGCTTGACCCGGAGCCATTAGGCTCTGCCATTTTCCAGCTACGTGACATTAGGCAAGCTAATTTCCTTACGGGGCCTCAGTTTATGCTGCTGTGAAATGGGGTTAACACCCACCTCTGGAGATAAAATGAGGTGGTGCTGTGAAAAAACTCCTCGACAATTTCATTATGATATAAAGTATTATGTTAAGGCTGTTTCGGAGTTCCAAGATATCATAGCTGGAAGGTATTTTGAAGAACACCTAGTCCAACCCCTTAATTGTGACTATTATGAAACCAAGGCTCACAGAGATATTGTTATGACTGTGGACGTAAATAATGATTCACACACTTCTATGGTTTGTTCTGGTCTGACTTTCCGCCCTCCACCAGGTATTTGTTTTTTCCCCGCTGGGGAGGTCAAGATCAGCAGGCTGCCTCCCCTCCTTCTCCTTTTAAGGACTTCGTTCCCTCTGGGGCCACTCGTTGGAGCCCCTCTGAGGTGAGGAGTGTGATCCTCCCCAACCAGGGAGTCGGGCAGGCCAGCTGCTCTTCTCGGGGCAGACTTGCCAAGGGCGAACGCTGAAGCTCCTACAGCAAGAAGAGTCCAAAGCCACAGAGCTGAGTGAGGATTAAGTCATGAGGCAGAATAAACACCCAGCACGCAGGCGTGCAGGCCCTGTGGCCAGGTTTTCTGGGATGTGCAGTTTGGCAGAGCTGAGCCTGGGTGCCCAGCAAATAGCTTTTGATCTAACACCACAGTGGTTTTTGAAGTCAGAGGGCAGCGCCTTTAATCGCTCTTGGCTCAGATTTCCCAGGTTAATTTCCTGACATCTAAGGAGCTTTGTTTAGTGTGTGTAACTTCCTGCCTTTTATGTCAGAGCCTGTGAACTGACGGAATCAGGGAATGAGCTAAGATAAGGGGGGAGGGACACGAATATTTAAGACTCCTTTCTTAGTTTTATTTTCCTTAGTCACACACTTGCCCTTAGTCACTTTTTTCCTGATTTTAACACAATAGGAGCCTCTTATATAAGATGTTAAAGAGGGGTAGGGAGGGGTGAGGTGCCAGAGAGGTTTTACGCTAGTTTTGTGACTTTGCATAGATGTCCAGGAGCTTTTGGGGAGCAGTCACCAAGGGCTGTTGTCCTAGGTCCCCTTCACAGTTCTCACCACCTTTCTTCTCCACCAATGAAAAGCCCCTGGCAGCCCTGGACCAACAGGACGGAGCCATGACCCCTCCACCTATTGCGTGGCCTGGGTATACTCCCCTAGCCTCCCCCACCCCCTACCCCTGCCCCACCCCACACCCTCCGCCTTTCCAAAAGGAACCTCTTCTCCAGCCTGCATTTCCATCCCTTTGTTGGTCTGACAGAACCATTTTACCCGCGTTTGTGCAGTTGTTTGTCCTTTATGTGGGTGAGCTCCAGGGTTCTAGAAGTTTCTGGACAGTTGGGCTGTGCCTCTTTGACTTAGTGCATAGGGTGCCCCCCCGCAGACAGGAGCCTAATAAGTGTTTTTGATTGTGGCAGATGTTGTAGCATTTCCCTCTCTCCGGGGGCCATGGTGCGGCTCAATTAACATTTCAGACACCCACATTACAGGTGAGAAGTAGTGAAGTCTGGGAACTCCAGTGTAAACAAGGAAAGAAAGAAACAAACAAAACATGATTCCTTTTACTTATAAGGGCTGAATTCATTAGCTCAGGAGATATAGGGAAGCCCTCTCGCCAGTAGGAAATTATTTAGAACGTATTAAATGAGAAGGGGACTTAGAGAGCGTGTTGTGTAAGCCCACCGATGCTGGGTCTCTGCGGCTTGTTTTGCTCTTTGGTTCTATAACCCTAGGCAGTCCTCGACATCTAGTGGGTGCTCGGGAAATGATTGTTGAATGAATGGCTGCAGTTGCAATAGAGCCAGGAAGGTGAAAACCTGTCTCCTGCTTCCCGAGCTAGTGCTGCTTTCACTTAGTTTGTCTAGTTTGTTTTGTGTGTCTGATGTGGACCACTGACTGCTTCAAAGGAGACTCAAGCTGGGTGTGAGGGCCCTTGGATGTCAGGAAATTCCTCAGAACCTTGCCGCTTGGTGAGAAGGAGACCCCGGGCGCGTGCTAGTGGGAGATCAGCAGCCATTTTTGTGGCCATCAGGAGATCCTGTTGGGGACCTGGGGAAGTCTTCTTCAGATTTGACGGGGCACTGACAATCTGAATATCCAGTAACGTTGACCAAAGACAAAAGCCCTTAAAGGCCGTGTCCCCTGCCCATAGCGTCCCTCAGGGTTCCCTCCAGAGGAAGTGGTTACAGGGATACCACATTCAGGCTGGGGTGAAGCCCAGGGTTACCCACCAGAGAGATTTACCTTAAAAATCTGCTCTCTCACCAGTTATAGACAAACAAACTGTAAAATTCTTAGAAACAAAATGACTCACAGGAAAATAATTTCTTTGTTCAGGAATTCCCGCAGCCTCTACAACTCTTTGCCATTCTATGTTCTCTGCCCGTCTCTCTGCCTTTCTCTGTTTCTGATACAAAAGAACACAAGCACATGCAAACAGTGTAATTAATTCCTTCATCCAGTTTTTACAATCCACAATCTTGTACGCTCTGCTCTGTAGCATGGATAAATTCTCGGTGAGTGGAGAAGATACAAGCATTAAAGTTAAAATAACTTGTATTCCAAAGGGCCTGTTTGGAGTTCTCCTGAGCCTCGTCGGCAAGTACCGGGAAAGGCCAAGGAGCCATTTGGATCCCCAGTGGGATGCAGCAGCCATGCAGAGGGACAGCAGTGTCACTGGCACAAAGCCCAGGAAGGACGGTCATCACAGAGACAGCAATCAGGCAGGAAGGACGCCCGGTTCTTGCTCAGGGCCCATCTCCTTCCCTGTGCTGGCCTTTTGGTGAACTCTGATGTCTGCAGACAGTCGGGCTTGGACTGCAAACTCCAGCCCTGGTCCAAGTTAGGAGCTGAGGCCAAAATAGCAGGGGAACCAGGAGAATGGGAGGTTTCCATGCCCAGGGAGAAATGCCAGTGTTAGTAGTCCAATTCTAGAACCTTCTTAAGCAAGACGCTTTAAATTCCTGAAGTCAAGGTTTCCTACACTGGGAGGAAAAAAGATTGTTTATAACACTGAGGCTAGGTAATGCCCTGATTTCTAATGTTAACACTTTTTTTTTTTTCAGTCCTTCCTATTTCCTCTACCAACTAGCCGCCTCTCCAGGGCGTTCACAGGAATAATGAGAACATGTGTAATTGCTGTGAGCTCCTTAAAAGGAAAGTGCTGCATAAACACAGAGTATTTTTATGTGTGCACATAAAATATATCTTCTCTGGCTAGAAGCTTCTTATTCATGGTGATAAATGAAACAGGTTTATTTGGAATAATAGCAGTGATCCCAAAGGACCTGCCTAGTGCAAAAAGCTTGTGTTTAGGGGAAATATCAGTCGATATCATAACTGTTTCTAGCATTAATTTCTTCTCTTCCTCAGTGGAGTCTTTGTTTCTGCCTTATTCTCTCTGTTCTAACTAATGAGGCTGCCAGAGCATGTTCTCATATGGGCTTCACTGCAGAGGTCATGGATGGTTTTAGGTAGTATTGTGCTGGTAACTCTTTTAACAACTGGATCTGGGTGGGGGCGGGTAGCTCTAATTTGTAATTTTTTCCAGTTTTCACAATATAAATACTCCTCGCCATGGCCAATTTGGAGCTATTCGCATGACTGGTGCGGAGTTGGACAGAGATACACTTGGGCAGCACCATATGGTTTTTCTACCAATCAGATAAAATAGATTAATAGCCCCAAGAGCACAGGTAATGATAAAGTATGGTAAAGGTATTAGGTAGTGATTAATTTTGAGAATTTATTACATTTTTAAAGATTTTTTAATTATAAGTTTTTGTCATTCTATTTTTAATAATGGCCACATTAAAACCTGACTCGCAAAATTTCAGAACATCTAACGGTTGGCTTTCATCAGCTGGGATGAGCTGGCTCCAGCGTACCACCATGCTGAGGCGCTGAGGCGCTGAGGCGCTGAGCTTGATGTGGACTTGACCGAAGCCCCTGAAGCCTCTAGCTTTCTTTGTCAAGCATCTGTTGGGTGTTTCCTTTTGGACATCACACTATGAGGGTAAAGGACTATGTAAATGAAACTTCCCCGACTAGCATCCCTTTCTGACTTTATCCAAGTTAAAAATCTTAAAGTCATGGTCTTTCCTCTTTCCTCTGTCAGTCTTCACATGTGTCACCCAACTATTATTCAACCAATTCTTCTTTTGTAACATCTCTTGTAGCAGTAGTTCTCAAACTTGGGTGCATGTTGGAATCACTGGGGAGCTTTAAACAAATACAGTTGAACTTTGAACAATTCGGGGTTTGTGGGAGCCCCCCAGCAGTCAAAACTCCACAGAGAACTTTTGACTCCTCAAGAATTTAACTACTATTCATAGCCTACTGTTGACTGGAAGCCTTACCCATAAGATAAATGGTCAATTAATGTATATTTTATATATTATGTGTATTATATACTGTATTCTTATAATAAACTAAAGAAAAGAAAATGTTGCCAAGAAAAATCATAAGAGAAAATACACTTATAATACTGTATTTATCAATACTGTATGCTTATGTTGTCTGTTTATAAAATGAAAAAAATCTGTGTATAAGTAGACCTGCACAATTCAAGCCCATGTTGTGCTCAAGGGTCAGCTGTACTGTTGCCCAGGTCCCGCCCTTGGAGATCCTGATTTAACTGGTCTGGGGTACTGCTGGGCATCACGATTTTGAAAAGCTCCCTAGGTGAGTCTGACACTCAGGCAGGAAAGACTGATGAGAATCAGTCTTTCCCATTTTTCTCCATGCCCTACCCTAAGACAGTACGGTGGAAACCTGGGCTTGGAGGTCCAGCAGACCTGGGTGTGAATCTTGGCTTTGTTACCCACCAGGGCATGTTTCTTAAATCCTCAAGCTTCACTTTCAGTTACCAAACTGTAAGTGGGAATTAAAATCCCAATCACATGTGGCTATATAAAAATGCTGCCTTGGCTGGTGTGGCTCAGTGGGTTGAATGCTGGCCTGCAAACCAAAGAGTCACCGGTTCAATTCCCAGTCAGGGCACATGCCTGGGTTGCAGACCAGGTCCCCAGTAGGGGGCGTACGAGAAGCAACCACACATTGATGTTTCTCCCCCACTCCTTCTCCCTCCCTCACCCTCTGTCTAAAAATAAATAAATAAAATAAAAATAATGCTTTAGTTTTGTACTTGACTTAATAAAAATCAGATTCCTACTGCGTATTTCAGTGGTCTCCTAATTGACGTTGCCTCTCATTACTTCTCAGACTACATATCTCAGACACTATTGATAAAATAATTATTCTCAAAAGTCAAACCTCTGTTTAAAAACCCCACGGCTCCCCATGAGCTGCATTAGGCCTCCTCCTCAAGGCCCTCATGTATCTCAGCCCAATACCTTCCCAGCCCCGCTTCACCTTAAGTCTGCGAATCTGCCTGGTGCTTTTGTTCACAAACCTTCCTCCTTCTGTGGCGTTTTCTTGGCAGGCCCTGCCTGCTCCTCCCTCCCAGCTCACAGCCTTCAGGAAGCCTTTCTTTTCAGGAAGACTCGAATGGATGCCTCCTTTCCCCAGCCTCCTTTAGCCCTGGCTCTCCTCAATTCTGCTTTAAATCTTTTGTGCTCTCCTCACTGGATGTAGACACTTGTAATCTATATCCTAGACTGGAGCCTCCTAGACAACAGGGAATTTTCTTTAACTACTGTCCACGGGACATGGCTTCTTATGCAGGGACGTTATTGGCCTTAGAGCTCAGAGGTGCCATTTTCTGAAGCTGTTCACATGGGAAGGGAAGGGAAGTGACTAAGTGATTCTGAGGTCCCATGGCCACTGTTATAGCACCCCTTCTCCACCTCTGGCTTTCCAATCTGCTCCAGCGCACATACTGTACCTGTTATAGTTCATTTTCTTCTGGGCATTCAGAATGATAATCCCTGGGCCTGAACTCCAGTCGCAGCAGCTCCCCCCAGGGCCCTGTAAGCCCCAGGCACTCCAGAAGGACAAGAGTGAGGAAGACGAGGGTCCTTCCCGCCCTGCTCTTGGCTGCCACTGCCAGTCCCCCTGGGAGCACTGCATCAACAGTCTATCTGCGTGTTTCCCGGAAGAACGCATGTCTACCACCACTCACAGACAAGAATCATTGGCTTTAGAGCAGTTGATTTAAAAATTATGTCTAAATAAAAGTAAAGTTCTTTATCTAGGCTGTTTGATATCCTGTTACTGTACCATAAGCATCTGCGATGAATAGGGCCCGGTTTCTCAGTTTGTTGTGTTCCAACCTCCTGGGTTCCATTTCCTGAGGATGGCCATCGTCACTGACTCAGTCGGGCAAGTTGGAAACCTCAGAATCCCCTTTGACTGTCTTCCTGCCTCACCCTCCAAATCTAATTAGCCCCTAAGTGCTATTGACTCCACTCCCTAAAGGCCACATGCCTGGCGCCCTCTCCACTTCCAGCACAGGTAGCTTATTTCAGGCTTTCATTTCCTCTCAGTTGACCTATGGTACAAGTCTCTGACTTTCCTTCTCCACGCCCCACTTTACCACTTTACTTGCTGCCTGAGATGTCTTTCTAAAATCTGATAAGTCATACCCATGCTTAAAATCCTCTGTTCTACCCAAAGGGCTAAGCCTAGACACTTTAATGTGGCTCACATACATTCCCATCTGACTCTAACCTGTATTAGCCTCAGGCCCTCTCCATTCCCTCCGCTTAACCTGTGTTCCAGTCACACCATGCACTTCAGGGGCTTTCATGCCTCCATGCCTTTATGCCTGCTGTTCTCTCTGCCTGGAATGCCTTTCTCAGTCGAACATTCCAATTCACCTGAGTTATAGTTCAGAGGTCGTACTCTACACAACATTTCTTGACTCCTTCTGACAAAATTCCTTTTTTGTGTTCTCACAACCCTTGGTACAAACCTTATTCAGCACTTGGCTGTGTTATTTTAATAATCTGTTTTCATATCTGTCCTCATTCACCTGGTAGTTTTCATACCTGTCCTCATTCACCTGCAGCTTAGTCATCCTGGTATTCCCCAGTGGGTCCACACGGGGGGAGGACTTCCACAGAAGCTTGTGGAATAAATGAGTACATTTCCTGTCTTACGTTGCACAAGCTCTCTTTTTTCCTCCTCCATAAGAGATGTCCCAACAGACCAAGTGGACGGAGCCTAGAGCAGACAATAACGCAAGCTTCTTAAGAGCTCTGTTGTTTGCCCAAAATAAGACTTCCTCCCAGATTCCACCTAGCGAAGAGTACTGAAGCGAGCCATGGCAGACAGGTGAAAAGTCTAATCTTCACCCTCACAGAGGCTGTGTTTAGAAAACCTGAGTTTATTTTAACTTGAGTGTTAGTCACCCATAAAATGCTGCCAGCAATCTCTCTGGGACTGACCAAAGTCAGAGAATGTGTGTGGATCACTTGCTAACCTGTGCTTTGTTCCAATAGCTATTCCCAGTTTACCTCAGGTGTGGAGTTCAGGTTCATGGTTCACTGGATATTTTAAGAAAATACAAGCAAACATTCTAATCCCTTTTCCCTCCTCATGGTATGTGAGGTTTAGGTTGTTTGCTCACATGGCTTGGATTTTCAGAGAACAGACTGTTGCTAATGACCATTCTGTCTCCTGGCCTTCTCCCAAAAGAACCATATTTAAGCTGTCGGTGGACTTGAATGTCCACAAAACATTACTCTCAAGGGTAAGTCCCGGGGTAGGGTAAGGGGAACTTTGGAGTCCCTGACAGAACCAGAGCCCTGGCCCGCATTAGAGATGAAGACACACTTGGCCATTTTGTGGGAGATCTGGCCAGAATGAAGAAATGAACAAGTGAATGAATAAAGGAATAATTTCCCATAGCTCGAAAAAAGGATTTGAAAATCCAACTCCACATTTAATGTTATTTTCTTTCTCATCAACCTTCCTCTACTCTTCCCTCCAGAGGTCCACCCACTTACCCATGAGCATGAACTTGGTGGAGGTTCCTCACTAACCGTTACCAGATTAACCTTCAGCATCAGACAGTAAAAGAGACAATTAGTGACCATTGTGCAGGACTGGAGGCTAGATAGCTCTCTGATGAATTCTGGCTAAAACAGAAGGAAAAGTACTTTTGAAACAAAAGTAGTAGAAGCTCAAGGAATGATAGTAGGGTATAAAATGTCTTCATTCCTTTTATTCAAGATAATGACAGCTAGGGGTGTTATCCCTCTTCTTTGAGTGGGCATGGGTGCTGGAGGTGGTGTTGACGGAGTGCAAGTGGATGCTAGGGAGAGGTTGGCGAAGCAGCCAGGTGGTGAAAGGGGGGTGGGTTTGGCAGAGTTCTGGCTTATTCTTGTTAGAGCTCTAGCAAGGATGAAGAAATGGATCGCCATCATGGAAAGGAGCTGCTCCAACTCCGTGTCGGCAAGTAAATGGCCAAGGGAGTCTCTGCGAATGGGGGCAAGGCTGCCTTGTATCTGCCTGGGAAGGTATTGTTGACATCTTCTTGTCCAAATCTTCAGGAATTAATGTACATTAAACCAAAATGGATGTTCTTGGAAGTGCAAATATAATTAGGTTACATAAACCAATTAGCAAATATGTGGCAAGTGAAAAATGTTGTAGGAATGAATAGCTGTGGTTTGAGGTGTGCTACCCCGCAGAGGGAGTGCAGCCACCACCTGTCCACTCAGTGAGTCACTGGAGTCGCACTTTTTTTTACTGCTTCTGAAGGAGCTTGGAAGCTCATGTGCTCTTGGAAAGTTCTCTTCACTGGCTATGTCCTGGGATGGAGGTGGAAGTTCTCAGAGGGCCTAGCTTTGGCCACACAACTACATTATAGGGCCATATCAAAAGCTCAAATAATAGAGTACAAGGAGTCACACATCCCTTACCTTACTTGATACTCAGAACATTCACTCATTTATTCAATCAAAATATACTAAGCAACATGTGCCAAGCTCTGTGCTAGGGATTTAGAATGTAAGAAAAAAGATCTTGGTTTTAAGATGCTAAGAACCCTATAAGAGAGACGGTAAGAATATTAACAATGATGCCACAGTGTGAAAACATCAGACTACAGGTATATACAGGATGCTATGAGGACACACCAGAGGGGCACTACATCTAGCCTTGGAAAAAGTTTCAGGCACAGTTGAGTTGGTTTTTAGGGTGAGTAGGAGTGATTCAAGTTACAAAGTGGTAGGGGGTGGGGTTTGAATTTCAGGAAGTGAGAATAACATTTGTAAAGATAAAAGAGACATAGAAAAATACGGTGACTGGGAAACAACAGGTGTTTCAGTGTGACTGGAGCAAAGCGGTGGGATTCTAGGAGCAAATAGAGATGGAGAAACAGGAAGGGACCTTGTATATAATACTAGTATTTTTTTACTTTATTTTGAAAACTTTTTAAACCAACTTTATTGGGATATATTTAAAATACAATAAAATGCACTCATTTTAGGTATGCAGTTCGATGAGTTTGGGCAGCCATATATACTTGTGTAACCACTGTCCCATTTAAGATATAGAACATTCCATCTCTCCCAAAAGTTTCTTGTGCACCTTTGCAGTCAACACCTTCCTCCATTCCTAGCTCCAAGTACCACTGATCTGTTCTTAGTCATAATAGATTAATTCTGCTTGTGTTAGAATTTCTTATTGATAAAGCCATTCAGCATGTTCTCTTTTATATCTGGCTTCTTTTACTCAGTATAATGTCTTTGAGATTCATCCATTTTTTTAGGTGCACGAGAAGTGCGTTCCTTTTTATGGCTGAGCAGTATCCCATTGTGCAAGCACGCCACAATTTGTCCATTCGCCTGCTGATGGATGTTGGTGTTTCCTTCCAGTTTTAGACTATTGCAAAGCTGCTATAATCATTCACATACAAATCTCTTCATAGACATGAGTTGTGATTTTTCTTGGGTAAATACCTATACAAATATCTAATAAACACATGAAAATATGTTCAGCATTATTAATTGTCAGGAAATGTGAACTAAAACCACATTGAGCTACCAGTAAACCCCATGAGTGTGCCTGAAATTAAAAACACTGACCGTAGCAAGCCGGCAAGGGTGTGGAGGAACTGGGCTCTCACACGCTGCTGATGGGAAGGCAGCACGGTGCGTCCACTGTGGAAGACAGCTGGGCAGTTGCTTACATACAAACGCATCAGTTCAGCATTCTCACTCTCGAATTGTTAACCATTGAATAACTTAAAGCAGGGCAATGATATAAACAGATTCTGTTTTTGAAAACTATTTTAGCAGCATTGAGGATAATAAATTATTTGTGTTTAGATAGTCTTCATACATATTAATTTTTGTTGTTGAAAATCATCCATCATATTTAAATACTATACATGGGCAATTATTTTCCTATTGTGGAGCATTGGATAACATTAAATATTTCATTATTTACTGCAATCCTGAATAAACTTCTTCATGTACATAACAGTGTTGTTTCTGCTGAACTACTTCCCTAAAATGAACTCCTAGGATTGCAATCACTGAGGCAATGTTCTTAAACATCTTTATGCTTTTTGCTGCCAAGTAATATTTTGAATGCTGAAGGATTGCACCAATCAACAACAGGGTATATATTCTTAATAGTTTTTATCGATGCAGGAAATATTTGCTCAGATGGATTATGTGAATTAACTAACACCAATAGTAAAAGATACAGCAGAGTTTTGAACCTGTGTCCTTGATCCCTCCTTAGGGTTTTTCTTTTTTTCTCCTGCTGCTGTTAACCAAATCATTTCTCTTTCCATTCAAACTTGTACTGACTCAGAATTTTGCCTGGAGAACCTCTACTCTGTGCCATAGATGGTGTCAATGCTCGGGATACAAAAATAAAAATGCATAGTTCTCTTTCTAGAGAGCTTACGGTCTAGTGACTTTCCAGATTTGGAGAAAGTCTCAAGTGAACAGATTGGATGACAAAAGGAAGGAGATCAGAAGTGTTAAAGTCATATACTGGATTACAGCTTGGGTACCAGCTTTTAACCCAGCTTCCAGGACCATGCTGCAAGACTAGAGGGAATTGTGGCCTGTGTTGTGCTGAGATTTGGCTGGGTCAGCCACGTGGGCACAGATCTGGAAGTAGGAAATCCATCTCGACGGGGAATGACTACAGAGATCCAGTGTGAGCTTAGGAAGGGGAGAGTACTCAGCATGGAGGAATGACAGGTTGAAGCACTAACTGGGAGAATCTGATGGAGGCATTCTGAATTGGGTGCATTTTATTGTGAATGACTCACATTTTTTTAGTTCTTTCTTGTGGTGTTGACATTATTCTAGGTACTGGAAGGAAGGAGAAGAAAAAGGCTTTGGGGGCTGGAGATCAGGATGTTCTAAGAAAGGTCTGGCTTCTGCCAGTGCAGGTGAGGCAGGAGGCAGAGAGCAGAGGTGATGTCATTCATTTTAGTGTGTTCCCTCTCTCTCCATCAGCCACTCGCTTTGAGTGCCCTTTCCCTCTCCTCTCCCCCACCGGACACCCTGGGCCTCCAGGTACCCAACTAGAGCTGTGCCTCATCCCAGCCCCTTTGTCCAGGCCTGTGCTCTACTTTGGTATCACAACCAGAAATGCCTGCAGATGACAACCAGGTTAGCCAAGTGAGTAAAGAAGGATATTGTGAGAAACCATTAGTGGGGGCTATGGAGAATGGACAGCTTTTTGTTTCTCTCAACAGGGCAGCTGCTACTGTTCTGAGTGATTAATGCTAAGGATGTTAATGATACAAGGTATTATAAGATGGCCCCAGATTTCAGAAGAAGAGAGAAAAACAGTTTTTATTTGAAATCTCAATGTGTTTAAATATTGGAAATCCAGTTTATTTAAACATTCTTTTTTTCAGTTTGTATTGGGTAAATAAATTAAGACTTTGGACTGAATGCCACTGGGAACCTGTCATCTGTGCTTCTGTCCCCTGCAATGCCACTTTGCTTTTTTTCTTTCTCTCTCAGAGACTATTATCTCATTACTAGGATCTGCTCCCTTGGGGCCAAGGGAGGTGACTGGCCAGATAATCAATTTTCAAGGGTGATACTGGCTTAGTAGTGACATTAATCTTTGCCTTCAAAGCCATGACCCAGAGGTATGGGACTGATGGGGAAAACTGAGGCACCACAAGAAGTGCAAGCGATCATTGGGTAGGCTGACTCCTTTGGTCTCAGCTATCCTCAAACCATTTGGGCAGCCTGTGGGCTCAGGCCATGTCTAAGGTCACGTTCCTCTTCAAAGGACACTTGATGATTCTCCATTAATTGGTTCACTTGGACCTGGGGCTTGGAATGAAGAAGGAATGCCTTTGGGGGGTGGTACGTACAGAGAGACAAGGAGCTTTCTCCGTGCAGCCCAGGTTTAGCACTAAGGCTCTACCTGTGTTGTCCAATATGGTGGCCACTAGTCACATGAGGCTAAATTAATTAAATTTAAATTAATTAAAATTAAATAAAATAAAAAGGTTTAGGTCTTCGGCTATACTAGTTACATGTACTCAGTAGCCTCACCTGGCTAATGGTCACCATATTAAATAACGCTGATAGAGAACATCTCTATCATCACAGAAAGTTCTATTGGACAGTGTGACTGGACCATGAACCTGATGAGGAAACAGATATGGAAGTCAGAACTGAATTTTGGTCCCAGCTCAGCCACTCACTGGCTCTGCAAATTTGGATAAATTAATTCCTCTGGATCTTGTTTCTTCACTGGTAAAATTAAAATGATAACATTTCCCATCAGATTCCCTTGAGCATTAAAGGGAAATGTAAATACATTGGCACTATAGTGATTAATAATGTTAATAAATGTTCAAGGCAGAATGCTGGTCTGCACGTGGGGAAGAGCCAGGCCTTACGGCTCTTGTCTATGGTCTTTAGTCTGGTTCTCAAATTTTATTGCAGTAATTTTGCTTATTAGCATAACCTCAGAAAGATTCCCTAGGTGTATGTAGGCAGGCAGGAAAGCAAAAAGGTAAAACTATAATGTGATGCTGCCTCAAAAGCTGTGCAGTGCAGAGTGTGCACAACTGCTCCAGGTGGCCGAAGGGGAGTTCAGGGTTGAGCATAAACTTGAAGACAGTGAAGAAAGGAGAACCTGAGGGGCCAGGTGGCTCTGGTTAACAGTGGGCACTGATAATGTTGGAAAGCAAATGGAACCAGATATAATGTCTGGCATGGGGTAGGTGCTGAAGAAATACCTGCTAAATGAATGAATGAACCACACAGAGAGTAAAGGCCAGCAAACAACTTCTGATGACCTTGGCTACTCTACTGACTTTCCCATCAGTATAGAGTCTTGAGGTAATTAATGTAGGAAGGGGAGTGCTGATGGGGGGTGAGGCTGGGATTAGCTTGCAAATAAGATGCAAGAATAGGGGAGTAGAATAGCTTCAATTTATTGGGCATCTGTGTTCCAAGGATTCTGCATGTTTATCTATACTCCTTACAAATACCCTGCAAGGTAGGTGTCTCTATCCCTATTTTCTGGAAACGTGAGTTGCCTGAGGTCACCTGGCTTGGTGCAACCATCAGTTGCAGATCCAAGATTCAAACCTGAAGTCCACACCTTTCCTGCTGTGCCACGGTACCCTTAAGCAAGTAGCATGCTCTTTCTGGGGAGGCCTGTAATGCAAGTTTTAATGCAAGAAGTTGCAATGATCTTTAATCTTCGGGTGAACTCCTGACTTAGCTGATGATCTTTTTGGTTTAGCTGTGTTGTTAGACTAGCCTGTTCCCACATAGTACCATTTATACAAGGACTTCACAGTACTTTACCATCAGCTGCCTTGAACATACAACTGCAATAAAGTTGTTTCTCCCAGTTGAAAATGGGGAAACTGAAGCACAAGGAAGTTATATGACTAGTGTAAAGAGTGAGTCATTAATGAACAGTGTATGGAAATGAGGACACTTAAGACACTGTTAGGGGAGCTGAAATGGATCCACGGCACATAACGGTATGTGTCTATTGCTCTGGTTATGGAATTGTTTAATGTTTTTGCATCTTCAACTTCAATGCTTGTAATTGTATATTCCAGGATGAACAAAACAGTGAGAAGAGATTTTAGATCACATTGAACACAGGTGTCAATCACAGGCCATTCTGACCGGAGATTGGTTTGTTTTATGTGAAAGGAGTGTCTGGTCACCAGACGTTATTTGTTAGCATGTTTCTACTAACACCTTTGAGGACCCTCTACTTGCAAATCTCTACATGGTCAAGAGCGTGTGAAGGAAAAAGTCAGAAAAGTTCAGGGGAAGTCTCTCTATAAAGGTTTTTCCTGGATTTTCCTTCTTACATTTACCGCATTTAGATGATGCTTTTCATTTGTGGATGTGGCTGCATACCCTCATGTTCCACTGAGGACCAACCTGGTGTCTAGCTGACCTGAGCAGGGTGTTCTGGGGATGGGATGCTGAGCTCTGTTAGGGGGTTGGAAGGCACTTTGGAAAGAAGAAAAGAGAAAAAAATGGAAATCAATCATTTGTTCAACCTGATAGTTGCTCTAAGGTATTGTTCTTCCAAATGTGATACATGAGATACTTGTTCCATGAGTGGCTCTGTGATAAAAGGAACCTGGGCCCAAAGATATGGAGGATGTTATACTACCCATGTGGAAGTTTACAATACAAGTCTGCATATTAAAGATTATAAGAAGTCTTACAGAAAATAACCCATCTCTTTTTGTTTAACATACTTTTTCTAAAATTTACTTGAATGTAGAATCTCATCTCTCCCCCAACTCCTGTCACATCTCTTAAGATCCAAGGAAAACATCTGGATCTTAAGCACTGAGGGAGGATGAAGATGCAGAAGACTGAATCTACTGGCTTAAAGAAAATGAGAGCCCTCCTTCCACTTTCTGTTGCTCCAATTACTCATGACAAACTTCATTTAGTAAACCATCCATGTATCAGGAAGCTCACAAAACATTACGTAAAGCATGGAAAGGTGCATTCGCTTTGAGAAGAAAAGAACCCACTGCCATAGTGATGTTCAGCAGGAAGAAAAGGGTTATAGGATAATCCTTTCTGGGCTCTGCTCATCTGCAGTCACTTCCTCAGAGAACTCTGACGCCTTACTGGAGGCTGGCCTCCTTCAGTGGTACACTCTCATAGTGCCTGCTCGTTCCCTTCAGGGCACTCATCTCCTCTGCAGCTGGGCTTTCACTAGCATTGACTTAGGGCTTCCACTGGAATAAAAGCAGCAAGATAACAGGGACTTGCACATAATTGATGTTCAATAACTTTTGGTCCAAGATTTTTATTAAATCCATTAGAGGTCAAAATCAACCCACATCTCTTGGGTTGCTAAAGCAGGGAAATATTTGGAGTCAAGGTCACATGTTGGGCTGGGATTCCCCAAGAAGGCTTGACTTTTTGTGACTCCCTTGTATACCTTCATCCTCCCCACTGAAAACCACAAACAGAGACAGTTATAGAGTAACACCACCAGGCAGACATACTTGGTAAGTGTTACTCTTATTCTCCCAAGTGCCTTGAGAAGAGGAATTGAAAGCATAAAGGCTTTTCTGGCAATTTAACAAAAAGAAGAATGAGAGAAGAGGCCGAATTTAGTCCTTTTCTGGTCATAAGGGAGAAGAGAGGTGTTATGTCTGAAATAATCCATTTTGCTTTTCCATCTACTGCCTTAAAAAGAAAGTAAAATATGAACCCACAGATAAGGAAGAGCTTGAAGAAAATAAATGAAATGTGGAGGAATTATACCTCACCTGAAGAAGGAAGGTTTCCAAGAATTTTGTAGGAAAAAAGGAAGAAACAATGCAGTGAGATTAAGTTATCCATGTCTGTGGAGGAAGGAAATACTTTTTGAAAATTAAATTCTAAACAGGTAGTGATGGTTTTGATATTGAGACACTTGGACAGAAAACCTTGGATAAGTTTCAAAATTTTGCTTTCTAATATTCATCTCCTTTCCTTCTAGGAAGCAAAATTTATGAACTTCAGAATTAAATTCAAAGGATATAGTACTTGGTATGCTGGGAATATTCACTAGCAATATGTCAGACTCCAATAAAGACTGGTCTGATGTGTTTACATAGGAGAGAAGGCATCTTGTTTATTTTTATTCTTTTAAATTAGGTGAATGAGACACATTTCATTAATCTCAATGTATTAGGGGGCTATCAGCTCACATATTTTATTTAGCAAGGGCACAGTATGTCTTTCTTTCCTAATGTCTGCTTGTTTTGAGAAATCCTTTTGCCCTTCCCATCTGCAACATACATAAATTTCCAAACTATATCCTCAAGCAGGTAAATTGCAAAACAGATCACTCAGTCCTTCCAGCCAAGAAAAACTGTCATTGGAAGTTACCTTTCCAGAGGCTGGGATATTGAGTAGATGCTTGCGGAAGGGGAGGTGAGATAAGTGGTGGAAGGTTTGGGAGTCTTCTGCCTTGCAGTTGATGAAACACTCCCATCTGAAATGATGCTCCTTTGACCAGGTGTGTCCACTGAATTCAGGAATTGCACAGTGTGAATGCTAATAAAAGTCAAATGAAAGAAAGTAGTCAAGAAGGAACAAGAGGGGAAGGAGGATATTTCTAGATGAGATTTGACATGAGTTCATGAGTTGATGAGACTGAGACGTACAGGATGGCTATTTCAGATGACGGGACTGGAGGAGGTGTCATGGAGCATGTGTCTTTAGGAAGAGAGGAAAATGTGAGGGGGCAGAAACACCAAAATTACAAGTACTACAGACAGCACAAAGCATTGTTTTAAATTCTGAAAATGCTGCAAGAGTACAGATTTTATTTCAAATGGTTTTGCTGAACGTGATTTTCAAAAGTAAAGGAGTAATTTTGTATGGTATGGTGGTGTAGTGGTTGAGTTGTGGATTCCCAAAAGATATGTTTACATCCTAACCTCCAGAACCTGTGAATGTAAACTTATTTGGAAAAAAGCATCTTTGTAGGTGTAATTAAGTTAAAGATCTTTAGAGATCACTGTAGATTACCTGGGTGGGCCCTAAATCTAGTGACAAGGGTCTTTGTAAGAGATAACACACAGACCCATGGAGCAAAGAAGGCTTTGTGAAGACAGAGGCAGAGGTCGGAGTGATGTGGTCAAATCCTGAGGAAGGCCTGGAGCCACTAGAAACTGGAAGGGGCAGGAAGGTTTCTCTCCTAGAGATTTCAGAGGGAGCATGTCTTGTAGACACCTTGGTTTTGGACTTCTGGTTTCCAGAACTGTAAGAAAATCAAGTTATCTTCTTGTAAGCCATCCAGTTGTGGTAATCTGTTATAATACAGTTCACAAACAAATATGGGTGCAGAAGCAGATTTAACAGCGAGTGTACTGGGAGAACGCCCTGGGCCCTGACTTCTGAAGGCATGTATTTTTATTTTCCCTGTCTCTCTCTCTTTTTTTAAGGGGCCCAATATTTTCTTCCGTGCCCGGGGCCTCAACCGACCTTAATCTGCCTCTGTATGGGTGGATATATCAGGCTTAGCATCCAGATAGACCTAGTTTTGAATTGTGGTCCTTCTTCTTTCTAACCTTAGCATCTCTAAATATTAGCTTCTACCTTGGTGAAATTGGTTAGGACAACAGTGACTGCCTCCTAGGTTGTGGGGGACAAAGGAGCCAACATGTGAAAAGAATGGGACACAGTGAATATCATGTAGTAGGTGCTCAATAGTGGCGGTTGATACCATTACAGTGGCGGTTATCTCCCTCACCCCAAGCCACTTGCACTGGTGCCTACACATGACCTGCTTGTGTTGGCTAGGAAACCACTCTCTCCCTGCCCCAGACCCACGCTGCTGCACTCTGCTCTGTTCGGTTGGGGCTGGGACCCTGGTAACTACATGTCTCCTTTGCCCATAAGCGACATTCCAAAGAGACTGGGTGGCTACAAAGAGGGGAGAAAGGTCTTGTCCTTTCTGTCAGCGGTGACCTTTCACCCTTAAAGCAGCCTTGGTTCCAGTCTTTTTCAGTACACCTAGAAGCAGCCCCATCACATGTGCTCTGAGGTACCAGCACCAGTTGGGCAGTACCCCCACCTCAGAAGTCTGAGTCTGAGCTCCGAGGGCCCCTTCTCCAAGCTTCTAAGGCTTGATGACTCCAGCCCTCTCCCTGTGTCCACTCCCCCAACCCCTACCCCTGCCCTTGCCCTAGAGGTGTTAGCTGCTTCCTCTAGTTCCTAGCTTTTGTCACCTCAGGTTCCCTGTTTGCCTTCTCAGTCTCCCAATGACTGTTGAACCAATTGTCCATATTAAATTTTCTCTGTAAAATCACTAGTGAAGTTTCTGTTTTCTGACTGTACCCTGGTGGATAAGACACTCTGTGTGGGTTTCTTATTTTTTTTAATGCGTGTGGAAAATGGTAGTTTCAGCTGATGAGCCCTGAATTGAAACCAGAAAGACTTAGATTGTATCTTGGCTCCTTTACTTTCTAGCTGAAAAATCTTGGCCAGAATACTTGGCTTCTCTGAGAGTTCAATTTTCTTATTAGTGAAATGGGATTAATACTGTTTATTTTGTAGGGTTACGTATAGTTGAATGAGATAATGTGTAAAAAGTTCCTGGCACCTAACACATGTTCGAGAGATGTCGGCTATCATTTTATGTGAGTGAAAAATATATCTTTACATCTGTATATCTCTTACATGTTCTTCTGCCTTTCACTGTTTAGCTTGTGAGCTTCTCTGGGCAAGTCTGAACTCTCATATTTCAGCTTCCTTGGTTCATTTAGGGTGTTTGTTTAGATGAGAAGAGTGCAGTTCTGTTGTACTAACTAGCTTGACCCCAACTGTCTTAAGAATGAGGAAGTGATAATTGTGAGTGTAAAGGAAGTTTGCTTTAAAATGCACAATAAATTAGAATTAAAAACAAGGCCCCCATTGGGAAGCATCACTGGGACACTTCTGATAACCTGGTGTTCACTCAGCACTTTCTCTCATGTGGATGTACTCTTCTCCTGACTTCTAGAAACACATTCAGTAAGAGGCTGAGACATCCCTGGGGATGGTGGAGTAAATTAATAACTAAGCAAATACTATCTGACTGGGACTGTTTACCAATGACTTAGTCAAAACTCATTTAAAGATACTCCCATGTTTAAAGGCTATTTCAATGTCAAAGAACATGGTTTTCAAGGCACCAAACATCCTGTGGGTATCTGTTGTAGCTGAGGAAACATTTTGTAGAGGCTGCCAGAATTAAAGGCAAATACTCACTGTGGTCTTAGCTGATGTGAGAATTCCAAACTGGGGAGACCAAACTGACAGGCCCAGACATAAATATATGCATATGTGATTTGTCTAGATTCTAGAATTTTCTGGAACTCCCAGGAAGATTTCTAAACTGGTCGTTATATCAACTCACAGGAGACTCCACCCATGCACGTGGCTCCCAACTATTTCCCCTTGTTCACCATCACAGTGTAACCTCCCCACCTTTCCAGGACTCTGCTTTCCTTGTACGAGAACATTCAGTCAGCAGTATGAACCATGTACAACACCAGACACTGGATTCTGCCTATTGACACAAAGGTACATGTACCACAGATTCTGGCCTCAAGGAGTTTACAATCTCAATAGGAGAAACAGGCGGGTGAGCAATGTGTATATTAAATGCAAATGATTTTGGTTTCTAGGATGATGAAACATGAAGAAGCCATAGCCATTCTAACAAAGACATGATGAGAAGGGGTTTCACGGACACTTCAAAAGGGGTAGTGGTGCAATGCTATTACTTTTAGAAAACTTGAATCTGAAAGGTGAGGAAAGGGCATTATGGAAGAATAGAGGATGGGCAAACACAGTGTTGAACTCTCAAAATATAGAAGTATAACAGCTTCTCACCTCAGTGGACTGAGAGGAGAGGGGCCAGGCTGGTGGTAAAGGTGTTGGTTAGGCAGAGAGCACAGGAAAAAAAAGCCCTTGCTTTCTTTACTTTTGTTTCACACCACACAGCCGGGTCCCTGATATTTCCAGCCAGGACTTCACACTGCTTCCTTCAATGCCTGTTTACTGCAGGCTTGTATGTCATAATTGTTGAAGAGGTGCCACATTGGGAGAAAGTGCTTAGGAGAAGCAGCTGAGCCCTCTCACAGTCAGGATTCCGATGAAGGGTCTACTGCATTCCTCCCCTCCTTCCATCCCAGAAACTAGTTCTATTCTAAAAACGTCCCTTGGGCATCTACTGCAACATGGTTCTGCTCTAGTCACAATGGGGAATAAGTAGTGCTTTTTAACACTTATTATTTTTCCAAGCACTGTGCTAGTTGCTTTGGAAGCAAATAAAAATACAGCCCATTCCATGCCATTAAGAGGTTGTATTTTTTGTTGGGGAGCCAACTTGTACATAGGTTTTCATATAGTAGAGTCATGGCCAAGGGAGAGGCTTTAGGCATTCAGGGCAGTGACACTCAGCCCAACCTGGAGCTTCTGGGAAGACTTCAAGAAGTGTTGGAGGCTGAGCCGGGTGTTGAAAGGTGAGTAAAGTGTGGCTGTGTTGAAACAAGATGAAGAGCAATTCCAGGTTAAGGAAGGAACATGAGCAACAGCAGAGACACTTGAAACAGAATGCGGATTAGGAACCATGAGGCGTTAGCATGAATACAGCATAAACTGTGAGATGAAGTGGGCAAAACAAGACATTAGAAGGTTGGAAGTCAGTTCATGCAGGACATAGAGGCCAAAGAGAGCTTAATTGTATTCTGTCATGTTGGGAAGCCACAGAATAGTTTTATGTTAAGAGCGACAGGCTTAGATGTTGTCTAACTGCAGAAAGGAAGATGGATCTAAGGTGTGGGGAAGGTGGGTGGGTGACAAGGCTGGAGGCAGAAACTCAGTTAGAAGTCCTATTCAACAGCCCAGGTAAGAGAGGCTGAACTCTTGAGCTAGGAAAGGGGTGATACAGTGGCTTGGGGAAGAGGAGAGAAGTTTATGGGCCACTTAGGAGACAAAGAAGCAATGGGACTTAGTGATGGTTGGCTAAAGGAGAGGAGATGAAGGAGAAAGCAGGATCAATTACGATGAGGCTTGGCTGTGTGGGTACATGGAGGTTTAATGAACTGAGATTGGGAATACAAGAGGAAGAACAGAATTTTGAGGGAGTGAGGGAAGGTTATGAGTTCAGCTTTGGTTGCTTGTGTATGAAGTGCTTGGAGTGCCTGAAAAGGGCTTGCTCAGCAGGGAGTTGGACATATAATCTGAAACTCCTGAGAAAGCGGGAGTGACTTGTGAGCAAAATCAACATATGGATAGGGAGTGCAGCTATTACAGTGCTGGAATCACCCATGAAGAGAAAAAGAAGAGACAGAAAGGAGAATAACACATTATCCTTCCCCTTGAAGAAATATAGAGTCTACTGGGGGAAAAGGCTTGTACAGAAATAACCATAATACGAGGAACCATGTAATCCCTATAATTACAGCAGTTGCATTTTCCAGGTCAAATACAGGATCAAGTGTCTCACAAGTTCTGACCACAGATACAACTTTTGCAGGAGAGTTATATTAGAAATCCAGTTGCCTTAGTTCTAATAGAGGTACAAATAGAAGTGTTTTTAAAGCATAGACTAAGAAGAAATTTATGGAGAAAGAGGAATTAATCCCTGAAAGTGGACTTGGAAAATTTCAACTCTATCTATGTCTAATGTTTTCATTGAATATTGTATCATCCTAAAAACCATGAAGAATAGGGTTGCCCTGGTGAAAAAAACTGAGAATCCGGCAGCAGGTCCAGACCAGCTGAAGTCTTTAGAGGGCATACGTTTTGGGCTCCCGATTTTCTTTGGACTTCCGCATCTCAATAATTTGCACAGGTGACATCTTTTCTGACCCCATGTCAACCAATGGAGGCACATAGATGGATACAACAAATGAGTCCCATGATTTATAAATGTAGTGGGATCTTGGCTATGTTTAAAAGGGAATTCCGAGTATGCTTATCTTCAGGATACACTTGCTATTGACCAGCTAGCATGCTGACCTCCTCCCATATCTGTTTCATGAATTGTTTTGTGTGAGGGTTTTTTTTTTTAACCTGAAGGGTATGGAGAAGTTTAGTGCATGGCTATCTTTTAGAAAGATTAGAGAAATAAGGGTAGTAGAGAATTGCAGCAATGTCTGTCTCCTCTGCTTGGTGTTATGAACCTCAGCTTCTTTTTTGAAAAATTTGAAATCTTCAAAAAGTTTCAAGAATGGTTACCATATACCCTTCATTTAGATTCACTAATATTAACATTTTGTAACATTTTGCTTTCCCCTGTCTGTAAATATATATATAGAGAGAGACATGTGAGTGTAGCATATATGTGTTTTATTTTTGTTGAACCACTTGAGAGTTAGTTGTAGGCCTAAGTTTTTATCTCAAATAGTTTATGATTTATGCTAGGAAAAGGGGCATCACTCTATGTGACTATAATATAAGTTTCACACTTAGAAATAATGTTTATACATTACTATTATCTAATATGCAGCTCAGATTCAAATTTTCTTGATGTTATCATGAAGGTCTATTATGGCCTTATAAAAAAAGCCCAGGACCTAATACAAGACCATTTATTGTCTTTAGAGTTGTCATGTCTGCTTTATCCTCTTTAGTCTGGAGAACTGTCCCATGATTTTTTGTGGTTTTCCATGACATGGAAATCTTTGAAGGCCCTAAGCCAGTTGGTTTTACAAATTCCCATTTTGGATTTTTTTTTGGTTTCTTTCCTCATGGCTAGATTTGAGTTAAACCTTTGGGTAAGGCTGATTTTTGAGCTCCTGAGTGAGGGTTAGGGGCAGAACTGGAAGAGCTGTGTGATCAGCACCCTGGCTTGGGCAATGCCCAAGGGTCACCCTTCCTGACCAGGCGAATCTCAGTACCCTGAGGACAAGCAGGGTCAGTGGGTGTGGTGGCCAGTTCCAGAGCTGTGCAGCTTGCATGTGACTGGGGTCAGTGGCACAGTGCAGACAGGAAGACAGAGACTTACAAGCATGTGGTGAGGGGCATAGAAGGGCAGCAGCACCTCGAAGTCGACACATTTATAAACTGAGTGAGGTACCCCTGGGGTTCTAGAAATACTTGGGATTGCTATCATTCAGAGTGGAGGTTTCTGTGTTGTTTATATTCTTGCTGATTAAACAGTGGGACAGAATTCCAATAGTCAGGTGAATGTTGGAGTTTACAATCTGGAGATGAGAAAGGACTGCTTAGCAAATGGAAATTACTGAGTAAATGGAAAAAAATCCTAAGACTTTAATTTTTCTGAGAAAAGTTAGAGACCATTGTGTGGGGAGTGGAGAAGGGATGGCAGTGTATTATAGTTTGATGTCCTATGAAAACATATTTTTGGCAGAATTTTTATCATTAAAGGTTCCAGATGAAAAAGGAAAGACACACAGTTGTATTCCCTCCTCAAGGAGAGGTTTCCTGTTCTTGAAATTTCCACTGATCATTTCGAAAAACGTGTGGGTGGCAAAAAGCACCCCCTTACGTGCCTACCATTGAGACACCAGGTCATATGTTTCCCTCTTCTTCCTGACTCCGCCCAGTGCACTGAGCATTCATCACTTCCCAGGTAGGGAAGGAAATCAAAGTAGAAACCAAGCTTGCTTAGCAACAAAGAGAAGGGAGTTCTTACAGTTTTTTTTGGAGCTGATCCTCACTAGGGGCACTAGGGTGAGGCAGATGCAGGCTTGGTTTACGGATTGTGAGCCTTTTGATCTCAGAGCAGACCTTTGGTCCTGGGTATGAGCCAGGCCAGGGCAAATGCAGCTGGTGGTTTGTGTAATTATTTACTCACTCCCAAGACCAAATTCTACCTCATGGCCATTAAAATTGTGAACAAAATGTTTCAAAGTAGGAAATATTTTTTGTTAAATTTATGCATTTATTTTTTTATAAAGCAATGATACTTTCCACTTGTAAGGCATTTTACCATTTACAAAACATTCTCACACATCACCTTTGGTCTTCACGTTGTTACCAGACAGGGGTCTGGTCCTGAGTGGGCCTTCCTAGGACAGCTGTAGTGTGTGGGTTCTTGACTTCATGTAGAAAGGATTTCTCAAGTCCAGATGACTACGAGGATATATTTATTAAAGCTGGGGACGATGAAACTAGGAAGGGCTTAGCATATAGGAGAAGCAACCTTAGCTCACTGGGAAATAAGAAAAAAACGCAGGCTTTGGGGATAGGTTCAGGGGATCAGCCTGGGACAAGCTGCCAGCCGCCCTTTGCCTTAGAGTTTAGGAGATGCCTGCCTGTAGGGAAAGAAGTAGGGGAAGAGAAAGGGAAAGGAAAGGGCACGGGCTGCTCCCAGTGGGAGAGCAGAGACGCACTGGTTCCTTTGTCTTGAGGCTTTTACCTCTTGCAGGCAGGACTCTTAGGAGAGGTCTCAGGGGAGGGTTTCAGTAGAATACTCATCAGATTTTCAGGTGTGCCCTTTCAGGATTATGGTCTCCATTGATTGGTCAATGATAGGGCAGGGGGTCTTCAGTCATTGCAGTTGGCTCTGGTATTACCCACCTGGTTTTGCTGCTTTTTTGAACCTGAAACACAGCTGAGGCCTAGATATTCTCTCCAGGGAGGAAAGCCTCGGGGAGGAGAGGTTACCCTAGGGGCCAGGTCCTTGTTTTCCTCATTTTGCCTCCTGCCTGGCACTTGGAGCCTTCTGCCCTGGTGCCCATCTGTACCTGGCTATAAATTGCTCAACCATTGTGTTCAGCTATCAGCCTCAGTTTCCCTTTTCCATTTGCCAAGGCATTTCCCTAGCTTCTCACCATCCTGAATCAACATTAGCTGCCTAATGAAGTTAAAGCACATTGGAATCCAGGACTTGGGTTGACCAAAAAGTCCATATGGTTTTTTCCATAAAATAAAGACACATTTTTCATTTTCTCCAAAAACTTTATTGATCTAGGTATTTTGAGTATGTGGGCTATCTCCTGTGTGGTATAACATTGATTGTTCTCAATTAATGTCTCTATTTGATGGCTGTCAACTTCAAATGGTCTACCCCAACCATGGAGCATTGTCCAGCAAAATCTCCAGCACAAAACCATGCAAACCACTTTTGACACGTTTGATCAGTCACAGCACTTCTCCATACACTGCACAAATCTTTTTTGTGTGTTTTCAGTGGCATTTTTACATTTCTTGAAATAATAAAGCATAATGTGCTAAACATGTTGCTTATTTTTTTTCCATCTTCAATGTGAAAATGGCTACGGAAAAATTCACCAATTTTGATAAGTTGTGTTTTTTAAGTACATGCTGATATGACAGCTGTCACAATACACTCTAACAACATTTTTTGAATGAAGGTAAAGACAACTAACTGTTAGTAGAGGCATATTATAGAAAAAAAAAAACTTTTCGGCCAACCCGATATTAAGGCTCTTGACCCAGCGCTGAATCCTCTGTCCTTTCCTTCCTCCTCTCAGCAGGTGGGTACCATCTAAGATGCTTGTTAGGAAATGTGATGCATCCACCTTTCATCCTTCAGCTTCCTGTAAGTTTTCCCTTCCACCAGGTACCACCAGATCTGCATGGAGAGGAGGATCATCTGGCTCTGGGAGGAACCTGGGCCTCCTTGGGCAGCTGCTGACCCAGGGAGAGGAAGACACCTCTGAGATTACCCCGTTTTGTGAAAACATAAGTTCTCATGTTGTACGGGAGATTCACCCTGTCTTTTCATGAGGCTCAGAAGGAACAAATGAGAGTTATTTTCTTTGAACACAAGAAAATAGATCTGTGTTAAGATGACCTTCTGCACTGACCTTTGAGTCTGGAAGAATGAGTTTTGGAAGGTTAGCAAGCTACCTGCCAAATTTCTGTGGTGTGTGTGCATGTGTGTGCTCAGGCAGCTATTAGGTGGCAGCATTCCAAATAATCCTTTATAAGTCATAACACACTTTATGTGTCATGCATAGGAAAGACATCATGATGGAAGGGTGGTCTCCACCTTTAAACTCAGCTAACTTTGTGTTACCTTGATCACTTATGAGAAAGGTAGTTTCCACCAAATATTTGTGAAATCCCTGAAAAGGGAGGCTGGTGAAGGAAGAGGTGTCTAAGAGTTCCATGGCAGGGTCTTCCTGAAGGCATATCAAATCCTTCCACCCTGAGATGAAGTCCTGTGGCTGATGGCTGAGGATAACACTTTAGGGCCCACTCCACTTAGCTCTCCTCCTCTGGGATGCTAAATTCAACATTTTTCTATACACATATTTACATGTTCTTGCAAGATGTTCTGGAGTCCAGCTATTGCAATATTATCTATGAAGCTTTGTGTTCATGTCTGAAGGCAAAAAGTATATGAAATTGTATCCTAGAGAAATATAAGCACCAAATCTTATAGGCAAGCTTTCATCAGGTTTAAAAAGAGATTGGGAAATCTAGAAAATTAGAGGTTAATTAGGTGGAATGAAAAGAGCCAAATCAGTAAAAACCAAAACAAGGTATGCCCATGTTTATGACTGTACTATTCACAATAGCCAAAAGGTGGAAACAATTCAGATGTTCGTTCATGAATGAATAGATAAACAAAATGTAGTCTATACATCCAATGGAATGTTATTCAGCCAAAAAAAAAAAAAAAGGAAAGGAAATTCTGATATATACTACATCATAGGTTAGCCTCGAAGACATGCTCAGTGAGATAAGACAGTTATGAATGGACAAATATTGTATGAATCCACTTATATAAGGTATCCAGATTGGTCAAATTCATAGAGACAGAAACAGAAATGGTGGTCACCAGGGGCTGGAGGCAAGAGGAATGGAAAAGAGTTTAATAGGTACAGAATTTTAGTTTTGCAAGATGAAAAATTACTTTCAAGAGCGTGGTTGCACAATGTGAAGATACTTAATACTAGTGAACTGTACACTTAAAAATGCTTAAAATGGTCAATTTTATGTTATGTGTACTCTACCACAATTTAAAAAAAGACAAAATACCTGACCGAACCAAAATAAGGCAAGATGAACCGGTTGTAAAATAACGCATGAGTCAACAGAGCTTTGTTAACTGGTTGCTTGGATTTCCTCTAGACACCACTACATGTGGCCAGCTGGGAAGTGGGGTTAGAAAGGTGATCTCAGCTGGGAGAGAAGCTGCCCTATGGAGGGTCTTTTGAGGAGGAAGTTGGGTCATCCTCTGTCCTTTGCCTTCCTCTGACTATGACTTCTGGAGGAAAGCTCATTTTTCTGTTTTACTTTAAATACTTACACTGTCTTGGGCAGGATATTGCTTCCTCTTCTAGATTTCTGGAGACTGGTATAGTCTTTGCGTGAGCACAGAAAATGATCAGGCTTGTTGGTCAGATAGGAGATTGCTGCCAGGGTTGATGGTTGGTCTAACAGTTTCACAAACTCAAATCCATAGGTTCTCTAAGCAAATTTTGTGATTTATAGTATCTTTACCTTTATAACATAAATACAATTTTAGATTATACATTTAATAGTTGGAACAACCTAATGACCAACTTATCACTAGTGTGCTGGTACGATTCCAGCATGCAATTTATGATCACATTCACTCCAGTGAAGGACAAATGACATCTTGAAGTTTTGCATGAATGGAGGTAGCACCAACTTAAACTGAGGAAAGTAGTGGGAGAATTGCATCATCACATAGCACAGGGTAGCAGGGAGAGACATGCCACACTCAAAGATGCTAACACTGCAACAGTACCAGCACTGGATTTGGGCTATGAAGTTATATCAGAGCTATTAGCATGAAGAGTTTATAGCTACATTTATGTTGGTATATTTTTAAGTAACGGTATAATGAGGTTAATAGTTTGTGTTAACACTCTGAGTCCAGGATGACCTTTTCTCTTTAGAAGTTCTGGCAGTTCTCAGCATGAGAAGGCTGTTGTGTTCATAGGCTTTATCTATATTTGATCAGACCTAGAGGGAGGACTTTAATCAGGACTTTCTGAGACCAATAAAACGACATATCGAGAAGGCTGAACTTACATGTAGAAAATCTACCCATTATTTGTAACATAAATTGTACATAAAATGCTACAAATATAAATAATCGCTTCCTGTTTGTGTTCATAAAGAAACTGGCACTTGGACTTAGCCACTTCTTTCAGGCTCAGTTAGTTGGTCATCTCTCAGGGTTAGAGTTGGCTGGTTGGCTTCTTTCCAGGGTGCTTGTTTTATGGACAGAAACTTCTAAACTTGACGTCAACACATGCTCAGGTTTCACTTTCAACACAGTTCTGATCAAGCAGTTTTTATGGAGATTGACTTCTTTAGACAACATTTTGCAGACTTCTGCTTTCTTACGGTGCTTGTCACCCAAGACGTGCTTTGCATTTCTGCTTGTGTTCCCAACTCTTTTTTTTTTTCTGCTCTCCACTTGTACTCTCTGCTCAGATGGATCTGCCCTGAGTGGTAGGAGGGGCCCTTGGAGCTTTGTGGTCAGGAAGTCACTTCCTGGGCAGGAACCAAGTTGAAAATAGATTCCCACTTGGGGTAGAGACTTGGGCATCCAGACACTTCCTTTGCGAAACCATTGAAGTTTCCACTGTCAATAAGAGTTAAGGTCTTTTCCTGGTTAACCTGGCATGACCTGGGTTATAAAGGCATTACACATCCATTATTGATTCATTTTGCAAATATTTACTAGATATTCTCTCTATGACAGCTGTTGTCCCAGGTTTTGTCAATACCAAGGTGAATAAAATATAATATTTGTCATTCATGTTCTTGTGGTCTCTTTGGAGATGTCATGTGCATCTAGTTAGGTTGTAATGCATTGTGACAAATGCCTTATCATATAATACAAATGCCATACCATATAATAAAGCCCTCCTGAGGCAAAGAGGAGAAGCCATTTAGCCACCAGGAGAGGTCAGGAGAGACATCCTAAAGGGTATCTGAACCCCTCTGGAAGAACCAATAGATGTTCCGTTGATGAAAAATGTGGGGTGGGTAGGCATTCAAGGTAGAGAGGATATTGTGTAAAAGCTCTAAAAAGTAGAACTGCATGGAGTTTGGGTGAAATGTAATTTGGGATGGCTAGAGCACAAGCTTTGGTATATTGTGGAGAGGGAGAGGGCGGTGGGTTCTCACACTAGAAAGAAGCAGGGTGCAGAGTCTGAAGAGGCTTAGACTCCAGGCCAAACAGAAGCAACTATATACCACTCCTCTGTCTTTGGGTCATCTTGGGTTTTTCTTCCTTCCTTCCCTCCCTTCCTCCTTCCGTCTCTTCCTTCCTTCCTTCCTTCCTTCCTTCCTTCCTTCCTTCCTTCCTTCCTTCCTTTCTTCCTTCCTTCCTCCCTCCCTCCCTCTCTCCTTTCCTCCCCCCTCCTTTTTCCTTACTTGTAACAGATTTATAATTCACATACTTTACAATTCACTTACTTAAAGTGTGCAATTCAGTGATTTTTAGTATATTCACAGTTATGCAACCATCACCACAATTAATTTTAGCACATTTTCATCAGTTCAAAAACAATACACTTTAGCTATCACCTCCCTACTCCATATTCCCCCATATCTAAGCCCCAAGCAACCAATAGTCTACATTTTGTCTCAACGGATTTGTCTGTTCTGCACATTTCATGTAGATGGATTCATACAATATGCGGCCTTTCTGATTGGCTTCTTTTACATAGCATGGTGTATTCTCTTTAGCAGCTGCAAAATGCTCAGTGATTCTATTTCTCCCAAACTTAGAAAGTGATAATGAGTTCATGAAAGAGAAAAAGAAAAAAAAAAAAAAGCAAGCAGCAATGGGGTAAAAGGGCTAAGCTAAAAAGGCATTCATATCATTTGAGCTATTTTCTTTCTGGGACCATAGTTCTTCGGGTATAAATATTTTTTATGATGATTTCCTCCTGTTTTGAGATGGGTAGTTTATCTGTATATACTAGTTGCTAGAGAAAATTCTCTCCTTCCCACTTTCATGCAGCCCTGGCTTCCAGGAAGATGCCACTGAATTTGGCATCTAGGCTATTTGAAGGCTTTATAAACCTTCTGCTCGATATTGGGTAGACACAAAATTGCTCCTCTTCCAGAATAAACTTGAAGAAATAGTACATGGTATAAGCAGTACCAGAAGTGTTTTCATTAGTGTCGTAAAATTCACATTTGCAAATTCAACAGGGCAGCCTTGTCCATTTCATATGTCACTGTGCAGAACTGCTGAGTTCTGAAAAGGTCTGGTTTCTTTCTCTGTGAGCCCTGCTGGCACATTTTCAAAGACCACATCCATCAGCATGAGAAGTCTTGGGTCTGTTCCATGCAGCTGTCCTGGGTTTTATAGACCCTGAGATGGAATTTTGAAAGACTGGCTGCCATTTTGGGTTGCAATCTAGTGATTCTCTCTCTTTCCCTACATGAACATTTGATTTTAAATTCATTTGGAAAATGACATGGTTAGCCTGAATCATCTTAGGCTTCAATGTTAAAATAGAACAGAGTATGCTGTAGTTGACTCATACTATTGTAGTTAAATTACTTGTCAGTAATTTCTACATGACTTTAAGAATTGTCTTAATTAATAAGTTTATAAGGCACATAGATGCCAGAGAGCTACTTCCATCTTGTTCTCTTCTCTAGTAACGTGCGTCATTACACCTATAACAGAGAGTCTATTTTAAGAGCTTGCTGTGTATAGCTCTGCTTTGTCTTTTTGTCTCTCTGTCTGTCTGTCTCTCTCTCATTCATACTTCCATTTACCAAAATAGGATTGCAAATGTTCCCCTAATATTTTAATTAGGAGAACTTTTAATGTGGCTTGAGGTTGTCCTCTAATGGTTTTGTAAGTGTGCTAAATGGGAATGGTAAATGGGAGAGGCAGGTGTGGGAGAGCAGGCTGGGGGACTGATCACCAATCACAGAAATCCCAGCCTAGTGAAGTGAAGCTTTTCTCTAAGGTTAGAAGCCAGCTTGCTTAATCATAACAGCTGTGACCCGGAATCTGATGTGGGAGTTGACTTCTTCTAAGAGCTAGTTTGGCAGTGTGAGCACAGAACACCCAGGCCAGGAGCAGTGACGGCAGCACCCTTATCATCAGTGATGTGGTGGGAGGTTTTGTAGTCAGTGGACTGGGGTTGGACTTTGGAGCTCAGCCATTTATTAGCTGTGTGATGCTGGCCAAGGTATTCAATATTTCTGATCTTCAGTTTACTTTTTTTGTAAAAGAAACATAATAGCACCTATCTTGTGGAGCTTTTATAAGGATAAAATATGCATTGAATGTTGCAGGTACGAAGAAATTTAGACTCAAGATTTGTCTCTGTCCTTTGATAAGACAGCGTATTACATGACCCATTTGATAATACCTGCCCAGAGATTTAGTTAGAAAGGTCGCTTTATCTACTTTCTTCATTTAGCCTTTTATGGACTCATTTGCTCATTTACTCAATGCTGATTACTAAGTGCACGACACTGAGACCAGGTAGATGCTGAGGATACAACCATGACAGGTTAGACCCTGTCTCGTTTAGCAGAGGTGCTGGCCACAGTGATAGTTATAATCCAGCGTGGGTAAGCACTATGCTGGGTAAGTCCCTGGTGCTCTGGTGGCACTTGGAGAGTCAGATAACTTAGCTCAGGAGGGGTCTGGGAAAACAGAGGCTGCAAGGATGAAGGGGAGGTAGTCAGGTGGGAGGTGACGCAAAGAGCATAGAAGGACAGACACACAGTGGACGAAGGGATGGCATAATGTGTCTCCTACTGATATCTTGGTATGTTTGGAGTATTCATCATGAGGGCAAATGTAGAGATAAATATAGAGATGTGGAGACAACACAAGTTCCCTGTGCCCAGGAGTTTTCCCCTTGCCTCCCAAAGGAGTTCCACAACTCTGATGTTGATACCACGGATGCTGACATCAGCTGGGGCACTGTTCACATTAGAATTAGAACCTGAAATATATTTTTCCATATAAATGTGTTAAGTGATAGTTTTATGTAATTAGGATACTGCTATAAGTAACACCTTTAAGTGGGTTTTAATTTTAACTAGTAAAATATAGAAAAGTAATGGGAGATGGGTCCTGTTTTCTGATGAGCATTGGGCTTCTTGCTCTGGCCAGCTGGGCCCAGATCAGATCCTCAGGTTGGCTCTGCTTGGCCCACAGCGCTTGGTTTTGAATGTTTGGTCGGGTGAAGCTCTTTCCAAAGTGCCTCCATGGTTCCACCACTCTTCTGTTTTACATCTGGTCCAGTTCCTCTAGTTGATATTACCTAACTTGGTACTTGGAAGCATGGAATTCAAAAACCCTTTCTCTAGGAAGCAGAGGCAAGGCGTAGCATCATCCTTTCCTTTGGATTCATCATTAACCCGGTGTTAGTCCATAAACAAAGTGAAGCGTGACGGTTGAGGTGGTATTTGGAGGTGCCTTCTCACGTTCCACAAAAGGCTTCTTTTTCTTTTCTCTTCCTCCAGCCCCCCCTCCCTGTCTCTTACCTTGTTCTACTAGTGCTTTTCTAGTTGAGTTAAACTCAATTCTGCAAAGGTAGATGGGACATATACTATGTGTCTGCCACTTAGGGTCTGTGGCTAACAAACTGTAATGGTCACCCCCAGGGAGTTTGCACTCTCACACGATGACAGACAAGTAGAGGTCTGCTCTCACGGTGGAGAGTAATCCTGTTGGGGCGAAGTCTACAGGAGCTTTGGGGAGGAGCACCTGAGACACTTTGGGGACCAGGAAGAGACCCCAAGGACCAGCAGGAATTAGTTAGACAAATGCAGGTGTATTCCAGGTACAGAGTAAAACAGGAGCAAAGGATCCAACACTTAACCTGGTGCACACAGGACATGGTAGGACTGAGCCAATGGCTGAAGGCAGAGAGGAGGAGGGAGTGGAAAGCCATGGGAGCTAAGGATGCAAAGCCCAGCTCCAGCCTTTCCTGTCTCTCCCCAGAGGCACGTAGAGCGTTACTAAGAACCTCCTGGCAGCCCTCCCAGCTGAGATGGACGCTGACTCCTGCCCTATGGGAAATGTGTAATATTGAAAAGTTTCCTTAGAGGAAAGAGTCCCAGGAGAGTAGAGGGGCTGAGCCTGCAGTGACAGGAAAAGTGGATTAAAAGCAAATGCAAAATAGCTCCTGGGGGTTGACCAGATAGACATTAGACTGCTGGTCCGTGTGGGTGTAACCCTGGGAGGCCTGTAAAATGGTGTGAACCAGGAAGTGATCTACCTTCTAGGGAACAGGAGAGAAAATGTTGCTGTTTGAGTCCCAGCTTAGCAAATGATATGAAAGATTATTACCCAAAAAGGCACATTAAAAAAATTTCAAAATGCAAAAGATTTTTGAATACCATAGGGGAAAAAATCACTCTTTTATAAATGAGCGCCAAGATGATTATAGGCCTGGCTCTTTAAAATAATATCTGGACTTGTTTAGGACATAACCATAGGGAGGCAGGTTTCTAATCTTTCTTCCTGAGCTGGGGAGAATTCAGCCCCTCTCCTTAGGTTGCTATCATTAGGCATGTGATGTCTCATTAGGAAAATGCACATGGCTTTGGAAAGTGGCTAGTCTGCAGTCTTGTCCTCTTGCACCTGTCTCTGGACTTTAGGTGTAAAGCCACCTACTTAGGATGACGAAGGACCAGGGTACTGTGAGAATTAACATCTATGCTGTTTTGGTTTCTTCTCTCATCATTGTTGTTTTGGGAACTCGGTTCAGGGGAGCGATGCTGCCAGCCTGTCAGACTGCCCTGGGCTGCCTGGCATCCCCGCTGAACAATTTCCTCATTTTAGAGCTACAGGAAGTAGCAGCCCCAGGACAAGGAGCACACACCTCATCCTGGTGAGAAGGACTGACTTTGGGAAGGGAGGTTTAGAGTTCAAGTAAACAGGAGGGAGAATTTCATAGGCTTCTCGGAAACGCCTGGACCTGACGCTTGTCATCTGCTACTAAATTTGGTCTTTTCTTTTCCTTGCACAGCATATAATAGCAACCATGGCACAGATTCCAGGATGAATTTAGATAAACAGCTTGGCTGCTGAATATTTTTACCTCTAATAGGTCCAAGAAATGTCAAGGATTGTAAACCTGACTCAGGACTATTCAATTAAAGTGTCAAGAATAGAAAAAATCAGCAACCTAGCTGATCATGCTTTCCTTATTTTATTTTTTGATCCTTATAATTTTCATTGCTCTCAATAAGCTGTTGGAGGTAAAACTATTTTTGTCCTTTCAACTTTTATGTTGAATGTAAGCTGATTACCACATGTAGGTAATGTCGTGGAGAGCTTCAGTCTCACCTCCACCCTCTTCCTGGGCAGGTAGAATGCACCTCCCCAACCCTGAACACCCAGAGCCCCTGTGCACGACACTATTACAGAACTAGTTGCTGGTAGCATATTGTTTGTTCATAATTCTATCTCTCCAGGTGGTCCTGGAACCCCATTCGGATTCAGCTGTTATTGACTTTTGTGTTCTCACTGAGAGCACAGTGCCTAGCACAAAGTAGGCACATATTTGATGCTATGTGGTTGTCCTGATTCTGGGATATGATGATTTTGGCTGCTGACTGACAAGTGAGTAGAGTGAAAGCCTCATAGAGAGACAGCTACAAGGTGGAGGAAAGGGCAAATGATTTGAAAAGATCCAAAGATTCTTCTTCGGTTTACTAGCTGTTTCTGTCACTTGGGGCAAATCATCAATTTGATATTTTGTTACCCAGAAAGTGATAATACTTCTTTCCTTCTAGATTTTTGGGAGAGTATTAAATGATATAATACATATGAAAATGCTTTATTAACTGTGATGAGTTTTATGTAGACATGGCATCCTGACTAGTGGAAAGAAGCACCTATACTTGGGAACTGGGACAGCACGTTCCTGTGTGGTTCCCGAACATTCTATCCAAATGTCAAGTAAATGTCAAGTAATGCACTTAGCCTGTCATGGATGCTTCCTTGGTAAGGAACTGTCAGTTCTATTTCCCAGGGTCCTTGTGAGGATCGAAAGAGATAATACACATGAATATGGTTTGAAGATTATTAAGGCTGGTGAATTGGAGCTATGATATTATTAGATAAGGAGGGGATGAGTTTGTTGAGGTCTCCCGTCTGCTTATGTTCTCTATTGCACCCCCACACCCTGACCCTGTATCTCCCCACCAATTCTGGGCACATATACACACATATGTGTAGTGCTGGGGGCAGGAGGCAAGGGCTCAACTCTGAGTGCCAGCAGCTTGTGGCCCCTGTCTTTGCTGTGCAATAACCCAGATGGGCTGGATCTCACCAGCCTACTGTGAGGACAGGATGTGGAGGGCCGCAGAAACTGCCTCTGAGGAAATCCCATGTTTTGGGGAGATCCGTCTATAATGGGAGGCAGGTCTGGCTGCCTGCTGCAGCAAAAGCCAATACTCGAGAAGCAGGTGCCGATGTAAAGGAAAGTGGCTTATTTGCCGATGCCAGCCATCTGAAAGATGAGGGGCTCATGTCTCAAAGTCCATCTCCTGGAAGATGGGGGACTCATGTCACAAAGCCCATCTCCACCTCTCAGTGGAAGCAGAGCTTTTTATAAGGAGGGAGAGAGGAACAGAACAGAGAGATCAAGGGAGGTGTTTAAAAAGTTCTCTACATGCAGATGAGCACAGTCCATTCTGATAAGGCAAGCGATGGTTCGGTGTCCCTCATCCTGGATTCATGTCATCCTGGCTCCATCGATGAAGGTCAGCAAATCTCCTGAGACTGAGATGCCTGAAGGTTGGAGTCTATATCTTTTAAAATTAGTTCCACATACATACATGCTGTGCATTTACAAGCCACATATTAGTCAGAGTCAGCACTTACAGAAACTGTCAAAAGAATGGTGAGGTGGGTTACAACTTACCACCGCTACAATTTTCCATTGTTACGCATCCAGTTGTGCAAATAGACACATATATTTCTGATATATCTGCCCCTAAACTAGACATTAATGATTGTCACTTTTTAATGAACAAGATTAGCATTTTCCACCAACCAGACTATATAAGCAGTTAGGGTTCTTACCTGTGCAGTGATAATGAAGTACTTCAAAGCATGATTAAGTAGAACCTTAATAACCAGGACCCTCAATTCACTAGAATTATGTCACTGTGCTTAGTAGCCATGAGAAAGATTAGCAAGCAACACACAAAGCTGGTATGTCAGGACAATGTATTAAGATATTAATTTGTGCTTTGTTTGTGCTGTGACAGAAAAATGCGATGAGACACTGTTGTGCTTTATCTCAACTTTCTCAGTCTAAGAAAGTAGACAGGTCTTTTATGCTCACTTGACTATAAACTCCTGGGGAAGAAGAGAGACATGAAGATCTTTTGGATATACAAATGAAAGCCAAGAGAGGGGGGACCTATCCTGAGACTGGAGAGCTGGTGGAGACTGGTGGGTCTGCTGAGTCATTGCATGCCCCCCATCTTCTCTGCCTAGGTTAGCAGTGAGACCTTGGACAGACATGGTTGTGTATATTCCCAGGGGGCTTAAGCCCAGGAAATGGGGTGACTGACCTCGGCAACAACTAGTTTGCTCTATCTGTGGTCTGGGGTTGGAAATATCAGGGACTCGGGCTTCAAGAGATCATTTTGGCTTTTTGTATGACCTTGGTTGGTCAGGAAGCCCCAATAAGTACTGAGATTAAATTTTGGAATTACTACTCAGGGTTGGATTGAATGAAAATAAATAAATGTGATATCTCTTGGAAAGCTGAAATGAGTTTGCAAACTTACCCTGACTTGGTTGGCAGTATTTATTTTATTTTAGAGATGTAATTTCCAGGGAGCTCTATGCGGTCAGCCGATACCCAGTTTCCAGCATTGACATCTTCAGGACTATAGGGACTTGGAGATTTGGGGGTGGAACAGGAGGAAAGCTGACAGCCAAATTTCAGAATGATGGGATATGGATAAAACTACGGTTCACCTGAACCAGGGACTGGAAGTGTTTTTCATCTCTCTTCCCATTGTGAGTCCCTGAAACCCCTACAGGTCATGACAATGGCCAACCAGGTAACCAGGTACTGTGCTAAGCGTGTTGTACACATCAACTCATTAAATCCCCCTAACAGCCTCAATATGGGCACTGCCATTGGTTTCCCATTTCAAGATAAGAAAACTGAAGTATAAAGATACTCAAGATGATATATCTAGTAATGGGAAAAGCCAGGGGTGGACCAAGCAGTTTGGCTTTAGAGTTCATACTCTTCTGAGAGTTAATCGTGGCTTATTATGAATGGGTTGGGCTATGGTTACTAGACAGTGCTCATGGGTGCACAGGAGGCTGAAGCAAGCAAGACTCTAAATCATCAAGGAAAGTACATATGCATATTCTTTGTGTTACTAAGAGGTAAGATATTTTTATTTTTGTGTTTTTATTTTTTAGGGCAAATTTTTACAAGTTCTGAAATAAAAAGGGATTTCTGGGTAACCCTTGGTTGTTTCAATTCAGAAATACTGAGCAATTCTATTTCTAGCACATTTTGGTCCATCTGGATTTTACTTCAACAGTAACTTTCAGCAACTGAAGCAATCTTGAAGTGGGTGAAGGCAAATTCCTCCTGTGCTACTTTCTAAGTAAACCAAATCTGGTCTGGTATGTGGTACTCGTCTTTGGAAACACTGAAGAATAAGGAATGGCACGAGGATCTCAGGAAGAAATCACAAAAACAATATATTTGCTTTCTGGCAAGAACCCTGAATTCTCGCAGAATGTTTGGGAAAAACACAGAATGAATTGTTTCATCTGGACCATTCCACTTAAGTGAAATTTGACTAAGGATTTGGAGAGCATTATTATTACCTTTGGGGAATTCCTGTGTGGATGTAAATAGAGCTTAGTATTTATTTATAGGTAAATACCCAAAAGGTCATAACAGGCGAGGGCTTAAGGATACAGCAACAACAGGACTTTATGTTTGGGCACTGTCCATGTAACACTACTGTGAGGTGTGGAGAGCAGGACCAATACAATGGCATTGTCCAGTCAAGACAGGATAAAGTATACAAAACAAAATGGCATCACTCATCTCAACCAAGATGGCTGCCAGCCTGCCACGACACTGGTTCAAGAAGGAAACTACCTAAGTCATGCCAGGTCCCCCAAGAAGAGCAGACTCATCTGGGGCACTGAGGGAGGCTTGTCATGAAGAAGGAGGGTAATGAATAATACTTGAATAGAAGAATAAACGGACAAATGAATAGGTGGATGGGGAGATGGATAGACAGATGCACAGAGTCAGAAACCCAAGTCCAAAGGGAAATTTGGATCAGAAATAAAAGGCAGTAGCAAGCTACTAAGGATAAAAGGGTTGTCAGAAGCCATCCAGATAGTTTCACTCAATGATTTGCTCATTGCTGAGACCTACTATTATTGAGACAGACAGCCCCAGGGCAGCTCTCCCAAGAGAGGGAAGAATAGGGGCTTCTGGAGGCTTCAAAGGAATGAAGCTTCTTGGTTGTTATACTCTCTTAGGATAAAATGAAAACCTCTCATAAGGTATAAATGTACCTATTTTTATATAATCACTCTGACATATAACCCTGGGTTGAGAATAGCATGACAAATGTCATCTTCAAATCTAATGTTGCAAGCATATGTTCCACAGTATAGTCCTTCCTATACATCAGCTAAGCAACTGCTCTGCTAGCTGCCCATGGAGAAACCCGGCACCAAGGAACAGGCAAGAGTTACCCAAGGTAATTATGCCCTTCACTCAGCTTTTCTTGAATGCAGGTTCACTCAAAGTAGGACATCAGTATACATTTATATCCTACTCACACTCTAACAATCTAGGAGAAATATAACACACACATACACAAAAAACAATCAACGGGCAATAGTGACCCAGAGTCCCAGAGTCTCAGAAAACAGGTCCTGGAGATAGCACAGTGGGCAAGGGAGCCGCCAGTGTGCTTACAGGGAATGCCGGTCTCGGACTCATTTTCCCCAACCCCTCCTGTGACCATACAGCCCATCGTAGTGCAAGGTTGATTGGTCTGAAGTTCCCATCTACATCTGGAAGAGGGAGGCCGCCGTTCCATTTTGGGTTCTCTTCCTTGGAAGTGGAACTCCTCCTCACATCACACCCTTGCTTTATATGGTCAGGTGAAAAAGCTTTGGGGTCTTTAAATGTTAAAAAAAAAAAGCTTTGATAAAATCTGACTCCTGATAAAAGCTTTTCTCTTAACAGCCTTAGACAGTCTATTGCCCTTCTAATGAAGTATAGTTTGAAATTCACGGCAGAAGCGATAGTGTCTTTTCTCCAGTTAGCATATCCCCTTTCTCAGACTGTCTGGCTCGTCAGCATGAACTGGTGTTAATGGCAGACGGGCTGTGGAGTAGAGGGCAACAAATAGTCACCCGGGAGAGACAGTGGGCAATAGCTCAAAGCAGCCCTGTGTGGGCCCCCATTTTCCACTGACATTGCCCCGAATTGTGCTATGTTTCATGTGACATGAAAAAACTGCCTTCCTCCTTACACTGGGCTCTGATTTACGTGGCGTTTTTGAAGGTCAGACCTTGAACTAAAGCTCCAGAGCTGGGAAGCCCGGCCAGTGTGCATGGGAGGCCTGCTGGTAGGACTCAGCTGTCACACCGTATCATCTCTGTACTACTTCCTACCCCCGGACAATTTGGTCCTGTGTTCAGCAGAAGCAGCCCCAGGGTGTCACCATCTGTCAGACCAGCAAACCATAGAAGCTTCTCCAGTGGGTGCCCCTCAACTTCACTCCCTGGATTTTCACTGACTTCAAAAGCAAGCACACTCTCAAAACTTAGGCATCTTATTTTTCAAGGACCTAGACAAAAAGGTTAACTCAAGGACGATTGTTGGCCCTGGCTTTTGGCTGTGACCTGCTCCTTCTGTCTGACATTATGGCTCTGTTTTCAGTCATCTTAGGGGGAGGGGACTACCCATGCCTGTGTAGGCAGCGCTTCCGAAGCTTCCCATCATTATGGCCTGAGGATTCGAACGTTTCAGACTGTCACGACTCTGTGCCTTTATGTATTTCATTCTTTCTTAGAATATATTCTACTCATAGTCCTCGATTCAATACATGTTCACTGAACTGGCTGGGCACTTCTCTAAGTACCAACCTGGTCTACATCCTTTCGACCTTTACCTGGCATGAAATTCCATACCCTGGGAACTGCTTTGATCATTCCCTCTCTCTTTCACACCTTTCTCTCCCTTTCCTCTCAACCCTGACCTAGGGGCTCCTCCTTTGCTCCCCTGGGACATGCTGCATACCTAATTGCTTTCTTGGTCAACCCCTTTTTTGATCTCTTTAATTCCTGAAAGGGCAAAGATGGTGTCTTGTTCACCTGGTACATTATCTGCACATAGAAGAACTTTGGCAGAATTTATTAAATGAGTACATAAATAAATGAGTGGTGTTTATGTATTTTTGAAATCCCACCCTGGTGAAGGATTGATTAAGAATATATTCCTGGAACTGGAAAAACAAACCAGAGCAATTTAGTGTGATTTTAATTTTAACCTGAACTTGAGGCTCTAGGCTGAATAAACAGAAGATGAAAGACAAAATATTGGATTTAAGGAATGGTAATTTTCTCAATGTTTAAAGTTTTAAAAATCTCATGCAATTTTGCCCAGAGAGAGGAAAGAAAAATGTTGTCATGAGAGAGTTGTGAATTTTCTCTTGTCTCCAGGGCAACAAAGTGAGTAATTTTAGAAAGAGGAGAGAAATTGAGGCAGTCTCACAAGGAGAATTCACTTTTCCAACCAAAAGTCATTAAAAAAAAATAGACTTTATCAAAACAGAAGGATGGGAATCAAAACCAAAATAAAAGGAAATGAGATGGATTACCTATATATAATTTCTCTTGGTGGAGGTGGAGCAGGAGATGTTGAAACAATGGAAATTTTATGAGTGTTCAACTCCTTTGAGACATAACTGTGTGGTATTTCTGACGTTTACAGCCAGGAAGAAATGTCAAGTCAGAACTGAGTGGATAAGCCACCTCCCAAGGCCAACTGAGAAACCCGATCGGCCCCTGGAGGTATGTGGGGGAATAAGGTGACAGGACTTCCCTGAAAAGTTGTCAGAGGGGCAGAGCTGCTCTGAAGGGTGGCCCTGCCCTATAGCTTTGCCCTATCACCTGGAGCGCTCCATCAGAGTGAATTTCAGGTCTGTTCCCTGCATGGTACCAGCCGGTTGTTACAAGGCTTCCCAGAGTGCTCTCCATCCTTTCATCTCTCCACGTATTCAGAATACATTTGTTTATTGGTTTATAAGTGTCCTTAACATGTGCCTTCAACAGGGATGTTTCTAACTTTCCTGAGCATTAAGACTGTTCCGTAGTATCTGTCTCCCACATTTGGTCATCACATTCCCCACAACAGTCCAATGTGGTCATCTCCATTTCTAGTCCTTCATATTTAGAATGTGGACAAAGAGCTGCTACGTACTTACTGTCTGTGGCATCAGTTCTGAGATTCCTGCGTGTCTTTGGCCCTCAGAGCGGTGACATCTGCAGTAGTGCCCACAGCCTGGCAGTTAGATGGTCAGCACCTCGAAGTTATGGTGGGGAGGAGAACCCACAGGTACAAGCCTAGAGCTGAGAAGAAGTAGAAGAGCCATTGGGGAAAAGTAACTAGCCCAAAAAAGTTCATGCATTTTATTCCATGTAAGTGATGTGAGGCCATCAGAGGGCCTTCCCACCTAAAAACTATGAGAAATAATGCATTATGCATGGTTTTGGGGGCAAATGATCACATTCAACACAGAGAACAACATCTAATAGGACAGTAGTTTGGGGTCATTTAGCATTCTCAAATGATACCAGAGGCAGAGTATTGCATATATCAAAAGCTGAAGGCCTTGTTCTGTTGGTGTTCAGAATGACACAGCACATTAAGAAAAGCTAAATATACATGAATGTATACAAGGGTGGGTCCCTTGCAGTACAGGCTTCCCCCACTAGGTGAGTGTTCTAGGAACTCATCTGTGCCAGTGCACCAGCTGGTGTAGTTATGAGAGGCTGTTTTCAGCTTCAGTGAATTTTTTTTTTAAGACTCTTTCAATGTATTTACCTATTTCATGATGGGTGATTTACAAGCTCACTTGCCCACACTGGGCTAAGTATTCAGCAGCTTTTGACCAAACGCAGCATGACCCCTGTGGCCCGCCCCGCCCATTCACCCAATCTCACCCCAGTGACTTTTTTGTTTGTTTGTTTCCCCAGATGAAAAAGAGTCCTCAAATGGAAACATGTTGCTAATGTGGAAGAGGTGAAACAAAAAACGGCAGAAGCACTAAAAGGGATCAAAATCGGCAAGTTGAAAAATTGTTTTTGAGTAGTGGAAAAAAAAAGTCTCTATATGTGTATTGCATCAAATGGAGAGTACTTTGAAGGTGACTGAAATTTAAACATGTAAGAACAAATACACCATTTTTAATAAATAAATTCTGGGTTTTTTAGGTCCCCCCTAGTACACATATATATATATTTTTAAGGAGGTGAAGTGTATAGCATATTTCAGGAAGATTTTCTACCAAATTAATAAAATAAGAAAGGGAGAAAATCAGCTTTATGAAGCATTCAGGTATGTGAACTATGACTGTGTGTATTCTATATGAATAGAGCCACTACTTTCTGCTGCTGTGTCAGTGGAAATAAGAATTCTTACAAATGGATTTTGTGGAAGCAGTGCTACAACGGGAGGGACCTTTGCGATTACACATGATGGTGGTTTTTAAATAATTATTGGCCTTGAAACTCTTTCTGCAATGGAACCTTACACAGGAGCCTCACCTGTATGTGAAAACCCCTCTCTGCCAGCTTGTGTGGAAGAAACTGTAAGAATTGCAGGTTTCTGGTTCAGATGCTGTCTTAGTCTACCTGGCTGCCATAGCAAAATACCATAGGCTGGCTTACAAATAACTTACACTCTCACTGTTCTAGAGGCTAAGAGTCCAAGATCAACGTGCCAGCACAGTCATCTTCTTGGCTTGTAGATGGGTGCCTTCTGGTTGTGTCCTCACATGGAAAAGGGAAAGACAGAATGCTCTCTGGGGTCTCTTCATATAATGGTACTCACCCCATCATGAGGGTCCCGATCTCATAAGCTCATCTAATGCTAATCACCTCCCAAAGGCTCCAGCTCCAAATACTACCACATTGGGGTTAGGGCTTCGACATAGGAATATTGGTGGGACATAACTCAATCCATAGCATGTGGGAATAAGGAGGTTTAGGGAGGTCCTGTGGTTCATGTAGGCAGAGGGAGACTTGGTCCCAGGTAATGCTGTCTGATACAGGATCCTGCCTTCTACCATGCACTTCTCCTTTCAGGGCAACTGCCCTGGCTCATTGCTGGTTTCTCAGTCTCTTCTGTCCCTTTGAGGTTGGGGGCGGGAGTGGGTGGGGGGGCAGTTAAGGAAAGATTTCCGGAGTCTGCCTTTTCTAAAGCTCATCAGGAACAATATTAGCAGTTATACTAGAAATAGCTATCATTGAGCCTTGATTGAAGGCTCTGTTCTAAGAAGTTCACACATCGTATCTCATTTAACCTTCACAAATACCAAGGGTAAGGTACCCATCCCTTTTCCATTTTATAGAGTACAGAGACAGCATGTGGTAGTGTAAGGTCACATAGCCAGTAAGTAACATAACTGGGGATGCAACCCAGGCTGTCTGGTTCCAGAGTCTATGCTTTTAATCAGCACCACCCTTCGGATGGAATGGACAATTCTATAGTCAGGAGATGGGCAAGAGTAGCCCTTCCCCTGGCTAAGTGTCCTGGAATGCACTCTCTGTGTCCTGGTCAGGGCTGGGGCTGGCATGTCAGGTTGATTGTGGGAAACGCTGTAAGTGTACTTCCAATGCCAAATGATGAAGTAGACAGCCTTATTCTAGTCATAGCCCCAATTTCCTGTTTTCTAGTTGAGTAGATGTCAAAGGTCTTTTTATCTAGGGTCACAGGATCAAGGTACTAGCAGGGTCTATTAAGTTACATGAGACATTAAAGTGCTGTTGGACAGGACCACACGGAGCAGGATGCTATTATAATGTTAAATAGTAAATGCTGGTCTATCCTCTACTGTTTTCCTCTTCTTGGTGATTTTTAATTAACAGCAAGTATGTTCAGTGTGCTGGGCATCCTACAGCCTAGACATGCTGACCTGTGCCCTTGAGGTCTACATCTAGACGTGGATTGATGTCAGTCTGCCCTAGAGCTGTTATCATCAGTTGTTGCTTCTGGTTGGATGGTGCATGTGTTCAGCACCACAGGAAGGATGGCGGGTATGGAAGGGTGAAGTTATGCAGGAGTAGCAGGAAATATGTTTTACTGCCAGTATGTAAACCACATGTTCAGTGTGGCGGTTTCTTGACAAGAGTTCTGTCTTGACTTGTCACTGGGTTACTTTGGGCAAAAGACTTCACTTTCCCAAACTTGAGCTTCCTTGCAAAGTACAATAATTGCATTGCAGGCTATCGTCTGGATAAATCTAAGCCATCTACCATCTAGTTGGGACTCCATAATGTTAGTTTTTTTCTCAGATGCTTCAGGTTGTGCATTTTTACTTAAAGAAATGCTTCTGCTAGAATTTAATTGGTATCACATTTCTTTAGTGGGTTGTTTGTTTGCCTTTGACCATGAATCTTTTTACAACTGAGATTCTTTCATGCTTCTGGGTTAAGAGCAGAAGTTAAGCCAAGGAAGAAGCAAAGCTGGAATTTAAGGACAGTCACAAACAGCAAGGACCACCCATTGATAGGAAAGAATCACAATGATTTTAAAAGAAAAAAAAAAAGAATATCCTGGGGAAAAATTGCACTGATGTTCATTCCATTGTCTCAAGTCTTGGAGGACTTTAAAAATTACTCAAGGACATGGGCAACAGAGTTGTGATTGCTGGGGGGCAGGAGTCTAAGAGGACCCAATGGTAATGGGAAAAATACAATAAAGATTAAATTTTAAAAATTATTATTTTTCATTATGTTCTTGAGTGCAACCTCAACAAAGAATCACTGTCTCCTAGAAAGATTCAAACAAGTAAAATTAGAGAACTGGAAGATCGAGAAGATGGCAAATAATCATCCACCAGAACAAGAACAAAGAGAGAGAAGCATCCTTATAAACACAGAATAATATTTCAGAGGAGATTCTGCCTGAGGTCAATATTTCCTTAATAGACCTGTCCCAAGGGGATAGAGCTGGTTATCAGGAGATGGATGGTTTAAGAGTTAAAAATTACCTTTTCACTCTTCTCTGCAGATCTTAGTTTTCAAAGATGATTTTCTTGCTAACTCTTTAGTAACAGGGAGTGGCTGATGCATTATGTTCTTTCTCTCCTACAGGAACATGCACTGTGGATTAATGAGGATGAAGGAGTTGTGATTGGCAGAGAAAGAAGGGTAGGAAGTTACCCATGGAGATGAAGCACACAGATTTAATTTAAAATTGATTTCAGTTTCAGGAGGAAGAAATTGCCCTTGTAGCTGAGCATGCTGTTGTGCAGAAATTCCTGTTTTCCATCTGATCAGGACTCTCCTCTCCTTCTGGTGGCCTCCCCACACGCGCGTGTCTTGCACTGAGGGCCCTTGACGGGCCGGTCATTCATTCTAAGGCAATGGAGAGTGGCATGTAAAGTGCATGCAGTCAAAACCACCTCTGTACAGATGAGTTTCCTGAATAAGATGCTTCTGTTTCCTACAGCATCAGGATCTTCTCTAATAAACTTATAGCCTGTTCTTACAAATGATTTTTAAGAAGCAATCAGTGTGGTTTTGCCTCCTCCACACAAAGGGATTTAAAAATAACCAATGTTAGGTTCAAACACTGGATTAAGTGGTATATGTTTTCTAGTGGCTGTTTCTCTTCAAAGTCATAAAGAAAATACCATCACTCAGTGCCATAGTTGCCTCACGTGGCACCTTCCGGTATCTCCGTCCGCAGAAACACTCACTCATTGATCCCATTGATGCCTGACCCTGAAGACAATGTGACCGATGCATGAATTGTGCCAGGCCAGGGACACGTGTGTTAGCTGAGCTTGGGGCTTTGCCAGCCCCACTCCTATCATGTAACAGGAAAGCTCTCAAATAAACACCATATGATTTAATTGAATCTGAACTAAGAGATATGGTTTTTATAGACGCTAATTATAGCAGGCACCCTGGCATATCAGTGCAGTAAATCTCCCTGACGTCGAGCCTTGAGTTGCTACAGCGTCAGTTTATTTTCTCTCTCTCCCTGTTCCTTTGAATCTCAGTTTCCTTCATTCAGTCTCTTTCCACTTATTTTCTCCCTCTGTTTTCTTCCTGACATGCTCAGACTTTACACAGAGTTTCAGTACTTGTTGCCCATTGATTCCTCCTTCAGATCAATAAACATATATGGTGTGGGTATGCATATGCATGCACACATGTGTGCATATGTGTGTGTTGGTGTTTCTGTCTGCAATGGATATGACAATTCAGGATAGAATGATATAATAAGTCAACAAGGCACATGAGGGTAAAGGGAGGGGGACAGGGGATCAAAAAAAGATTCAAACTTCCTGCCTTCAAAGAGCTGGTCATGGGTGATATTGGGGTGGTGCTGGCAGTCATGAAAATGGGGGTAGGAAAGTGATGCAGACAGCTAGCCTTGCCAATATAGGCAGAATAAGGTACAGGCTGTGTGCTATGAAAGCGCAGGTGGAGAAGATTTAATTCTGACTTGGCTAAGCTTTAGCTTCTTTCCCAAGTCTACCTTCTCTTTCAGTTGGGAACAGGATATTTGAGTAAATATTATGAGTAATTGATTCATAATTACATTTATTATTTACTTAAGAAGAAGTGTGGAGCTAAGTGTTTCCAGAGTTTGTTCAGTCACTTGGTTATCTTTCCATGCATTTTCCATCCTTCTTCGACATACTTAGTATTAATGACTTTTGTTCTCATGCTTTATGGCCTTAAGATAGCTGCTGCACTTCCAGACATCGCACGAGTATCCCAAGCTTAAAGGAAGGGCCAAGAGCTAAAGATCTTCTCTTTATTAGGCTCTGGGTTTTTATTTTTTAAGAAACAAAAGTTTTTTCTGAAGTTTCCAAGAAAATTTCCTTATATCCTTGTGATCTGATGTGCATGACTAGCTGTAAGAAAAGACGAGAATGATAAAACCAAAGCTATGATTTATTTCCTGGGGATGGGCGAATTGCCACTCTATTATGAGAAAGTGGGAAAGGGACTGGGAATGGCAGCTGGGTTGGCCACCTATGGCATCTGTGACACGTTCCTCTAACATATTTGGGAAAAGAGATATTTGTCTTATATCAGTTACTGAGGCACCCCCTGCCCTGGCAGATGCCCCTCTCATAAGTACCCTTCTCTGTCATTTTCTTTGCTGCTGGTTATCCCTGGAATTCTTAAACTACAGTTCTCCTGAAACAATATTGCTTCCTCTACGCATACCTCCACGTCAGCTCACAGATCAGAGAGACCTGAGTTTAAATCCTATCCCACATGTACTGTTCACTGGCATTGTGGACTCCAGCAGGTTACATAGCCTCCTCACTCAGTAAAAATACAAATAATAATTTGTTTTTCATTGCATTACTCTGAGGATTAAATAATGAATGCAAAGTGCCTTGCACTGTGCCTCGCCCAGAGGGGTGTTCAATAAGTGAGTTTTCTCTTTTCTTCACATTTTAGACATAAAAATTGCTGATGTGTGTTGAGTACTTACCATGTGCCTGGTACAGCTCTAAGTGTTTCATACAGATAAACTCATTTGACCCTCACAACAATGTAATGAGGTCTGTAATAGCATGATGGGCTTTAACAGCTGAGAAAATGAGAGAGAAAAGTAAATTTGTCTAAGATTCCAGAGATCGTGAGAGGCAGAATAAAGATCGAATCCAATTCTAGAGCCTGGGCACTAACCACTGGGCAATATTTCCTCCCCCACATAGTGTGTTTCTCCTAGGAATGGGTTCATGCCCAGCTTCCAATTAGGCGACAGACTCTCAACGATAGGTAGCCCCAATAATCCCCTTGTGTGGTCATGGAGAAGATTCCCCTCCAAGGGACAGGGAGTCTGTCCTGAGAAGGTGGCACAGCTGGAGAGCAAGATCACACATGGGAGTGAGGAGGAGTCATGCTCAGCGCTGCACACCAGGCTGTCCCCAGAAAAGGGTTTCCTTCTACCTCAGCATGCATTCCAGCACCCAGGTCCCTATGCAAGAACTGCACTCAGAGAAGCAAGGATGGAAAGGCTCCTCCTGCTTCGAAGAGAGACCCCCAGTGATTAGATCACTTTGCAGATGGCGACCACTGAGAAAATGAAAAGATCAATATTAGAACCCAGCAGCATCAAATCATTTTAATATTCTTCCTGAGTATAGATTTTCTAATGGAAATTATACCGAGCTGTGTTATATGGAGAAAAAAGGCCACCTTTCCTTTGGCTTCTGAAAAGCTTACTCAACTGCACTGAATGATTCCAGCCCATGGACATGGGCTGCGACATCAGAACTTCAGGTGCTCCATGGAGTTCAGGAGCTAAAGCATCTTTTGGTTTGAGATCTAAAAATCCAAAGAAGAGAAAAGATCTGAATCCCTGCTCTGTTGGATGTGCTAAATCTAAGTAATCTCAATATCACGGAGACTCTGATGGGGAATTGACTGACCTAAAGCCACACACCTGGTACAGAGCAAGCACTCATGCTCAGCTCTCCCTGCAGGTGCCTGGTCCAGTGCACTGTTTCCTGCCCCTCACTGCGTAGTATTTTGGTTCCTTTCTGCTGCTTCTAATTTGTGGGCCAAAGAAGTGATTAAAAGGAGGCTGTAGGACATGGTGGTGAGGAACACAGGCCTGGGAAGTGGGTGAGACCCAAGTTTTTGTGTTTGAATTCTGCCTCAGTTGTACGGTGGCACGTTCAGGAAGAAGGGGGAACGGCAGAGTCATTGCTGACCACGACTGTGCCTTTCTCCCCGGAAAGGAAGGTTTATTTTGGAAGATGCATCCAGGAGTCCTCTGCTTGCATTCCATGGGCCAGGAAGGTGTGATCTGGCTCTGTCTTGCTGCGAGGAAACAGAGCATTACACTGCGACCTCTGTAGTGGGAGGTAGCATGGGAGACGGGCATAGGACGTGGCTTCTGGGGGTGAGTCAACAGTGTCTGCCCCAGACCACGGCCTGAATTTCAGGGAGGAGGGAGATGAGACCCAGTCTATGGCTCAGCCTCAAGCATAACCAGAGAAGCACATTTCTTACTTCTTAAGAACCAGGGAAATTTAGATCAAGCCTCCATTTCTTGGTACTTCCAAGGCTGTCTCCAAGATATCTTCATGTAGGAGGGAGGTTTACCTCTGCCTTGTAGCTCATTTTCAGTGGAATCAGTCGCACTTGAAGATCACCTTGTTGCCCGTGGGTGCTGTCCTCATGCTCTCCAGTTGACCCTGACCCTGATCTCAGAGACTTTCTCTTTCTTTCATCAACCTCCCCAAGCTCCAGTTATGTACATTTTCCTACAAAGTGAGTTTAGCCCTGACTGGTGTGGCTCAGTGGATTGGGCATTGTCCTGCAAACTGAAAGGTTGCAGGTTCAATTCCTGGTCGGGGCACAGGCCTGGGTTTCAGGCCAGGTCCCTGGTAGGGGATCTGCAGGGGGCAATTCATCCATATTTCTCTTACACATTGGTGTTTCTACCCTTTGTTTCTCCCACTCTTACCCTCTCTCTAAAAACAAATAAATAAAATCTTTAAAAAAAAAGTGAGTTCAGGGCCAGTCTGCTGACATCAAAACCATGGAAAATTCAATGAAAGAATGGTGGCACTACTCTTTCTGCAATAATTGAGTCAGGATGAGTTATGTTCTTTGTGTTTTCCCCTTTTGGGGGGCAGGCTGAGTTTGTTTTCTGGAGTCCTGCTTGTGCCATTGTTTGTGTGGTACTCGGTTCTGAGAGCAGAGCAGATGGGCGTTTGATAAATTAGCTACAGAAAAGCAGGGCACAGTCACGAGGCAGGACACAACCACTCACATATCTGAGAGCTTTGACTCAAGTCTGGGGAGTAGGAAGTAGAACAACTTTTTTGTTAACTAAGGATTCAAAAGAGATTTTCTTCTTGAATTTTTTCACTTTCTCATGTGAATTTTTTTCTTAATTATTATGTTGGTGGAGGGGATAGGTTTCAGTGTAAAATCGTGGTCACCTCCAATGAGGTCAGTGGGATTTTGCTGATTTAAAAAATCTATCTCTATCTTTATCTCTATAGTCAATATCTATTTATACCTGAAACTAATAAAATGTTGTATGTCAACTGTAATTGAAAAATAAAAAAACTGGATGTAAAGGAACCATCTATGGATTTGTATGGGTTTGAAATTTATATCAGCCTTTCTGCTTTGTGCCTTAAGAGAGAGAGAAAATAAAAGGAATCTCCTCTCTATCTCCAGGAGAGTAGAAGAGAAAATAAAAACCTAGCCCGCAACTTGAATGTTGTGCAAAGTTGAGATGCAGGATTAGGGGTGTGGACCACTGTCTCGGATCAATAAAATTTTGTTATGTGATGGCAAATAGGGTGTGATGACACCATCTGGGCTAGAAGTGAGAATGTGATATGAACTAGCACTCTAAGTGGGCTCAGAGCATCGCTTCCTGTCTTGGTTTCAATGCTAATGAAAAGGACAAAACCCCCAAAGGGTTGGTCATCACAGTAAAAAAGATCTCTATCTACATATCTTTATTTAAGAACTTGCCTGCAGTTTATGTTACCTCCCCATTCCATCTACCGACTTTGCAGATGACACAGCGGCATTCCTGAGGTTGCCTTGGGGAAAGAAGCTCCAGGATCTCGGTCACAAATAAGGGCACTAAATGGTTTTTCTTTTCTGCTGGCAATGTCTTTGGGCCTAGAACATGCCCATGTATTTTCTGTGACTCAGTTTCCTTATGTAAAGGGTGAAATTGCGATCTCTTAGATTTCTCAATGCACTGAAGACTTTCTGATGGGCAGTTTTCAGGCAGCTTGTGTAGAAAACACTGCCTGGCTACGGCTTCAGGAAATCAAGCTGTGATTGGAAAGATGCAGCGATCAGGTTTGGCACTGAGATAATTTCACTGCTGATAGAATGTAGAAAATGCCCTTCTAGGACCAGAATGGAAAAGAAGCTACCTGCGTCAGTGCACTCTAGTTGGTGGGTCAGATGACTTAATACATCTATCAGATGGTCACTTAAGGCTCTGATAGATTTCAGCTGATTTTTTTTTTTTTTTTTGTGGTGGTGGCAGGAGGGAAGATGGTGGGGAGAAAATTAATACTTTCACCTGTGCTAATGTTTTCTTCCCCCTGAGTTGTAATATAAGATCCCTTATTAGAGGAATCAAAAGTGGAAGCAATAATTTAGGTTTGATAGCTCATCTTCCTGCAGGTGGAAGCAGAGTGTGACAGAAAAATCATGTGGGGCCATGAGGAGAGTAGGAAAATTCATTCAAGGTGTTCATTACCACATATGAAAAGTCAAATTGATTTTTACAAAGTTGCTTCCTATAATCTTCTAGAAGGGTATGCTGAACAGCCACTTTATTCAAACAACACTCCCAAATATATTCATTAGTGGGTAATGAGAGACTGAGATTTGCATAAAGTTTCTTTAGAGGAAGAACATCACTCCACCCCAATCCCATTTTTCTGGGGACAGTACAAGAATCTGGGGCATTCAGTTCCATGTCTGTCCAGATGAGACTGGAAGCAACCATTCAGTTTTATGACTCTCACTGGATGATGTGGACTTGCTGTATTATTCCAGCCAGCGTGCTCTTTGGTTGTCATTGCCTTGTGAACGTGTCAGAGGAAAATGTGCAGGTACGGCAGTGACTCTAAAACTGGCACATAGCATTTATTAATCCTGAAGAAAAGTCTATGTGCTATTTTTCAATATGATTACTATAAATATGCTAGAACTATTTCTTGAAAATGAACCTTTTTATTACTTTTGTATGAATTTATTTAACAAAACTGTTTAGTCTGTTGTGTCTTCGGGGAGTTCCAGAGGTTAGGTATTTAATTTTAAATATGTGAGGAAACTCTTAATGAGGAATTCAAAATAAAAGTAGTTGAAAAAGCACAGGAACCTTGGAATTCAAATGTTAAAATACATGAAAAAATATTAAATTCATGAATGAACTTGTGACAGCAGTAACATTTTAAATTTCTAAAGACTTACCCTGTATATATAAAAAATATACTGCAGCATCCATTTTTATAAGCATTGTTTGACTCTATTAATATTAGATTATAAAGTCTCAGCCTTAATTCTATATTTGCATTATTTCGTAATTCTTTATTGCTATTTTTAAAGGGTTAAAGAACTTGTACACTTCTACATCAACGCAATAAGGGCCTGCTAGGAAGTTGCTTCAAATGCATTTGAATTGTGTATTAAAACTAACCTGTCAATGTATATGTCTTTGTATAAAGTTCAGTTGTATTGGTCTGTGAAGTTACTTTGTAAGGAAGAAAATGAGCTTAAGAAAAGATATTCGTTTGCATAGCAGAGGAAGAGCTGAGAGAACCATTTACATCATGTTAAGACTTGGCTATTGTCCTCACCACTGTCTTCCTGCCTTTGTGGCTGGGGTTGAGGGAGGCACTGAGGCTGGGTGACCTGCCAGCCTGGTCATCGCATTAGTGTGTCACTGAGTGGCCTAGGCCAAACTGTCATAGCAGACTAGATTGGCCTACAGTCTGACCTTTGCAGAGGATCTCTCCCCATTGCGCTGCAACCACAAAGAACTATTTACTATTCTCTGAACATGGCATTTTCATTGCTATTGTTTTGCCTTTGCACATTCTCACTGTCTAGAATTTCTGTCCCCATTTTCTTTTCTGGTTAAGTCCCTATACATTGTCCAAGCCCCTTCTTTGTGGTCACCTGTCTAGGAAACCTTTCCTGATGCCTCTGCAACTTTATAATACCTCTGTCATTGCCCCAGTCGTCCTGAACATTGTCCATATCTGAACGGACACCTCCACCTCTCCTTACCCTAGGTGTGCAACTTCAGGACAGTGACCTGGGCCTTTTCATTTCTGTAGACTTATGCCTCAACAATACCTGACACTTAAAATGCTTTCAGTTAATTAATTATTTGATCAGTCCTGCCATTCTCAAAGCCAAAAAAGTGCCAGTGGCATAAAAACTCCCACAGAGACCCATGTTAATTCACTCTCATTATGCCTAACCTCTTGAGGGAGCTCACTGAAGCAAACTCCAAGCTGCTGGGCATGTATGATCTGGAAATCTGCCAGCATTTCCCGTTCACATTCTATTCTTTACTGTGATATGTGTCAGGCCCTTTCCACTCACCATCTCATTTAATCTTCACAAAAATGTAGGTGTTAATGTCCTTTATATTTGGGGAAACTGAGGCAAAGAGAGGTTACATACTTGTCTCAAAGTCACAGAACTTCCAAGATGGCAGAGCCAGATTTGACTTTGGTTGGCTGAAGGCTAAAGATGGTGCTTTTGACCACTAGGTTGCACAGACTTTAATACATCCACCACAGAAGGTGTTCAAGTGGCACAATGGAGGGCGGAGGTGGAGAGGGCTGGGAAAGGGTGGCTCGACCTGGGCTAAATAATGTTTTTCACCTGTGGACATAGAGCAGGACCCTATGCCTGGAGGCCTGGATGGGTGCTGAGTGTTTAGGTATTTGGAAAGGCACCCATGGACCTTCCAAAACCAGGGTATCTGCTGTGTCTACGGCCAGTAGCGTCATTGTTGAAGACCAAGTATGATGAGCTTCACACACATACACACACAGACACACAACATGCCCTTAAACAGCGGCTTGTTGGGGACCAGGCAATAGGTTCCACAGTCTTACACAGTTAGTACCAAGGGGAAAGGTCCCATGTGGGGCCCAGCAAGAGGCAGCAGAGCTGATTCCAAAACACCAGTAAGAATAAGCCCCAGAGGACCAAATGTTCATAACTGTGGGCAAGATTTCGGGTGGGAGGGGAGAGGCTTCTAACTGCTCTATGCCAGCCCTAAGCAATGGTCAGAGCCTGGAATCTGCCTGGAATTTGCAATCCTTGAAGACGTTGCTGCTTGCTTGCAGGCCCAAGAGCTGCCAGGAGATCCCAGAACATGCCTGAGAACAAAGAAGCAATAAACACGTTCTGAACCCTTTTACCAATTGGCTCCATCCCAAACCAAAATGAGAAATGAATTACTCTGTGTGTGTGTGTGTGTGTGTGTGTGTGTGTGTGTGTGTGTGTGAAGCTGATGGGAAAGAAAAACCCTGTTTGGGGAATACTCGGTTTGGACCTTTTAAGATTATGGTCAAGTGACAACAGCAAATTTAATTTCTATAAATTGGCCCTCCCAAAAAGCTTATCCGACAAGCTGTAAAATTTTAGCAATTCAAATTTTCATAGGTTCTAATACTTCTGGGAGAAAGGCAAAGTTTTGCTTAACTTGAGCATGTGTTTTCTGTATAGGGAAGCTCATTATCATCATCATCACCTCTGTGTCATTGTCACCAGCCTCCACTGAACACAGTTTATTCATAAGCAACCTGCTGGAAGCTTACAGGTATTATCTATCACTTTTATAACAACACTGCTGAGTTGCTATCCTTGGTTTTATTTTACAGAGCACAAAACTGATGTTCAGCTTGCACAAGTAATTTGTTCAAGATCATACTGCTGGTATTTAAATTCAGGTCTTTTAGACTCCACAATCCATGCTGTTTCTACTGCACTTCCCTGTGTGCAAATATTTATTGTTACTGAGACAGTGTCCCAGGCCAGATCAATGTTCAGCGGTAAGCTATGGGAATGACTGTTTTCTCAATGTACTGGCTTTTTATAGAGAACTTCAGGTGGGTGTGCTATCACCTAAGCTGCGGATCCAGGGGCAAGGGGCTGAATTTCATTTCTTGCTCTCAATCACTTTCTCTGTTCTTTTCTTGGACAAAATATATAAAATGATGCCATTCTCCTTTACCCACATTTCACAAGACTTGGCTAATTTGTGTTGCTCACAATATCTTAGCCACAAGGTATTAACACATTTTGCTAGTTGTTGTTTTGTTTGCTTGTTTGTTGTTAGGTGAAAGTCAGACTATATGTACTTTGTTTATAATTGAACTGCAAGTTCTTTTTATTTTTTAAATTATTTTTCAATTACAGTTGACATGCAATACAATGATAAGACATTACATAACTTAAGTGATCTCCTGACAAATCTCATACCCATCTGAAACCATAGATAGTTATTAGAATATTATTGACTGTATTCCCTATGCTGTATTTAACATCCCCATGACTATTCTGTAACAGCCAGTTTGTACTTCTTAATCCCTTCACCTTTTTCACTCATCCCTCTAACCCCCCTCATCTGACAACTGTCAAAATGTTTTCAGTATCTATGAGTCTGTTTCTGTTTGCTTGTTTGTTTATTTTGGTTTTTAGATTCAGTTGTTGATTGATATGTATTTATTGCCATTTCATTGTTCAAATTTGTTCTTTTTTTCTTCTTCTTAAAGACAACTCTTTAACATTTCAGATAATACTGCTTTGTTGTGATGAACTCCATTAGCTTTTTCTTGTCTGGGAATCTCTTTATTTGTCCTTCGATTCTAAACATTAGCTTTGCTGTGTAGAGTAATCATGGTTGTAGTTCCATACTTTTCATCACTTTGGATATTTCTTGCCAATCTCTTCTGGCCTGCGAAGTTTCTGTTAAGAAATCAGTCTTATGGGAGTTTCCTTGTTGGTAACTAACTGCTTTTTTCTTGCTGTTTTTAAGATTCTCTCTTTGTCTTTAACCTTTTGTATTTCAATCTTGTTGTGTCTTGGTGTGGGCCTCTGGGTTCCTCTTGTTTGGGACTTTCTATGCATCCTGGATTTGTATGTCTATTTCCTTCACCATGTTACAGAAGTTCTCTGTCATTATTTTTTCAAATAGGTTTTCAATTTCTTCCTCTCTCTCTCTCTCTCCCTTCTGGCACCCCCATGATGCAAATGTTTGTGTGCTTAAAGTTGTCCCAGAGGTTCCTTACACTATCCTCATTTTTAGTGTATCTTTTATTTCTGATTGGTCTTTTTTTATGCTATTGATATTCTCACTAAGTTCATCGAGCATCCTTATAACTGGTGTTTTGGACTCTGCATCTGATAGGTTGCTTGTCTTCATTTTGTTTAATTCTTTTCCTGGAGATTTGTTCTGTTCCTTTATTTGGGACATGTTTCTTTGTCTCCTCATTTTGGCAGCCTCCCTGTGTTTGCTTCTATGAATTAGGTAGAGCTGCTACATCTCCTGTGCTTGGTAGATTAGCCTAATGTAGTAGGTTTTCTAAAGGTTCCAGTGGCACCACCTACCTGATCACACAAGCTGGGTACTCAAGTTGCACCCCTTCCATGTGGGCTGTGTACACTTTCCTATTATAGCTGAGCCTTGATTGCTGTTGGTCAGTCAATGGGAGGGATTTACCTCCAGGCTGATCAGATGCAAGGACTGACTGCAACCACCAACCACTGACCTTTGACCTCCATGGAGGATCAGCTGTGCAGGATCCCACCCTACAGCGTGACTTATTTCAGTGGGGTTCTGGTGCTTGCTGATCCATCCTTGAGTGTGTCATTTGTGGAAATGGTTGGGTGGTGCCTCGACATGGTCTGAAACTCCACAGGGTGCACTGGTTCTGGGGCCTCCTGGGTGGTACAGGCCAAGGTCAGCTGTTACCTGTGTTCTGCCCGGGGCCACCAGGCATGAACTACGAAGCAATCTACAGATGGCTGCTACTTGTACTGAGCTTGCTGTCAACTAAGGCTAGCTGCTGCTTGTGCCAGGCCTGGGGCCACCTAGAAAGATGTATGGGGACACACTGAGGCCAAATGCTGCTTGTTTGAGAGGTTTTTAGAAAAATTTGAAGCATGAGTATTGACAGGCCATTCATATGGAAGAGACACTAAAGACAACTTGGTGATTCTGAAAGTCAGGTGGGACAGACCCTCAGGGATCACCAGAGCAGGGCAAACAGTGTGACCCAGGTTGAGGGAGTCTCAGATATGGTGCCTGCCTGCCAGCTCTGTGGCAGGAGGGCTCATCAAAGGAACAATGGTCTTTGCCAGTACTTCTGCCTGCGAGAAAGCTATCCCCACAGCCATCACCTTGATGCCAGACAATTCATTTCCTCCCCATGTGCCTCTGGTGCTGTTCAAGCTGCTGCTCCAGCACTGGGAGCTCAGAGGGAGTGTCTGAGTAAGTCTGGGGGCAGACCCTTTAAAAGGACCTGCCTGGGACTAACAGCCCTCTGTTTGCCTCGGCCTCAATCGCCATTACTTTTTACAGCCAGAAGTTAAGAGTCACTGAAACCCTAGACTGGGGACCCTGGTGTGGGGCAGGCACCCCTCATTCCTCGGGGGAACCTCTGCAGCTGAGATATCTCTCCCAATATTTATCGACCACATATGTGTGTGGGACCAGCCCGTTCTGCGTCTCTGCCCCTCCTCTCAGTCTCGATATAATTTCTTTAATTCCCTAGTTGTAGGACTTCCATTCAGGCAGATATCAGGTGGTTCTGAACATTGGTTTTTTTTATAGTTTAGTTGTAATTTTGATGTGGTTGTGGGGGGAAGTAAGTACTGTGTTTATCTACAATGCCATCTTGACCAGAAGTCTGAGCTACAAGTTTTTCGAAGGATCTCAATGAGAGGCCTGAGGAGATGGCATGGTCAGTTCACCATTTGGAAAGTTCTTTGGGGCCTTCCTAGCACGTCTGGGAGGTTGCAAGTCAGTTTTGTAGTAATGGGATCAACCCAGGAAAAGTGGACAAATACAACTTGGCTCTGTTGGTATCACAGGTGAGGCTAAGGGCAAAAATCACACTTCACATAAAACAACAGGAATAAAACCAAGCATTTATGTACATCTGACCTGTTAACAAAAGGAATCAAAACAAATAAAAAACAAATGGCAACAACAATCAAAAATCCTTTTAGGAATTTTCTAATGTGGTCATTTTACTGAAATAATTTTAGTTATATCCATTAAATTGCTGAATATCTGCCAATCTTCTGTGGTGACATAGTACAGAGAAAACCTGTCCTCAAAAATAGTTAACATGAATGAACACTGTTTTAAAGAGATTTACACAATGAAACCAATAATCCTCAAAACAGTTTTATATCCTTTTCAAGATAAAAAATCTTGGTGCTGAGAAAGCAAGTAACTCGTTCAAACTCACACACTAGATGGTTCTTTGAGTCCATTTTTCATACTTGATTCACTTATTAATTTTTTATTTGTTTAATATATAAATACTGGCTATGATGTCTGGGTGCTATTCTAGGTATTTGAGATGCAGCGGTGAACAAACCCAAAGTGGACCCTGTGCCCATAAAGCTTGTGCTTCAGTTTGGGGTGGCTCCCAAACTCTAAGTATCACATTTAGAATGTCATTTACACCTTCTGAAGCTCTGTGCACGAAAATTCACACCTGTAAAGTGGTGACAAATGCTGGGTCTTTGTGGCAGGCATTTGTTTTAGTAAATTGATTTTACACTGTGAATTCCAGAGTAACAAATGTTGAATGAACTGTCTTGTTTTGCCTCTCACATTTTAGAGGCTGGGAGTCCGTGACCAGGCTGCCAGCATGGCCAGGTTCTAGTGAAGGCCTTCTTCAGAGTTGCAGACTTGGATCCTCCTGTGGTAGAAGTGGCAGGGGTGTTCTGTGGGGTCTTATGTAAGAATACCAGCTCCCTTCATGAGGGTTCCATGCTCATCATGACCTAAGCACATCCCAAATGCCCTGCCTTGTAATACTATCATCTTGGGGGTTAGGGTTTCAACATATGAATTTTGGGAGGACAGTCAGACCATAGCATCTGCCTAAGCTAAGTTACAAAGTGTGAGTAACTAGATGCTTTACACAAAGGAAGGGGGAAATAAAGGACAAGTCAGAATCTTAACTAACTTCTCCCCCACTGAGAACTTCAATGGTCAGGGGTATCAGTGATTTGTATATAAGAACCTAAAATAATTCCTAGAGCAGAAACTGGGGTTGTTAAAGCTTCTGAAATTTTTTTGTGAATTAATTTCAATTGCTAAATGCATTTCCTTAAAAAAGACAATTTCACTCAATTATTCAGCCTCAAGTTTATAAGGATTTTCAACTCAGATGAGGGGGACACATTCAGGCATCTACAAGTCCTTGATTTCGAACACATTTGCTGTGTTTTCTGTTAATAGTAACAAAGCTTCTACTGATGGCAACCAAGGACATTAAAACACAGAGCACATCCACAGGCATGGGGAAATTAATCAGATGGTTAATCAGCTTTGAGAAATGGGCTTCGTGTTAGAATACATTGGCCAGCCTCTTCAGGGTGCACCCAGGATTTCATTCTAAACCACCTACCCCGTCTTGTGTAGAGAGACTCCTCTGTGCAACTCGTACATACAAAATTGCCTCTGTCGCTGGGACAGCTTTCCTGGACAATGGATTGGCTGTGTTGTTTCATCAAAAAAACACCAAGAGCCACAGAACTGATGTCCATGTCATAGTCTGGTGACTGGGACACCTTGGAGAAGAACACCCAGTAAACTCAGGGGGGGCCGATGGTGTTGTGTTCGTGCTGGGTGTGAGCCCCACGCTGCACACCAGTCCACTACTATTGATAATACCTGCATCTGGTGTCATTGGAGAGGCCCCCCAGGCCCACCAACTTATTGAAATCATGCACCTTTTACCTGGATTTTCAATATGCTCTTGTATATCCCTACTGATGCTTGTGCAAAAAAGAATTGCTGGTGCCATGTATTCGCCTTGCCTGTGTTCTCCTGAGCCCAGTCAGCTTCTGCAGGTGTGAGTTTGAAGGGAACTGGGAGCTGGTTTTCTTACTTTACACAAGAGAATATGGAGTCCCAGAGACCTTGAGCACCTGGCCTAGGTCGTAGCTACTTATTCTTAGAGTCAAGAACAGAAACTAGCTGTTATGATTCTTGGTCTTGGGATCTTTTCACATATTCATTCAACAATTGATAAGCACTTAAACCAGTTCTTTGAGGAACTGAGAACATGGAGACTAAAGGAGGTCTCTGTCTTGACAGGTCCTAAGGTCTTTGTTGCTATGATTGCGGACACACTGGGAGTTAACATCAAAGGGAGAGAGATCTTTGGCTGCTTAGAGAAAGAGGATGGTTCCCATCCTCCACCAAATGCAGCTCAAGCCAAATCAACACAAATCCAGGATTCACTTCACTAAAATCACTGGAAATCAAGGTCAAAGAAACTAAGGCCAAGATATTCAATACAAGTACTTTCTTCTCCTGAGAGGCGAGCTGAAGAACAGCCTCAAGTGACAACTGAGGGACTCATGCTGGACCTTGTCACCCTCCCCAGCAGTGTTGAGGATGAATCACACACCAGAGAACAACGGGGCTATTTCTTGAGGGTCATTTGTCAAGTTGACATCCCTGCCTAGAGTTATTTAAGGCTTTCTAAAGCCACTCCTTTCCCTCCCTGCTGCAGGATGCACCTGCGAGGCTGTTGAGTTGTGGTTTTGCTCAATAGCATTTTGCTATCCCTTAAGGCCATGAATTACTCTTCTGTCCCTGCCTGCATGGACTTTGCCTAATACAAAGATAAGGGAGCTTAGAGAGGATGATAAAGAGGAAGAGGACGGTGAGTTCCTCTAGGATCTGTGGGCAGACTTTCTCTGGAGGTGGGCTTCTTGCTGATTTCTGAGGGTGCTCTTTTAGGCAAGAACAGCCTGAGTATGGGTGGCTGGACTTGAAACATAATTGTGATGCTTTCACAACGCCAGGTCTCCCTCCTGAAGCAGAGCTATGCACCTTGCCAACTACTTAGAGAAAAAGCTGGTGTGTAAGATGAGTGTGGCTTGGGCAAAATGGTTTTCTGATACAGGTAAATGACTTAAGGGAGAGAGCATTTGGAGAGGAATTAGAGGAGAAAAATATAAATAATTAGAATAGCTGGTGAATGGACTTCTGAAAGTGGTTAGGGAAATTGGAGTTGTTGAGTCTAGGGAAGGGAAGGATGAGCTGAGAACCAGCTTGATTACAGGGAAAATAATTGTGTGGAGATTAGTGGTCGTTTCCACTGAAAATCTGATATGGGATAGAGAGACTTAAACTGCTGCCTGAGTATTTTTAGTGTATGCTGGCCTGTCAGGGACATTGCATTGTTTTTATTCATGAGGTGGTGGGCTTCCTTCCTTGGAGATTTGCATGAATGAAAATGACATCCTCCCAGCTGGAGTGCTTTAGGGAAAGTCTTAAATGGCACATGAGTCTCTTCCCTTCACACTGCCCAGCTTGACTCTTAGGTCTCAATCAGTTTGGCAGAGTTAAGAGTCATTCTCTTGACATTCTAGGATATTCCCTCTCTCCCCACTTCCAACCTATCTTTCATATTGAGGTCCTACTTATCGTCCTTACATTCATCTTAGGGCATGGCAATGTCTTCTTCAAAAAACATCGATGTCTCGTTCATTTATTCCTTCATCCATTCAACAAATATTGAGTACACACTGTATCGAGCACTTACCGCGTGCCTAGCATCATACGAAGTGTTGGGCATACAGTGTGGCACTAAATGCAGTAGAGCCTAAAAAAGTCATTCACTCTTCATGCTCTTGTCCTGGAATTTTAACATGGCTTTCTGACTTGACGTCCACTACAAAACCTGCTCCTCTATCAGCCTGGTCTACTTGCTGTGCCCAACCCAACCTGGACCTCGGCTCTCTCATTACTGATGTATAGAATATCCTTATCCAAGGCCCAGCTCTCCTTTGAAAATAACACAGGCTTCTGTGGCCACTTGCGGGGCACCTCAGCCCCCTCAGTACTTACATGGCAATAGATATTTCTGCCCGAGTACAGTTCGCAAACTGGATCGCGGCCGTGCCCATGGTGACCACTTCTGCCCTCCCTCACTATGGATAAGACCCAAGAGAGCCATGACCAAGTGGACCTTCTTTCCCTATTCAAAGCTCTGCTGTGAGCAGTGAGGAGAAGGTGGGTAGGGAGGGAGGTCAGCTCAGGTGTTGGCCAGTGTTTTCAGAGCCTTTTATACCACTAAAAAAGGGTGAGGATATCAACTCTCTCAACTTAAAGGGAGAAAGGATTTTTGGAATTATTTAATAAAACTTCCTAATTTTACAGATGTGGAAACTATAGACAATAAAAGTGGATTTACCCAAAACCACAAGGTGAAATCACAGCTGAGTCCATTCTGTTCTCCTTGTCCACAAAACTATTGTGTTAGTCCAACAACTGGAGTCCTAAAGAACTTGACATTTCAGGACAGACATGAAAGAAAGAGGAAATGTATTAGTTTCTTAGTGTGGCTGTAACAAACAATCACAAATTCAGTGGCTTAGACAACACAAATTTATTATCTTGCCATTTGATAGGTCAGAAGTCTGACACAGATCTAACAGTTAAAATCCAAGTGTTTTCAAGCTTTATTCCTTTCCGGAGAATTCAGAAGAGCATCTGCTTTCTTGCTTTCTGGTTTTTAGAGGATGCCCACAGTCTTTGACTCGTGGCTTCGTTCCTCTGCCTTCCAAACCAGCAATGGTGTATGGGGTGCTTCTCACATTGCATCATTCCACTCCTTTCTGGACTCCCTCTTCTACTTTTAAGGACCCTTGTAATTGGGTTCACCTGGACAATCTTCCTATCTTAAGGTCAGCTTAATAGCAACCTTAAGTCCCCTTTGCCATGTAATAACATATCCGCAGGTTCTAGGGACTGGCATGTGAACATCTTTGGTGGGGTCATTAAGGAGTAGGAAAGTGAGAACAAAGACCAATTCACCCTCTCACCTTCTTGATTTCTCTAATTTCTTTGTCACCAAAGGAGGTTAGTTTGAAGATGTTCTAGATCTCTGTATTCAATCCCATGTTTCTCTTTTGAGCTGCAATCTGATTAACATGGCCAAGACACAGAAGAAAGAAACAAAAATGCCAAAATTTATAAAAAAGGAGGTTCACAAATGTTGGTTAAAATAGGGTGAGGGCCAAGGGAAGACTTGACTAGCTTCTGAGGGCCTGGAAAGGCCCAGACTTAAACACTGTGGGCTTAATTTGTCAGAGTGGAGAGTTTATATGAGATATCTACATGAAACCCAAATGTTTGCTACCTTAAGTGTTTGCCTTGAAGTAGGTTTATTGGTTACTAAAATCAGTTAATGAGAGTGGGGGAGTAGAGAATATCCTGGACAATTTCAGGTTGGGAGGGTTCCACAGACTCAGGCCTCTCAAAATGTAAAGGACCTTAAGAGTTTCCTTGTCTGGCCTCACACCTACTGCAAGACCCTCACAAGACCTTTGACCTCCCACCATTGCCCTACTTTGTGAAGCGCTGGCCACGTGTTGGAAATCACTTAGATTCCCTTAGATATTCCTCAGTTTGCTGAGTTATGATTTTCTGTGAATCCCAAGTTTCACCTTTAATTAATTCTTGGTATCAGTAGGAAAATCAGGTAAACTCTCCCTCCTGAGCTTTTCTCCGCCTGGATGTTAAAAGGTTGGCTGTTGTTGTATCTTCATGTGGAGGGTCTGAGTTACCCTAGACCACACTTAGTATTTAACCCTCATTTGTGAGGCTCTGAAGATATGGAGGAAGATCCAAAAAAGGAGTCATCTGCCAGTAGACTCCGTGGCTTCACAGAACTCTCTTTTCCTCGAATACTGTGGTGGCTGCTGTTTAACCCACCTTGAGCCCCTACTCCTACTTCTTTTGGTAAAACAGTCCCTATCCCCCTGGTCTCATGGCACACATGGCCCAGGAGAGCCAATCACATACCTCACATGCTTAGCTATAGAGAAGGGGTCAATCAGCATTATACCTCGGGGTATGAGGCCACAAGCTATGAGGAGGTGAGCTCTGCCATGGCCACGTCCCCACCGCACAGAGGAGCTGGTCTGGGGAAACGGCATTAGGCGAGTGTAAAAAGGAGAGAAGAGTGAGAGCGTCCTGAGGGTGTACCTCAGTCCAGCCGCCCTTTTTACAGTTAAGCGGTGTAAGATGTATTCCTTCCTTTTGTAACTCATGGATCCTGAATAATTCATGGACTTTCTTAATTTTCCTGTTTTCTAGACATTAGAAAAAGGAAACTAAAGATCGGAAACTGCCAGTCTCAGAGTCCAACCTGTCCATGATGGTAGAGGGAAGAATCAGAAGGAAGAAAGCATGGGAAATCATGCAGATGAGAAATAAAAGGGTCTTATGTGTGAGATCCTGTGAGATGGGTCCCATAAAAAAGTCATGCAGTCTAGCTACCTTTGCTCCTTTTAGACCTTAACTTGGTTAAAATAAATTATGGCTCCAAACTCACATAGACTCAGGCCAACCTTGGGGTCCCAAAGTGAGTGTTTTTCTATTGTGTGGTCATGGTGCTACTTGTTTATTAAAAACCAGAAGTTTAGAGAGTACTCAGTAGATTCATTGGTAAGTCCAATGTTTTGGTAGCCAAGGAAGAAGAAAGAAAGAAAAATAGAGGAAGGGTTGAGAAGTGAGAAAAGTCGGAGAAATAAGGAGAGAGAGAGAGAGACATGACTCCATCAATAACATGCTGATTGAATATCTCCTATGTGCGTGAGACTGTGCTAGTTTCAACTTGCCATTCCAAAGCAACAAGCAGAAACTTTAGTTGTGACGACAGATGCTAAGAGTTAGGTGTGTCTTGTGTTAGAAAACGCACACCCAGGTATGAATGGTGAGCAGAGTTGTAAGTGGACAATTACTCACGATGGCTGTTGAGGAAGAAGCAAAGCTGAATGAGCACATATTCAAACTGGAAGTTAAAACATATGGAAACTGTTTTTATGATAGTCATTTAAAACCTGAAACAGTCTGTACAAAGAGGCTGTGGCATCTCCTTCAGGGAGGCGCTGAAGAGCAGCTGAGATGGCCTCATGGCTGCCTCACGAGCTGGGTTACGGTCTGCCTCTCCGCTGTCACACCTGCTTCTTAGTAACACAGTGAGGGAGGCACACTATCCCTTTGACTCTTAAACACAGTCTGCCTAACATATATATATTTTTTTCTGGTGGAGTTAATTTTTCATGTTTGTTTTGTGAAGAAAAGCCTTAATATATATTCTTTCTTTCTTTTTTCCAGTAAACAGTCAAATGAAATGTATACAACTTTGTCCAAACTTTCTAAATGCTTCCAGATTTGGATATGGTGTTTTTGTAGCTTTTAGAAAGTCAGGATGGATCTGAAAGGCCAGAAGATACCTGAACTTTTGACTCTGCCCTTCAGCTCCACATACTGTGTGGGCATTGTTTTATCTTCAAAATGGGAAGACAAGAAGCCATTCTTTAGCCCTATCTTGCTCACAGAGACTTTCCCCTCCTGCAGACATTTCCCCCCACCCCCAAGCTGAACAACACCCCAGGAAACCATCACACTATTGTGAAAGCACTAATCGCTACGTGCCACTCGGTTTTCCTTCCTGGTCTGCGTCACGGGCCCCAGCCCTGTTGTTCCCACATTGTTTCTGTCATCATCCCAAGGAGCATAACTCTTGATCCCGAGTCTGGGCAGGACAGCTGGTCTCAGCACAAACTTTTATGTAAGTAGCTGTGGGGAGAGTTGGCAATAAACAAACATTTTTTTTAGCCTTTGATTTCTCTGCAGCCTTGAATATTTTTTTCTCTGGACTTGCTGCAGTGCCCTTCAAGACAGTGGCAGGTTCCCAGCTTAGAAATGTCTTACACTGCATTTCTAGATACCAAAATCAGAACAAAGTAGACCAAAGTGTTCAAAGAAACTGAATTATTGAGAATGAGGGCATTTAGATGGATTTCTCTACAAGGGAATTTGAGGCAGCATTTCAAAAGCTTGTCCACACATCTGTGCTGCTGGTAACCACTGGCAAATCACATGGTCACCTCAGTGCCATGGGTGGAAGGGGAACCAGAAGATGGTAGCAATTTACCTGGGAATGGAAAAGAGATTTGAAGGCTACCGAGTCCTGTCTTCCAGAGTCAAAGTCAGACCCACTGAATGAAAGAAGCATATAGCTATGAGGACAATGGGACTGAGTATTTGTAGACTCCATTTTTGTATGGGCCACTCACTTTATCTGAGAAACTCAAATGAAGAACAATTTATAATAGTAGCCTCAAAACCCTCTGCCTCTAACTCCCATTGCTGAATTTAGTAGAAATCCCACCCAAATAGGCAGCTCCTGAGGTTTTCTTGTAGGGACAGTCAGACAGGTGGGATGAGCTCCCTGTTCACCGGCAGGCAGTCCTGGGGGCCAAAGTTGTTGCTTCTGTGGCTGACAGATGTCACCTGTGAGGGTACCTGGCATCAGCTGCTTGTCTGAAACATTCGCTTTCCCCTCCTCTACAACAGTCTCCATGGTGAGGCCCCTGCCAGAATGACCTCGAGCCCTCAGTTCCCCGCAGTGGATAGCTGCTCTAGGCCCTCCCATTGCTGACAGCCAGGGTGATTTCTCTGCACCTCGGAATAACTCAAATCGTTTCACTATGAATTACTGAGTACAGTTGTTATTTTGGGGGTTAGTGGGGACAGGAAGCACATCCAGAGTTTTTTTAGTTTTCCTTGAGTCTACTAAGAGTCCTAAGATCGAAATTATTGCCTATATTCTGGATACGTTACTACATGTTCAAGGAGCTTCTACTCTGCTCATTGGCAAGGCTGTGTCTGTGGCTGTAATGGTCCCACCTCTTTCATCATTGTTTCTATTAACATCCAGAGAACTAAGGTAGAGCCACCTGGAAAGGGAGGGGCTTACTTACCTAAGGCCACTTACTAGTCTTTGGTCACATGGAGCTAGGATTGGTTACAAATTTTTCAGGGTCCAGTGCAAAATAGAACTGTTGGACCCCTTTTAAAAAATATTAAGAATTTCAAGATGGCAACAGCTACTTAGCTACAGGTAAGCCCTATGCAAATACACAGGTTGCACACCATGAAGCTGCCCTGAGTGTAGCTTTTATTTGACATCTCTAGTTTTCAGAGTGAAGTGGCTGGAAGAGCTAAGTACTTTGAGGGCCATATAAGAAAGTATGACAGAGATACATCAGTTGGATGCTTCCAGCAGGGTACTCTCACAGGGTAGTGACTTGTGGGGTCACTATAAATAATAGGTACCATTCTGAATACTTATGTATGTCAAATGATTTCATAAATAATGAATATCTATTAAATCATAAATCCTCACAACACCCATACTAAGCAGGCACTATTATTTCCCCTGCTTTACAGGTGAATAAACCAAGGCACAACAGAATTTATGAAAACATTGATTTATAGTTTGTTCTCAACTTTGAGATAAAGAATCTATATTTTTCAAGCCTACCTGGGACTTACTGGACCTGGAGGGACCGAATCATGCTAAACTCACAGATAATTGATTTATATGCTACAAAACAAATGTATACCTACACAATGGCAAGCACTACCACTCCAGTAACTGAAATATTTATTTCCATGATCCAGGGCATCCCTTTGGGTAGTAAGGTGCCAGGGGTGACTGAAGTCAGAATCGGAAGGTTTCTCAGGGAGCACAGAATCAAAACAAAGCTAATTGCATAATCTCATGGGAGACAAGACTAATGCCAAATCTGGAAAGTCAGCCTCCTTGTGCATTATGCACTCCTTCCTGATGGATGGAGTGCTCCCATCTGCTGAGCACAGGGTATCTCTCTTGCATGGTGTCACTCCCACCACCTCATGCCAGGCCAGTCACAATACAACTGAGTGGGTTGTCCCTTTCTTTACGTTGTTGCATTCTGGTCTGGGATTTTTATCCCAAGCAACATGGTCCCAGCGTAGCTTATTTACAAACCAACTCTAAGAATGCTTAATACATAGAAAACCTATTGATTTCTATCAATTTCTACTTCTGAGAGCAAAGGGAAACTGGACCTCTGTGTGCTGCCCAAATTTAGTGTATAAGTAGTTCTAAAGAGCAGAATGTTAAAGGAGAAGGAAATTATCTTGGCTCTGTTGCTAACATAGGATAAGATGCCAGGCTGGCCCTTTGGAGGTAAATTAAATCTCTAAGAGTTCCACCTGAGTGATATTAAATAATTAATGAAACTGTACTTGGATAAGCTTCAAGTAGGACTGAGAAAATAGCCATAAAGTAAATGACTTTTACACCAATGGAATCATTATTTAAAAAAATTTTTTAAATCCTCACCCAAGAATTTTTTTTTTTCATTGCTTTTAAAGAGAGAGGAAGGGAGAGAGAAACATCAACACCGTAGAGAATATGGATTTGTTGCCTCCCGTATGCATCCAGACCTGGGGTTGCAGACACCCACGCCCCAGTCAGGGACTGAGCTGGCAACCTTTAGGTTATAGGATGATACTCCAACCAGCTGAGCTATACCAGCCAAGGTGAGAATTAATTTTTTGTTTTGTTTTGTTTTGTAAAGTATGTGATTGTCTAACTGTTATGCTGTATACCTGAAACTAATACAAAATAATGTTAAATGCAAACTATAATTGAAAAAGAAAATTTAAAAGAAAAAGTATAGGATTGGGGCAGCAATTAAAATGTTCTTAAGTTGTGACAATAGCACAATGTTGTGACTAAATATCATTTCCTTGTGTACATTAAAGGAACCAATTATATGAGGTCTGTCCGGAAGGTATCCAGACATGTAATGTGAAAAATGGAGACATTTAGTGAAGATAATACAAAATGCAAGAAACATTGTACATAGGACAATGATGCCTCCATCCCCTTCAAAGTAGGCACCCTGGGACCTCACACAGTTCTCCCAGTCACCATCAGTTGCCCCATCATATTTACCTTAATCTCATTGATGATTTGAAATCTCTTCCCTTTCAAAGGTGATTTTAGTTTTTGGAAAAGCCAGAAGTCGCAGGGTACCAAATCTGGGCTGTATGGGGGCTGAGTCACCTGGATAATTTGATGTTTCACCAAAAAACTCTGCATGAGACGTGATGCATGAGCAGGTATGTTGTAGTGATGAAGTTGCCAATCACCAGTGCCCATAGCTGTGGCCTTCTGAATCATCCCAATAGTTCCCTCAGAGGAACATTCAAGGTTAATGCAAAATCTGATGTAGATTCGCTGCTCAACTCGCTCAGTCGTTTTGAATGCAATGGCCACACAGTACACATGCTCACTCAGTGGTGTCTGCCACCCCACTGACTGTCACTGTTCACACGTGCACATTCCAATCCACTCTACTTGGCTGCCAGGTTAGATCGATGTTTCATGAACCATTCTTATTATATTAACAATGGTTGGACTTTTTCTGCATAGGCCTCATATGATATATGAAATATTAGGTTGGCCAAAAAAGTATGTTTAGTTTTTTTACATAAAATGAAAGACACATTTTTTATTTTCATCAATAACTTTAGTGATTTGGATATTTTGAGTATGTGGGCTATCTCCTGCTATTGGCTTCTAGTGAGTAGAGGTCAGGGGTGCTGCTAAACATTTTCCACTGCATAAGACAGCCCCACAGCAAAGAACTATTTGGCCAAAATGTCAATAGTACCAAGAAACCTCACAAGTTACCTTTGACACATTCAATCAGCCACAGCACCTGTTACACGCACTTGCACAAATCTTTTTTGTGTGTTTCAGTTGTGTTTTTACCTTTCTTGAAATAATAAAACATAATAGGCCATAATGTTGTATATTTTCTTCTATCTTCAAAATTAAAATGACTGCACAAAAATTCACCAATTTTGATTTTTTTTAAATGTATGCTGTTATGACAGCTGTCACAATACAACCTAACAAAATGGTTTTGAATGAAGTTAATGACAACTAAGAACTACTAGAGTCATTACATGGAAAAAAAACTAAATGAACTTTTTGACCACCCCAATATATTCCAATAAAGCTGTTATAAAAATTGATGAAAGTAAATAAATAACACTTCAGTCAGAACAAAAAAATAAATAAAACAAAAACCCAAGAGAGACAGTGGGTGCTTTGAGGGGATGATTTTTTTATTGCAAGTCTGTTTTCCAAGTGTGTATTATTTTTGTAATTATAAAATAATCAATACATGTTAATATTATTAAATACTTTAAACAAATAAAGATATACCATTAAAAAAATTGTCTGCAATTGGGAACTTATTCCCGATGGGAGGGATGGTCCCAGGCAGGTCAGTAGGCTCCGGCTGCTGGGGACGCACTCGGGGGAAACCAGAGACCACGAAGAGCAAAGTGGCGAAGGCCGAAGAGGGGCCTCAGCGGGCCAGAACAGGTGTTCCTTTAGGCGAAGCTCACCTAGATAAAGTTCTGCCGAGGTCCCTTCCTAAGAAGGGGTCTAAAAGGACCAGAATCTTCTACTCTTTCGTTAGGAGGGGATATTATTTGCAACTGATTTTATGTGTGCTCACGTTAACTAAGTAGATTGGTTGGATATCAGTCCGTGCTGTGGATTTTGCTTTTCTGTCCTAATGTCTTTTGCTCCATTATAAACGCCAGTTAATAGAACCCTTCCAACATTGTGAGAAGCGGGAGCCAACTGACCAGCACATGGACACTGTCTTCTCTTTCCTAGGAGGTGGTTTCATTATATCCTTTTGTAAAAGAGGAAATGGTGGCTCACAGGTACTCGGTAATTTTCACAGCTAGGCGACTCACAGGTGAGGGGCTCAGATCTGAGTCTGAGAACTCTCTGGCTCTTCCCCCTGAAGCATCCATGGCGGGGAATCAGGCAAGCAGCTACCCTCCTATGCCAGCAGCCAGCCAGGCTCATTCCTATCTGCAGCGTGCCCTCCACTGAGCTGCCCGTAGCTGCCCCCTCTGGCCCAACCACAGGTTCAGGCCACCTGAAGCTCATTGCTTTGCCTACTCACATGCGGTAACTGAGAGAAGCAGGAATATGGCTTGTGATTTCCTTACCTACTTGTTTATGTTCAAATAACCCTTTCAAAGCAAAACCAAGACACAACACTACTATCCCTACTACTCCTCCTACTCGTTTATAGCCGAAGCAGGGAATCAAACAGTGCTCCCATAGCATCTGCTATGGGTCGGTTACTGTTTTAATCACGTTATATTCATTCAGTTAGCCCTATATCTTCATAAAGCAGTTTCTTTGTGTTTATGTGTTCATGATAAAGGATGCTAGATTTTCACTTTTCCCCTGCTCCAGCCTCTGAATTTCTCAAAATGAGTATTAGCAGGGCCTGACCATGGTAGAATTTCACCCTGACATGTGGTTCTAGAAATGGCCCTAATCTAAAGCCTGCCTCTTTGGCAAAGGGAGGGGCCGGACAAGAAAGCCGGGCTTTGAGGTCCTCCCTGGACTTCCCCAGCCTGATCTCCCTGGGACTGTTTCTCAGAATCTTGGTTTCTTCCCTCCTTCCTCTTGTTTGGCTCCCACTCCCTGCTCCCGCCCCTCCCCCCACCACAGAGAGTAACATGCTGACTACCCTGTGTACCAGCACCCTGCTCTCCTCGGCCCTCAGACCCAGGCCCCATCTCCAGGGACTCCTGTACTCTTTCCTGCACCCTAGGAGGGTGGAGACTGATCCCATGCCTGGGGCTCAAGGAGCAAAGAGTGGGGGAGGGGGGAGAATTTGGCTCTGGGAGACCAAAGACACTCAAAACCAAGCCTTGTGCAGAATTCCTGTCAAAAATCTTGGCTTTAATAAGCTGCAAATTATGTACACTATCCAATTTTACTTTCTTCTTCTCTCCTACCAAATGCAAAGGATTTGAGACTTAAGAGAAACACAGCATCCTTTACTTGATTATCTTTAAGTCTCTCGTTTCAGAATTTAGAGAATCTCAGGAGTGGGGAGAGGTGAGGGCAGGGGAGTCCCTGAGGCAGGAATCAGAAGCTGTCTACAAATAAAAGGGCATGTGCAAAGCCAGACTTGCTAAGGACTTTATAATGTTGAAGGTGGTTCAGCCCAAAGGAAACACAAAACAGAAGGCCAGCCCACCTCACTGTGACGTTATTGCCCTTAATAATTGTACTGGGTGGTGCACCTCCAGGACTTTGAAACAGGAAATAAACAAGATTCCAGGGGCTACAGCAAGACAATAATGACAGTTTTGGAGTGCAGCTGCAGCCACTTTCTGTGATTAGGCCTCTGTCCCTCCCCTTGGCCTTGACAATGGGCCTAGGATGCTATTTGATCCCTAAGGCTTTTCTTCCACCCAGTTCAAGTACCTGCTTGCAGGCGTCCCCCTGCCAAGCACACAAACAAACTTTAAATAACAAAGGAAAACACTGGTAACAAGGTCCAAGGCAGGCCTGAGGCGGGATTTCCCAGAGTTTGTTTTGAGAGGCAACCTGCTCTCCCCACCAAAATGGGAGGAGTCGGGAACCAGGTGGAAAAGCCATGAGTCAGGTCCAGAGAATTTCAGTTTCAACACCCACTCTGCAAGAGGCTGTTTAATTATACCTGTTACCTTCAATGAAAAGGTCACCCATTCTATAGTAAATAATTGCCGGCTGCTTCACATGCTATTCTGTTTCTAATTCTTTCATGTTTCTGGTTAATTTTTGTAGGAAAACCATGATGTGTTTCATTTTGTCTTATAGGATGGTAACCATAGCCTATGGTCATTTGGTGAGCTGGACCCATTTGATGGATGTTTTTGTAAACAGCTCTGTGTAGAATTGAAGGGTAGGGGTAGACGGCATGGTACTCAATTAGTAGTTCAAATTTTGGTGTAAATTGTCTCACCAAGTCAAAGTTTCACTGAATGATTGGAAACCAATTGAATAATCACTGTAGTCTGAGCAAAGAAGGAAGAAAGGGTGGAAGCTTCTAGAGAGAACATTCATTCATTCCACTCTGTGGCTGCAGTCAGAGTCTCCCAGCTCCCCACCTGCTGCCCTCAGCCCTCAGAGTGACCAACCCAGGAAGGTCAGCAGTGCCATCTTATGACCTGCCAACTCTCTCTTCCATAAGATGCCTTAGTCGAGAGTCATGCTTGGCCTTGCCGCGCCTCTTGGCTTTTCTCGTTACCATGATAACAAAGGGGAAAGAGGAGAGTTGCTAAATTTACTCTATAACTGATCACCATTTAGCCCCTTCATGTCAAGAGCCTAATTGTTAAGAGTCCAATTTCTTGGAGATTATTTCTAGAAGAGATGAGGGGAGTGGGGGATTGGTAGTAGGAGGAGTTGTCAAATGTGTTTTGATCATTTCCTCACCCTTTTTTCTATGCTTTTTTCTACACGGGACTCATTCAGCTTTTGTCATAAGCTCCTTAGTAACCAGAAGCACATCATCTGTAACTGTGTTCAGAGCTGACCCAATTTCCTAGGGCCCGAAGCTTAACTATGGGGGCTTCATATAAGAAAATTAAATATTTATTCAGAGTAAGGATAGAAATAAAAATAAATTGAAAAAATTTAAATGCCAACTAATACCACAGACATCACAAAAATCCAGAAAAAATAACATATTGTCTTTATTAACTAACTGTCTGACATACCTCTATAACACTGTTTTCCCCACACATTTTTGGCTACATAGTCTTTGATCGCCACTTTATATAATAATAATTTTATAGAAAAACAATAGAAAGATAATTCAGTTTTTCCTCTAACATGTTAATCAAAAAAATTTTTAAGTTTTAAATAACTGGGAGGCATAAACATGTGACTCACATGGGAACATATGTGTAATTTATAGTATTAATGTAAGCTTATGCCCTGCAGACACAGAGAGAACTTCCTTTTAAACTAGATATCTATGAGAATTGAAATCTCTCTTTATAATTTCATGTATTATGACAGGAGGAATACCCACTGACTAGCTTCTGTCTCTATAATCCCAAGCCTTCGTGATCCTCCGTTTCTCACATCTTTACAAAGCCAGACTTTGACTTCGCGCAGCACATTTGTATCTTGGTGTGAAGTCTGGCTGTGTGCCTTCATATCATGGTGCTGGTTGAATTGGCATAGTGGGTCCTAAGAATATTTCTAGAAACAATCCCTATACCACAATGAATAGCAATAACCTAACTTATATACAGAGGTAAATGTGAACCATTTGAACGTAAACCCAAACCAAATATTTCCCCAACACTCCTTTGCCTCAGCAGAACCCCAAATGTGCTGCGGTACTCTCAGGCAGCCCCTCACAAGCCAAGTGTGGCAAAGGGGAATTCCAAGTGGAAGCGAGTCTTAACTGATTTCAGTTAAAATATTTTACTTTTGCAAATTTTACAAAACTCATGTGGGCATGGCCCTGTAGCTTTAAGCTTCATGAATATCACAGTAAATTTGCCTCTGCTTATATTCTTTTGAAAGCCCAGTTCAGTGCTTAATAAATAGCTGTTAATTGAAGAAATGGAGAAATTAATCTGTAAAAGACAATGAAGAGTGATGAAAGAGGACATCCAAGTTGAGGCTACTCCCAGCAACGCATGTGCCAAGCAGTGTCTCAGCCTGTTGTGGGCCCAAGAGAAGGCCAGTGGCTGCCACGAGAAACTTCCATGGATGCTGTAGGTTGGAGATCTGGATTTTGGACCATAACATTTTGCAAAAGCACAGAGTCACCTTGGCAGTTAGTGAAGGTAAGAGGACAGCCTGCATATGCCAGAGAAAAAGAGAATAGAGGTTAGGTAGAGAGTTAGGAGATAGAAGGACCAAAAAAGAATTTTCCTCAGTAGGTTTCCAACTCTTCCCCCAGCAACAGGCAATTCTGTTTGTAGCCTGGAAGGAGAGCAGGTCAGAGGTCACCTGTAAAAAGGTCAATAAAGGCTTCCAAGGTGGCTTACCAATCATGACGGTTATCTGCTGGTCCTGGAGAAAATCCTTCGCTTGATCTGAAGATTCTCCTGTGTTTTTAGGAGGCCTCTGTGGTTAGCTTTTTTGAGGGGTAAGGAAATAGGTTTATGGATGGGAGTGTGATCTGAGAGAATCATTAGATCTGAGAGATGAGATCTGTTTCAGAACTTGGGTAAAACTTCATGTTCTCCATTTCCTAGTATTCTAGGGTTCCACTGTTCTCCTGTTTGTTTGTTGATTTGATGACTGTGTATTGACTATATATTATTGATAGCTCCTACATGCCAGGCAATCTTCTAGTTCTGAGGATACAGCGGTAGATAAGACTGGTAAAGCCCTTGTTCTCACAGAACTTCCATTCTAGTTAGGGGATAAATAGTGTACAAAAAACTGAATAATATGTATCAGTTCTAGTTTGTGATAAGTGTCCTGAAGAAAATAAAACATGGGGAAGGGATATAGGTTTGGTGTGATACATATGTGTGTCAGTAACAGCAATTTCAGGAGAGTGTTCATTGTTGAGGAGATGATCCCTGGACTGGAATGGCAAGACGAAGGTAGGTAAGCAAGCACCTGGTCGGGAATGATCCAAAGAGAAAGGAATGCCAATGCGAGGGCCCTGAGACCAAGAGGGGCTGGCACCTTATAAGAACAGAGAGTGCAACAGTGTGTTTGAAAAGAAGTGAAGAGATAGGGAAAGGCAGGTGATGAGATTGGAGGCACCCGGGTCAAATGGTGATGGACTTGTGGAGTATGGCGATAATCATGGATTTAGACTAATGAGCTTCCCTATTTAGACAAATTAATGCTCCATTTACAATACTATCCCGTATACCTGGGAGGTGATTATGGAGAATGTAAAGACCACCAAATCAGTGCCAGGAGCAGGTTCAGGAAACGATGGGAGCAATTAAAGGGGTCTGTAGTCTCCACAGGAACAATGGGATGAAATAAATGGGTCTCACATGATCCTCAATGGGGCATGCTACCAGTACCCAGGAGACTGACCTGGCATTAGATGTGTAGAAATAATCTTTACAGTTCAGTAAGACCGCTTTGGTTACTGTGAGTGGACAGGCTCTACTGGGATAAGAGAAGTAGCAGAGAGACCAGTTAGAAGGTTATTGTGGTAGTTCAGGCTAGAAATTGTGGTCCATCCTATTACTTGCTGTCATACATTTTGGAAGCATTGCTAAGAAGGCTTGCTGAACAATTGGACAAAGATGTAGGAAAGTGGAGGATGAGGATGGTGTCCTCATTTGCTGACATAGGAAAGATGGGAAGGAGATAAAATTTTGGTGAAAGATCAAATTCTGTTTGGCTGTGGCGTTCATCATACTTAATGGTACGTTAAGCAGGACTCGTTGTTGCTGGGAGCTGCCATCCAGGAGGACTCATTTCTAAGCCCCACTAGTCACAAACACAGGACTAATGATTTCAGGTCAACGCTTTACAAAGTTGTTATGTCTTATCGATTCTTCCTCTTTCCTGTTTAATGGCTCGATGCAGAAGATAATGTGTCTCCTGAGCAGTATTTCTCAATCTTGACACTATTGACATATTGACAAGAAAATTCCTTGTTACAGGACCTGACTTATGGGTGTGTATTCCTGGCCTATACACACTATATGTTTGTAGTGCCCCCAATCGTGACAGTTAAAAATATCTCCAGACATTGCTACATGTCCCCCAGGGGGCAAAAACCACTTCTGGTTGAGAACTACTTCCCTATATAGTGAAGCCACAAAATGGAAGAGGTCTATGTCCCTGAATCACTACACAGAGTATAGTCATCACCCACTGACTAGGAAAATGCACACTGTACTGTCATGTGAGTGAAAAATAAACACTTTTTGTGTTAAGTCACTGATGTACAACTAAGGCCTTATATGTCATATAAGCTGTTGCCCTAAATAGTTCAGCACTGTAGTGATTCCATAAGCAAAAACCTAAAATAACAAAACCCCTACAAACCACAATCTTTTGTCTCTTCAATGCCCCTAGTTGGCTGTGTAATGAAATAAATCATTCAAATTCTATAAGCCTCAGATTTTTTTTCTTGTCTAAAAATGAGGTAATATTGGACTAGATATACAGTTTCTAAACATTTAAGATGAAAACTTAACAAAATAAAGGCAAAGAAAATCATATGATCATCTCAATAGGTGCAGAAAAAGCATTTGACAAAATTAAACATCCATTTATGATAATGGAGGTACAGAGGGAATATATCTAAACAAAATAAAGGCCATATATGACAGGTTCACAGTTAACATCGTACTCAACAGTGAAAATCTTTCAGCTCTAAGATAGAAAGCAAAACAAAGATGCGCATTCTTTCCATTTTTATTTGACATAGTATTGGAAGCCCTAGCCAGAGTAATTAGGCAAGAAAAGGAAATAAAAGTGATCCAAATTGGAAAAGAAGTAAAACTGTCTCTATTTGCAGATAATGTAATATTGTGTATAACACTCCATTAAAAAACTGTTAGAAAGAATCAATGAATTCATTAATGTTAGAGGACACAAAATCAACACACTAAAATCTACTGTGTTTCTATACACTAATGATGATAATGAACTATCAGAAAGAGGAGTTAAGAAAATGACCCCATTTACAATGCTTTAAAAAATACCCTTTGTGACATGGAGATGGATATGGAGAACATTATGCTAAGTGAAATAAGCCAGTCAGATAATTACCATATGATTTCACTCATATGTAGAATCTAATGAACAAACTGAACTAACAAGCAAAATAGAGACCCATAGATAGAGAGCAGGTTGACAGCTCTGGGAATATGGGTTGGAGGGTGGAGTGATCAAACCAAAAAGAAAAATGAGAAAAAACTCATGCAAAAGAACAACAGTGTGGGGATTGCAGAGGAGAAGGGGGTGGGTGGAGGTAGAAGAGGGTATGGGGGGATAAATGGTAATGAAAAAAATACAATAAAAATGAAATAAAATACCTGGGAATAAATTTAACCAAAACGGTGAAAGAACTGTACCCTAAAAACTACAGGACATTAATTAAAAAAAAAAAACTCAAGAAGACACAAATAAATAAAAAGATTGTTCATGCTCATGGATTGGAAGAGTTAATAATGTCAAAATGTCCATACTACCCAAAGCAATCTACATATTCAATGTAATACCAATCAAAACTTCAATAGTATTGTATACAAAAATAGAACAAGCAATCATCAAATTTGTATGAAACCACAAAGGACCCTGAATAGCCAAAAAAATCTTAAAAAAGAAGAATGAAGCTGTAGGCATCACACTCCCTGATTTCAAACAATATTACAAAGCTGGTAATCAAAACAGTATGGTATTGGCATAAAAACAGACACATAGATCAATGACACAGAATAGAGCGCCAAGATACAAACTATGCATATATGTCAACTAATTTAGGACAATGAGTCAAGAATATGTAATTGAGAAAGTATAGTCTCTTCAATAAATGATATTGGGAAAACTGGACAGACACATGCAAAATAATAAAACTGGACCACTATCTTACATCATACACAAAAATTAACCCAAAATGATTTAAAAACTTGAATGTAAAACCTGAAACCATAAAACTCTTAGAAGAAAATACAGGTCACAAGCTCCTTGACATAGGTCTTGGTGATAATTTTATTTTAATGTGACACTAAAAACAAAATCAACAAAAACAAAAATCAACAAGTGGGGCTACATCAAATTAGGAAACTTCTGCACTGTGAAGGAAAACATAAATAAAATGAAAAGACAGCCTACTGAATGGGAGAAAATAATTGCAAATCATATACCTGATAAGGGGTTGATATCCAAAATATGGAAAGAACCCATACAGCTCAGTAGCAAAAAAGCAATTTGATTAAAAAATGTGAAGAGGAACTATATAGACGTTTTCCAAAAAAGACATACAGATGACCAACAGGTTCATGAAAATGCGCACATCACCAATCATGAAGGAATCGCAAATCAAAACCACAGTGAGATATCACTTCATACCTGTAGAACGGCTATTATCAAAAAGACAAGAAATAATATTGGCAAGGATGTAGAGAAAAGGCAACCCTTTTAGTGACAATGTACATTGGCATAGCCACTATGTAAAAGAGTATAGTTTCCTCAAAAAAATTCAAAATAGAACTTCCATTTATCTAAGAGAAATGAAAATATTAACTTGAAAAGATATATGCATCCCCATGTTTATTGCAGCATGATCTACAATGACTAAGATATGGAAACAATGTAAGTGCCTGTAAGTGGATAAATAAAATGTGCTATATATGAAATTATTCAGTGCTATTATAACAGAATATTATTCAGCCATGAAAAAGAATAAAATCTTGCCATTTGTGACAACATGGGTAGGCCTCGAGGGCATTAGCCTAAATGAAATAAGTCAGAGAAAGACAAATACTGATGATTTGACTTATATGTGGAATCTGAAACCAAAACAAAACCAAACAGAGATAAGACAACAGGATCATAGATACAGAGAACAGATTGGTGATTGCCAGAGTCAGAGAGCAGGGCGTAGGAGAAATGGGTAAAGGGGGTCAAAAGGTATAAATCTCCAGTTATAAAATAAATAAGTCCTGGGGATATAATGTACAGTATGGTGTCTACAGTTAATGACACTATTGTATATTTGAAAGTTGCTAGTAGATCTTAAAAGTTCTCATCAGAAGAAAAGAAATTTTATAACTAACATAAGGTGAGGGGTATTAACTAGATTTAATGTGATGGTCATTTTAGAAGGTATACAAATATCAAATTATTATGTTATATACATAAAAGTAATATAATGTTATATGTCAATTATATCTTATTAAAATAAAACTGCAACTCACAGGAAGAAATATATTGTGACCCAGGATACACATAAGAGTTTCATAGAACAATACTTATTATTACTATGAGCAAAAACTCTGATATAGATAGGGTACTACATCATTATTAGAGTTATGGCTACAAAAGCTTTGTAAGAAAAAGGGAAAATGATGATTTTATTGTGTTAAAAGCAAGAAGTTTTAACTGATTTCTTCCCCATGGCATTTGCCTTGAGCACTACTCATAAAAACCATTTTTGTGTAGAAATTTTGTATTTCTAATAGAAAGGAAACCTAATACTCCATTTCAAATCCAACAAAAACCCAGGTTCTGGCCTCCACATTGCTTTTGACAGACTATATGGTCTGTAAAAGTGGTGTGAGGAAAACATGTTGCTTCCACCAGGAATTCTGATGGGAGAGAGAATGACATTATTTGTAGCACTTTCCAAGGACCACTTCTCTATAAATATAAGGTGTTATTGTATCTGCCTTTCATAATTAGAAAGAAAAAATGTAATGAGACATTTTCTTTTAAAAAAATAAGGCTATGAATCCTGAGTAATTGCTACCATAGACATTCAGTAGAGCATGGAAGTCAAACTCAAATGGTAGGTTATTTTCCTGTCACAAACTCTTTTCCTTGATTGAAAGAATCCTGAGTCCTAAATCTACAGGCTGCAGTGAAAGTTAAGGAGCCAGTCTCTGCTGAGACATACCCCTTTCTGAAGACTTAAATGGAAAGTTTTATAAAAAATGCGGTATAATAAAGTTAATGAGAATGTACAAGTGCAGTCTTAAAGACTCCAGTTTTTCCTAGAGGACCTCACAGTTTCTTCCTTTGCAATGTAGCCTAGTGAGGTTATACATTACTTTGCAAATTGGTTCCAGAAGTTGGTCTACTGTTTTGATGGTTCTCTGAGGAGTTATCTTTATTTTCTTAATGGTTTATAAAGTATCTTTATTTTTTGGTTTCTAATTTAATTTAATTTAATTTTTTAAATGTGTACAAAGATCTATATTTAAGAGAGAACAATAAATATATTATTATTTTTTTATTGTTTTCCAAGTACAATTGTCTCCATTTTTCCTGCCACCACTTTCCCCTGCCCTACCCACCCCTGCCCCCCACCCTCAATCCTTCCCCACTTTTGCTTTGTCCATGGGTCCTTTATACACGTTTCTTGATGACCCTTCCCGTTCTCCCTCTACCCCCATTTTCCCACTCCCCTCTCCCCTTTGGTTACTGTCAGTTTGTTCCTTATTTCAAAGTCGCTGGTTATATTTTGCTTGCTCATTTGTTTTGTTGATTAGGTTCCACTTATAGGTGAGATCATATGGCATTTGCCTTTCAATGCCTGGCTTATTCCACTTAGTATGATGCTCTCTAGTTCCAACCATGCTGTTGCAAAGGTTAGGAGCTCCTTCTTCCTTTTTGCTGTGCGGTGTTCCATTGTATAAATGTACCATCGTGTTTTGATCCACTCATTTACTGTTGAAAACTTAGGTTGCTTCCAACACTTGGCTATTGTAAATTGTGCCGCTATGAACATTATGAACATTGCGGTACATAGGTTCTTTTGAATTGGTGTTTTGGATTCTGAGAGTATAATCCCAGCAGTGGAATGGCTGGGTCAAAAGGAAACTCCATCTTTAGTTTTTTGAGGAAATTCCATACTGCTTTTCACAGTGGCTATACCAGTCTGCTTTCCCACCAACAGTGCACTAGGGTTCCCCTTTCTCCATAACCTCACCAGCACTTGTTGTTTGTTGATTTGTTTATGATGGCCATTCTGACTGGTGTGAAGTGGTATCTCATTGTGGTTTTAATTTGCATCTCTCTGATGGATAGTGATGTTGAGCATCCTTTCATGTGTCTCTGGGCCCTGTGTATGTCCTCCTTGGAGAAGTGTCTGTTCAGGTCTTTTGCCCATTTTTTAATTGGATTGTTTGTCTTCCTGGAGTGGAATCGTGTGAATTCTTTACATATTTCGGAGATCAAACCCTTGTCCCAGGTATCATTGGCAAATATATTTTCCCATATAGTTGGTTTCCTTTTCATTTGGCCGATGTTTTCTTTAGCTATGCAGAAGCTTCTTATTTTGATGACGTACCATTTGTTTAGTTTTTCCTTTATGTCCCTTGCTCAAGGGGACATATCAGTGAAAATATTGCTGTGTGGAATATCTGAGATTTTCTGCTTATGTTGTCCTCTAGGACGTTTATGGTGTCCCGACTTATATTTAAGTCTTTTATCCATCTTGAGCTTATTTTTGTGTATGGTGTAAGTTGGTGATCAAGTTTCATTTTTTTGCATGTAGCTGTCCAGATCTCCCAACACCATTTGTTGAAGAGGTTATTTTTACTCCATTTTATGCTCTGCCCCCTTTGTCAAATATTAATTGACCGTAGAGACATGGGTTTATTTCTGGGCTCTCTATTCTGTTCCATTGACCTATGTGTCTGTTCTTACGCCAGTACCTGACTGTTTTGATTACAGTGGCCTTGTAATATAGTCTGATATAAGGTATTGTGATCCCTCATACTTTGGGTCATATATGGTTCCATATACATTTTTGAAATGTTTGTTCTACATCTGTGAAATATGCCATTAGTATTTTGATAGGCATTGCATTGAATCCATATGTTGCTTTGGGTTGTATGGACATTTTGATGATGTTAATACTTCCAATCCATGAACATGGTATGTGCTTCCATTTTTTAAAAAGATTTTATTTAATTTTATTTTTAGACAGAGGGGAAGGGAGGGAAAAAGAGAGGAAGAGAAACATCAATGTGTGGTTGCCTCTTGTGTGCCCCCTAATAACAGCTGCTCTGACTGGGGAATCAAACTGGTGACTCTTCGGTTCACAGGTTGACACTCAATCCACTGAGCTACACCAGCCAGGGCTACTTCCATTTCTTTTGTGTCTTCCTTAATTTCTTTCTTCAGTGTAGTGTAGTTTTCTGAGTACAGGTCTTTTACATTCTTGGTTAGTTTTATACCTAGGTACTTCATTTTTCTTGTTTTTATAGCAAATGGGATTTTTTTTCCTGATCTCTGATTCTGATATTTCATTGTTGGTGTACAAATATGCCTTTGATTTCTGAATACTGGCTCTGTATTCTGCTGTTTTGTCAAATTTGCTTATTAGGTCAGGTAGTTTTTTGGTGGAGTCTATAGAATTTTCTATGTACACTTTCATGTCATCTACAAACAATGACAGTTTTACTTCCTCCTTTCCAATTTGGATGCCTTTTTTTCTTTTTCTTGTCTGGTTGCTGTGGCTAGGACTTCCAATACTACATTGAATAGAAGTGGTGAAAGCAGATACTCTTGTCTTATTCCCAATCATGGTGGGAAAACTTTTCATTTTTGCCTGTTGAGTATGATGTTGGCTGTAGGTTTTTCATATATGGCCTTTATTATGTTGAGGTATGTCCCCATTATTCCCACTTGGCTGAGTGTTTTATTATAAATGGGTGCTGTACCTTATCAAATGCTTTTTCCACACCTATTGAAGTGATCATGTGATTTTTGTCTTTCCTTTTGCTTATGTGATGTATTATGTTTACTGATTTGCCATTATTGTACCATCCTTGCACGCCTGGGATGAATCCCACTTGATCATGGGTGGATGATCTTTTTAATGTATTGCTGGAGGCGGTTTGCCAATTATTTGTAGAGGATTTTAGCATCTTAGTTCATCAGCAACATTGGCCTGTAGTTTTCTTTCTTTGTTGTGTCTTTACCTGGTTTTGGGAGTAGGATGATGCTGGCCTAATAAAAAGAATTGGGGAGTCTTCCCTCTTCTTGGGTTTTTTGGAATAGCCTGAGAAGGTCAGGGGTTAGCTCTTGCCTAAATGTTTTGTAAAATTCTCCTGTGAATCTGTCTGGTCCAGTACTTTTGTGTGCTGGGAGTTTTTTGATTACTGCTTCAATTTCAGCAGCTGTTATCGATCTGTCCAGGTTTTCTGCTTCTTCTTCATTTAATTATGGAAGATTATATTTTTCTAGAAATTTGTCCACTTCACCTAGGTTTTCAAATTTCTTGGCACATTGTTATTCATAGTAATTTCTTACAATCCTTTGTATTTCTGTGGTATCAGTTGTAATTTCTCCTCTTTCATTTCTGATTTTATTTATTTGGGTCTTCTCCCTTTATTTTTTGATGAGTCTGCTTAAAGGCTTGTCAATTTTGTTTATCTTTTCCAAGAACCAGCTCCTGGATTTATTGATCCTTTGAATTGCCCTTTTAGTCTCTATGTAGTTTAATTCTGCTCTGGTCTTGGTTATTTCCTTCCTTCTACTCACCCTGGGCTTTGTTTGTTGTTGTTCCTCCTGTTCTTGTAGATGTAAGATTAGGTTGTTTATTTTAAATGTTTCTATATTTTTCAGGTAGCCTGTATTGCTATGAACTTTCCTCTCAGGACTGCCTTTCCTATGTCCCATAGTTTTTGGGCTGTTGTGTGTTCATTTTCATTCATTTCCAGAAACTTTTTGATATCTGTCTTGATCTCATTGTCAACCCATTAATTGTTTAATACATGTTATACAGTCTCCATGAATTTGAGTGTTTTTGAGTTTTTTCCTTGATGTTGGTTTCTAGTTTCAAACCCTTGTGGTCCAAGGAAATGCTTGTTATCATTTCAATATTCTTTTTTTTTAAAGATTTTATTTATTTTATTTTTTAGACAGAGGGAAAGGGAGGGAGAAAGAGAGGGAGAGAAACATCAATGTGTGGTTACCTATCATGCACTCCCTACGGGGGACCTGGCCCACAACCCAGGCATGTGCTCTGACTGGGGAACTGCACCAAGGACCCTTTGGTTTGCAGGCCTGATTTCAATACTCTTAAATTTGTTTATCTTGTTTTCTGTCCTATCATGTGGTGTATCTTTGAAACTGTTCCATGTACATTTGAAAAGAATGTGTAGTTTGCTTCTCTGGGATGACAAGTTCTATGTATATGTCAGTTAAGTCCATTTGATCTAATGCGTCATTCAGCTCCACAATATTCTTGTTGATGTTTTGTTTGGAAGATCTATCCATTGTTGACAGAGGGGTGTTAAAATCCCCTACTATAAGTGTGTTGCTGTCTATATCTTTCTTGAAGTTCTGCAACACTTTCTGTATATATTTGGGTGCTCCTATGTTGGGTGCATATAGGTTTACAATGTTTATGTCTTCTTGATGGCTTCTTCCTTTGACTATTATGAAGTGTCCTTCTGGGTCTGTTCTTATGGCCTTTGTTTTGAAGTCTATTTTGTATGATATAAATATTGCTACCCCAGCTTTTTTTCCCTGTCCATTTGCTTGGAATATTCTTTTCCAACCCTTTACTTCCAGTCTGTGTAGGTCTTTTGTTCTGAGGTGGGCCTCTTGTAGGCAGCATATGTATGGGTCATGTTTTCTTATCCATTCACCTACCCTGTGTCTTTTGATTGAAGCATTTAACCCATTTACATTTAAGGTTATTATTGACAGGTACTGATTCATTTTTTCCCTTTGTACATGCGTTCCTCTCTCTCACTCTTTTTCTTCATCTTAAAGCAGTCTCTTTAGCATATCTTGCAATGCTGGTTTGGTGGAGGTGTACTTTTAGCCTTCTTTTGTCTGGGAAGCCCCTTATTTCACCTTCCATTTTAATTCAGAACCTTGCTGGGCAGAGTAGTCTTGGTTGCAGGCCTTTACTTTTCACTACTTGGATTATTTCTTGCCATTCCCCTCTGGCTTGTAGTGTTTCTGTGGAGAAGTCAGCTGCTAGCCTTATTGAGGTTCCCTTGTATGTTATTTCGTGTTTCTCCCTTGTTGTCTTTAGAGTCTCTCTTTGTCTTTGATATTTGCCCCTCTTATTATGATGTGTCTTGGAGTGGGCCTCTCTGGATTCCTCTTGAATGGGACCCTCTGTGCTTTCTGGACTTGCGTGACTTTTTCTGTCCTCAGATTAGGGAAGTTTTCCATTGCTACTTTTTCAAATAGGTTTTCTATTCCTTGTTCCTCTTTTTCTCCTTCTGGTATCCCTATTATATGGATATTATTATGTTTCATGCTGTCCTGCATATCCCTTAACCCCTCCTCATTCTTTTTGAGCCACTTTTCATATTCTTGCTCTTTCTAGGAGCTTTTTTCTACATTGTCCTCAAGGTCACTGATTTGATCCTCTGCTTCATGTAGCCTGCTTTAGATTTCTTCTACTGTGTTCTTTAATTCAGAAATTGTATTCTTTATTACCTCTTAGTTCTTGTTGATAGTTTCTATGTCCTTCTTCATGCTGATATAGTTTGCAATTAGTTCCTTGTAGTTTCCCTGTAGTTTTTGCTAATTCTCACTGAGCTCATTGAGCTTCCTTATAAGCATTGTTTTGAAGCCTATATCTGATAATTTACTTCCTCTATTTCATTTAGCACTCTCTCTGAGGATTCCCCCTTCCCTTTTGATTAGGGATTGCTTCTTTGTCTTCGCATTATTTGTGAGACTCTTCTTTTTTGCTTCTGATTCTTAAATTGATCTGTTTTAACTCCCTGACTTTGCGGTGTGAACTTCAATGGCAGGAGGCCTGTGGGATTCAGTGGGGCAGTCTCCTGAAATTGATCTCCTGAAATTGATGCTCTTGGGATGGCTTTTATGCCATTTATATTGGCTCTCTGGAAGTAATTGGATTTGATTGTTGTTTGGTTATTCTTTGGTGGGTCCTTCCCTCCAGCTGGTTGACTGAGGGTCCCTGTGCCCACCACGTCTTGAGTGTTGTTGTGCAGATCCTGCCAGGACAAAACCACAAAGCCCAGGAAACAAGCCCACATCTGCATAAATAACTGCCCTCTGCAATCCCACTATCAATAGCAAATGAACCAGCATTCATAAGGTTGTAAAGAGATGAAGACTATTATAAGGAGCTAAATAAACTATAGTATAAAATCTTGTGACTTAATATGCACAAACTTGATGGGCAAGATATGGATGTTAAAGAACTATGTAGGAAAGAAAATATCGCAAATCATGGAGACCACAGTAGATTTTGTCTCAGTAGTCTCTAGTATTTACCGCAGTTTTTTTTTTTTCTTGGTCTGCCTCTGGTAATGTCAGATATTGACCACATCTGACCATAGGCAGTCTGTTGGAGACTTCCAGGGATCTACCATCTGTGGCTGTCTCCCTCAGTTGTCAGCTAGTTACTCTGCAGTTGGCAGTCAGGCTTAAGCACCATAGGGTGGGACAGAATCCCTCCTGGGGTGGGGGCTATTGTTTCCCCTAAGGCTACTGCTGCTTTAAGGAGAGTGGTCTGCCTGAGCAGGAGGGCTACTGCTGTATGGGGGATGACTCAGCACGAGGATCCTGGAGGCTACTCTCACAGTTCTGTCCCCAAAGCTGTGGTCTATGCACAGTCTCTTCTCAGGCATCTCTAGTCCACTCTGCCCCCGCCCCCTTTGCCAGGGATCTCTTGTCTGTGGCTGCCACTCTGCATTCAACGGTCAGGATTAAGCACCACAGGAACAGGGTAGAGATCCTCCTGGGGGTGTGGCTATTGTTTCCTCTCAAGCTGCTGCCACTCAGGGGAGTGGTCTGCCTGAGCAGGATGGCTGCTGCTGTTTGGGGGATGACTCAGCACAAGGAGCCTGGCAGCTACTCTCTTCAGTTCTCTCCCCAAAGCCTCTGTCCCCAGTCTCTCCTTAGGCGTCTGTAGCCCACTCCGCCCCCACCTTTGCCAGAGCTCAGGGTAAGTGGCTGCAAATGAAAATTTGTGCCTTGGCTCTTTAAATGACTCTTTGCGTCTCCAGCTCCTCCTCTCTGACAGAGAGCAACCCTGCTACTTTTCTCAGCTGGCTGTTATCTGTGTACTTTTTTGGTTCTGGTGCTGTAGGCTGGGGATCTCTGCTTATTGTTTAGACCCCACTGTTCTCAGGGGGATCTAACTGGTTGCTTAGATATCCCTCTGGCACTGTTGCCTGTGGGTACCCAGCCAGCTTTCTCGAGTCTCCGCCACATTCCTTACCAATCAGGTTGTGCTGAAGCTGATTCTTTTGTGTGTCTGAGGTTATAAAGCTTCTCTCTCACTATTGTTCAGTTGTTTGTTCCAGGTGATTTCTCCACAATTTAGTTGTAATTCCAGATTGGTCCTGGGAGGAGGTCAGTGTGGCTTCCCTTTACTTCTCTGCCATCTTGCCTGAGGAATTACCTTTTGTTGCCCACATCACAGACACTTCCTAAAGACTACAGTTTCTTGGACTTCAATTACCTGTGAAGTCTCTTTTGGAAAGATGAAAACAATATCAAGGGCACCACTATCTTGCTTTTTCTACCCAGGCATATTAATATTTTATACCTCAGTGGATATGATGATAAATTATAGAATATGGAAGAAGGAGATTTTAAATAGACATAAGGTAAAAAAATGGAGTTAGATATCAATGAAGAGGACTTACATGCTCAGATGCTTCTTATGCCAGAAAGATGTTAGACTAAAACATCATCACTATCACCCATCTGAATACTCTCTAGCCTCAAAATTCCTAGGCACTCTTGCTATTAATAACAATTATAATGCTCATAATAAAAATAATAATTATTGTTAACATTTAGTAATCTCTAAGTGCCTGACATAGTACCAAGCATTTTGTGTGTACTATGCATATTATTTCATTAAGTCCTCACAAAAACCCAAGAAGCAAATTTTATTATTATACTAATTTTGCTTAAAGAGGGTAAGTAACTTGCCCAAATACCAAAGTTAACAATTGGCATTGCAAGAATTTGAATTTGAGTCAACAGAATCCATTATACTGTGCCGCCTTTTTGATGCCTGTAAGATGTCCACAGTGAAAGTTGCTATGCTTTCTAGAACAGGTCTCATGAGTCATTGGTGCTAATGCACCACTGATGATAATGGCATCCTCTTTTGTTAACATCTTTGTCTTAAGTAATAATGCTTTCTGCAAAATCCTAATGTACTAGATCTGAGGCACTGTGAAAACATTTCTATTTGCTATTTGCTTCTTTCAAATTTGTCACTTTATAATATTATTTAAGTGACCATGTATATACAATCCCTTTGTCTTTTGTTAATAAACCCACTTTCCATGAGTACATACCATTTGGGCATGTGACCCAGGTCCATTCACAGTGATTGGTCCAGACTTGGCCATGTGAAGCACCTGGACCAATCAGAGTTCTTCTCTGAGACCTTTACTCATATAAGTCATTAAGTCATCTTTTTTTTTTGTCTTATTTCATGTTGAGTTTCTGAGAGAGTCTTGATTAATGTAACCTTATCGCCAGCTCTTCTCAATTTTTTTTTTATTGCAGGCCCCAGTACACTTTAGCTATAGGAGAATTTGGTTTTGTTTTAATAAACACCAACATGTTTATTTGAGAGTATATGAGAAATGAGAGAAAGTTGGGGAAATGGGTACCTCCTGTTTGGGGACATATTGTTGGAGTGTTGGAGGACATAGTTCCACAAAAAGTTACAATATTTATTCCAAAACATTTGTTTAAATATGGTAAGAAATTTACAAGAAGGAGGCACTAGAGAAGATGCTGTCCTGCCTAAATGTAGGAGGGTCCTGAGGATTTTCTGGATCTAATAACTACTGCTCTGTGCCAAGTTTGAGGACTCATCATACTTTAGGCTTTATAAAATATTTCTCCTTTGGGTGCTTCTGTTTGTGTAAATTTTCTGTATTGGGTATTTATGTTTTTCCAGTGGAATCTTTCTCCATTGTGTACATCTTTGTTCCCTAGGGACATGAAAGAAAAAACATATCAGCTTGTTTTTATATCTAAATTGAGGTTTGTGCTAAACACAAAAATCTATCTACAAATAAATTATGCTCTGATCTTAAGGATAAAATAAACACAAAGCAATGCAGGACTGTGTTTTGCCAGGGCGAATTGGAACATGATGTTCAGAAGTCTCCAGTTCAGTTCCAAAATTAGAATAAATCTTGGCAAAATGCATACTCATGTCCCCTTAGAAATCTTTTCATTTGAACTCAGTCAGTACTGGCTACTCTGTGCCTTACTCATTTCAGTAGCTCCCAGGAGGCCTACGGACCTGACTCCGTGTGTCCTGGAGCTGTCCTAGGCCTGCTGGTTTTAACTTTGTCTCAGTTAAGTTGGAAAAGGCACCAATAACTCAATCAGTGATCTAAGATTTGAACACCCACGTCGAGCCACATTTCTTCTAGAAAGTCCAGCTGTTGTTGCTAGATTTGTACACTGAGTATTTTTCACTACTTAGTTTCACAGCTGTAACCCTCTAAGAAGCACTTGATAGCTGCTTAGTAGATGTTGGATCTAAACCTTTTAGCTAAGCAGTGAGCTCTGGGTTATTATGAAAATCTCTGTGGACTATAGACTCTATAAGAAGTAGTTCATTTCTAGATTAGAGGCTTTTTTGGATAGTTAGTCAATTCAAGTGTGAGACTATGGGACTTCCTATCAGAAGTTTTTAATTAAAGATACTCACATGGTTACCAATTAGTGTGAGGCAAGGGTAAATACTTGCTGAGTTAACTTCCAGGAGCCAGGATGCCAACTTTGTCACCAGAATGGACATGAAGATCTACCTTCTTTTGTTCTTGGGGCCTCTCAGCTCAGGACTTCATCTTACCCCCCAACTACTCTAAATCAGAGTGTAGATACTTTCACTAACAAGTGTAGTCTTTGCCCTTTAACATGCTGTGTTCATTCTAACCTCAAGACTTCAGCTCATTCCAGTTTCCCTTTTGGAAAGCTTCCTTCCATTCCACACTACAGACACCATTTATCTTTCAAGTCCATCTTACATCTTGCGTCCTATCCTATGTGAGGCATCTCTGCCAACAATTTCAGCCCAGTTTGGTTGTCTGCCTCTCTCTTTCCTCATGGAGGGTGTCAGGCAATTGCTACTTTACCAATATTCAACCTTATTTTTCTGAAATTGTGTCCCACAATACTACCAACACATTTTGAATTCAAGGCACATATTTCAGATTTTTTAATATGTCTTGTTACTTGAAAGATAGGTACTTAGAATTTTCTCAAAGTTCAATTTAAATCTAAAAAAAGATGAGCAACATCTTTACACTAAAAACTACAGAACGTTACTGAGATAAATTAAAGAAGACTTAAATAAATGAAGGTATAGATCATGCTCAAGGATTGTAAGACTCAATATTATAATACAGAAGAATATTTCCATGAGCATGGGAAAGGCAGAGATTTCATAAATAGCTTTTCTGACTTTTATGATACACTAAACATAAAATTGATTAGGTAATATTTAAAACGAGAGCTTCTGATTATCAAAGGCACCATTAACAGAGTGACAAATGAAGTTATGAATTAGAAGAAAATATTAGCAAGTTATATATCAGACAAAGGACTAAAACTCAAAAACCATGTAAAGATATCCTACAAATTAATAAAAAAGATAAGCATCTCAAAAGAAAAAAAATGTACAAAAGACTTGAAGAGGTAGCTTACAAAAGAGGAAATCAGAATGGCCAATGAACATAAAAAGGGACCCCTAACTTCATTGCCATCAAGAAAATGCAAATTAAAATTATAAACTTTAAAAACACAGCCACCAGAACGACTAAAATAAAAAGGACTTTTAATACCAAGTGTTGGCGAGGAGTTGAAATGTTTGGAAATCTTGCATACTATCATTATATAGTGTTAGTGTACAGTCAGTACAACCACTTTTTGAATCTATTTAGCAAGATCTACTAAATCTGAACATATGTATACCGTGTGAGCTAACACTTTTACCCCTAGGTATATATGAGAACATATGCTCATCAAAAGACATTTGGAAAGACTTTTCATAGTAGCATTGTGCGTGATGACCAAAAGTGGAAACAGCCCAAATGTTCATCAACAGTAGAATGAATAAATAATTGTGGTATATCCGTGCAATACAGTCCTTTCAGCAAAGAGAATGAGCAAACTATTGCTACATGCAACAATTTGGATGAATTTCACAGAGATGCTATTGAGCAAAAGAAGTCAGACACAAAGAATACATATTACATAATTCCATTTCTTTAAAGTCCAGAAAGAGGCATAACTCAGCTGTGGTAACCAGAAGGGCTTTTCAGGATGCAACAGTTCTGTTTCTTCATCTGGGTGGTGGTAACAAGAGTTTGTTCTTTTTGTGCAAACTCACTAAACTGTACACTTACGATTAGTGCATTTTTCTGTATATACGAAGTACTGATATTTAAAGGCAAAAGATTATATCCTGACAGGATGAACTGTCACTTGTCAGGGATTTTTACTCACTTTCACTTCTGCTCATAGGCTCAGGGGTGGGAAATGAAGAAAGTTTGGTTAAACAAACAGAACCATAAATCCAATTTTAAACCTCATCTTGACCTTGGAAAAGATTAAATACTGGTTTGAGCTACTCACTTCCTCCTGCTTCAACGAATTTACTCATGAAACCATTTTATAGATGTTGCTTTGTTTTGCTTTCAACGAGTAAAGCATCTTTATTAATACTACTCCCATCCTCGTAATCTCCCCTTTGCTGCTCATCTTCTGATTTAGAATTTCCTCATTCTCTCTCATGACTGTGATCTTGTTGAATCTTGCATTATGACTGTGTGTATTCTGTATTCATTTCTTATTCCACTCCCACTTCCTGAGGGCAAAGTAGCCTGGTGCTGCTCAGTTCAGCACACCTGAAAGGTTTAGGGTTGGACTATTAAAAATATTTAGTTTAATTAGATTAACTGCAAAGCTCAGGGTTATAAACTAAGTAGGTAGTTTTGGCTGCACCTGGGGATGCCTCCGATGGTCCTCCTCATGAGTAGGGTAGAAGGCTACCATTCCCAGCAAAACCCAGCTGGGTGCTGAGGCACCTTTGCTTGGGTCTGCGAGAACACAGGCTTGATTTCCCAAGGTTCTTTTTGGGCATTCAAATGGTTTTAGGATATTCCAATCAGAATATTCTTAAATGTTGGAAGTAAATTAGAAAACATATTCTCCTGTTTTTGTGTAAATTCTACCAATTGTATAAAAGTGAGATGAGACAACATTGTATTTGGGAACTAGCAGTTCTGAATTTAAGCCGTTTCTCATTTAGCATTTACAAACTCTGGAACTTCAGTGGTAAGGATGGGGGAGGAGCACTTAGCACCTGTTTCCTTATCTTTCTCCAGTGTAATGCCACCCCACAAGATTCTTAGGAGGGTTCATTCATGCATAGGTGCATTCAGCTTTCAACATTTAACAGTTATTTAAAACACTCTGTGTCAGTCACTCTGTTTGCTCTGGGGATTCACAAATGCTCACAGTCCAGTTGTGAGAAAAATATTCAGTATTTCTCAATCTATTCTTCATTACTGGCTCTACGCATCCTTCTTCAACATTTTTCCCTAACCTTTCTTTCTCCCTCCATGAAATTTTAATATCACAGATATATTGTATATATATTTATGAGTGTATGCATAGTTGTGCTTTATAATAAAAAGAGTAAGATTTTTCAACCCACTCTTCCCAAGAGTTACTTTTTGCCCCTTGGGGGAGATATTTCCTCCACTGAAGGAAACAAGCGATTATAGGGGACAGTGGTTAAGTACAATAAAGTCAGAGGTACAAGCTGCTGAGTCACTTCACTGCCTAGGGGTGGGAGACCAACTGGGATGGGTGGCACCTGGGAAGACTTCAGGAAGAAAAGGGAGGTGCTGGCGATCACAGGGGAGGAACCAGGACTGCCTGGCAGCCACAGAAGGGGAAGTTCCCATGGTAAGGCACGGGGGGTGTGAGGCAGGGTGCCTGCTCTTGGTGGGTGTGGGTGGGGGTGCTGAGTGGCAGCAGGGCCAGCGGTGGAGGGCCTTGGATACGGAGCCTGAGGCAGATCTTACTCTGAGGACACTGGGTGCACAAAAAGTCATTAAGAAGGGAAAATGTCTTGATTATTTTTATACATTTTCAAGTTCATTCAGGTTTTTGTATGGATGAGGCAGGGAAATCACAGCGCAGAACTATAGCATTTGTAGAAGTTGAGGCCAGAAATCACCAGGACTTGAATGAAACAGTTGTTTATGATGATGAGAGGAGGGAGAGAGGTTCTGGAGACAGGATTAAGTGAAAGTTTATGTGACAGCACCTGGCATACTGTGGGCAATTGATAAAAAAAGGTTTATTACTAAAACCATTGGGACCACTTGGGGGCTTGGCAATGCATAAGCTTTCCAGAGGCTTTGGAACCAGATTGCTCAAATCTCTCAGTGGCCTGAGGTTTGACATCTGTTAAATCAATGCTTTTGTTTGAGGAAAAACTGGGCAGAGTAAACCTAGCCAATGGGCTGTGAGGAGACAGTACTAGCCATTCCTTGAGGGAGGCACGACCACTAAGCTAAAAGACTCCACGAACTATAACAACAGAACAGTACAGTTTGTGGACACTCTTAGGCTTGTGCAGGGTTTTACACACTGACCTCAACTGCTCCCTCCCTCTTGGCTCCTGCCTGAACTCACTGACCACACCGGTCACTGCACTTGCTGCCTCTTCTGTTTGGCTTTGCTCTCTTCTGGGAATGAACTGATCTGCTACCGATCTCCTAGAGAGATGACCATACACTCCAGCTGGTCTTTACTTCATAGCAAGTTAGGCTGCTTATGGATCAGCTGACGTAAAAGCCACTCATTCCCTTCCTATCTGTTAGTAGCATTGAGGGGGTTGTGAAGAAACTAAAAGAAGGCAGCAGTGAGATAATCTGCAGGGAAAATGAGGAATGTAAAGTGGGAAGGACTTTTCTATTAAGTGGAGGAATGAAGGCCAGTGGCCTTTTGGCCAAGGTAGGACTGTTTGCCATTCTTAGAAGCCAGGAAAGAATTCAAGGAAGTGGGTCAGGGAGTGGGCAGTGCCACCCAGACAGCTGCTGACAAGGCCTCGGGGTATACAGCGAGGTGTCTGTCCATGCCTGGGACCCTGTGAGATATGCTAGCACCCATGTCCTCCAGCTTTATGCAGACCACACACACTGTGTTTGATAAGATGGCTTTGAAGTAAAGATGAGCGCTCCTTTACCTATTCTAAATTGAGTTCATCCTCTTGGGTCCACCTCCTCAGTGCTCATCATTATCATAGAACATCCCTCAAGGTCCCTTTCAAGGCCTACCAAACCCAAAGCCCACCATAGTGACAGCGGGAATCAGAAACTGCCAGTTTCCCTCCCAAACATCTCTTTTAATGTCCCCTCTCCGGCCTCCCCAGTCTCAGCCTCAGTTGGCCTCTCCTGCTGGCTCTCTGCTCTGCTTACCCCCGGTTGGACTGACAACTGAGTCTCAAACTGTTTACCTTGGCTCTGACATAGAGTGCCTTCAGAACTCTGCTTTTTGAAACTGTCCTTCATGAACTTGCAATGAAACTTGGGCAAAGGGCCCTGGCCCTATGCCTGCCCAGGGTGTAAGAATTGAATTCAGCTGGGGCTGCAGAACTTTCCAGATTTCACATATTTTTTAGAAGAAGGTGGAAGCAACAGTGCGGAGGGGGAATCAGCTGCAGATGATTAAGAGGCTTGCTAGGGAGCCTTCAAATGCTCCTGCGAGGCCAGAACTTCTGACTTGGTTCAAGTGTTATTCCAGGCAAGGGCTACCTACCCATTGAAAGGGTACATCCCAAGAGTGCTGACTCCTGCATTTTGGTATCCAGGGGGAGGTCTTCAGGGCATGCCACAGTCTCTGACACAGTCCCCATTTAAAAATTAACTGGACTAGGAGTTTGGGAAATATGTTAAATAAACACTGACAGAATGCAAACCAGGAGTGAAGACCAGTGCACTGTGATAAACTCAGGATAGTTTTTTTGTTACTGCAGCCCTAGGAAACTAACATATCCTCTCCTTAACTTCCATAAGAGGTACCATAAGAGATGGTACCTCTTATCACAAGGCATCAACATGGCCTCTGTGCTTGTTTACCTTCATAACTTGCAAAGCTTCACGAGGGCAGGAGCTGCGCGTATTTACTGTTGTATCCCCAGCATTGGTTCAGTACCTGGTACAAATTAAGATATCCATGGTCAATTGATATATGAAGGATGCACTGCTGACTGATACACGCGAGATAAGCTTTGGAGAGGAGATAGACTTGAGCTGTTCTGATAAAACGGCCAGGATTTTGGTAACACTGAGAAGAAGCATAGTTATTTCCAGAAAGAGAAACAAATTCATGAGGGCCTGGAGATGAGAATGTGAACAGTGTGTGAGATCACAGAGCTCAACCTCACTACAAGATGAGATCCCTAAAGTAAAGCTGGGTGATCAGTAAGGTGAACTAACGAGATTTTCTCTTGCAGGCCAGAACTTCCCTAGCAGGTGTACTCGGCCTCTCTGTGCAAAGCGTCACAATTTGCCCTAAGACCTGTTCCCCTAGAATGTCGGGTTGGGATCTGGCACTTCAGAGCAGCAACCTAGAGCATCCATATATCGTCATGCTCTCTGTGTGCCATGGATCCACAAAGATGAAAGCACTGCCAAGGTTTGGAGTTGTTAAAGCTTCTTGAATTGAATCATAAATATGACTAGCTACATGATTTATGGGCTGCAGTACAAAAGAAAAAGTGGGCCTCTGGTTCAAATATTATTAAGAATTTCAAGATGGCAATAGCAGAGCATTAAAATGTGGAGAACTTTTAGGTCCTGGCCAGGTAGCTCAGTTGGTTAGAGTGTCATATTGATATGCTAAGGTTGCAGGTTCAATCTCCAGTGAGGGGACATAGAAGAAGCAACCAATAAATGCATAAATAAGTGGATCAACAAATTGGTGTTTCTCTCTCTCTCTTCCTCTCTCTCTAAAATCAATAAAATCAATCAATCAGCCAATGAAATGTGGAGGCCTTCTAAATGTGGGACCTATGTAATTGCACAGGTCTTACACCCAAGAAGCTGACCCTAGTCATGAAAAAAAGATCTGCTGAAATGCATATGAAGTTGTTATGCGAAATGGGGTGAACGGGTATGAGGTATGTCAGGGGAACCAGGTAAGGGCCTCTACTGTAGTAATGCAGGAAGGTAGAGGGGAGGAGACCCTGGGCTAAGATGCTTTCATGGGAGGGCGAAGGGAGAAAAAAGGCAAATCTAAGAGATGTTATGTGTTCAGAGTCAGAGATGCTTCAGGGTTTTTCCAGACTTCTCAGAGCAAGGGAAGCCATCAGTCGAACCCTCGAGGAATCAGGGAATACCAGTATGTCATTAATAGTGTGCTGGGGGCTGCAGCAGGCACGAGTGACTTAAGCTCAACAGAGATGATGAGAATGAACAAGGGCATTATACTCCACAAAGGGACCTCCTAGAGATAGCAGGTAGTTTGCCAAATAACACAGTGTAGTGAGAGAAATTGCTGGAAAAGGCGGTGGCAAAGAGCTAATCCTCAAATGCTTCTGGGGGTCAAAAGGTGTGAGGACAAGGGGTGGTGGGGACCACTGCAAGCTCACGGCTGTCCACGGGTGGCAGCTACTGTACAGCTTCAGCTATACATGGTTATGTAGGAATACAGGCACAGTGGCCAGAGCTTTGGATTTTTCACAAGAAGCCAAAGATCCAGAATTTTGAAATCTTTCTTTCTTTTTATGTGTTGGCTACTAAGTTACATATTTTCTTATAAATTCTGCAAGCCAAGCAAAACATACCCATGGGCTAGAACTGGCTCCTGGGACTCAGCTTGCAAGCCTCTATACGGGACACAGTGGATAAGAGCTGGAGTGAGGTTCAAATCTTGCTTCTACTTGGTCAGCTGTGGTCCACAGGGAGAGCCTTGCTAAACCTTGCTTTTCCATGTAATGGGGACAGTTTTAGCATTTACCCCTCAGGGTAATGGCAAGGATTAAATGGCATCGTTAAGGTAAAACACAGATAACAATATGTAAAAGCTAAATAAGTGTTGACTGTTACTATTCTTAAGTATCTACTATGTGTCAGTGTCTGTGCTGTGTACTTTATATATTTTATTTTATGCTCACAACCACACTATCAAGTAGGCTTTATTACAGTGAACCCATTTCTCAGAATTGAGGTGGAAAGAATGGCTCAGATATCTGAAGTCACTTGCCCCAAGTCACCGGCGCTGTGTCTGAGCAAGAATGAATTAAATGTCATATTTCTGCCTGCTAAGGTGTTCTTCCTTTTTCAATTTTAGAAAGATTTTATTTATGTATTTTTAAAGAAAGGGGAAGGGAGGAAGAAAAGGAGAGAGAGAAAGATGGATCAGTTGCCTCTCGCATGTGCCCCAACTGGGGACAGGAATGTGCCCTGACCAGGAATCTAACCAGCAACCTTTCACTTTATAGGATGACACTCAACCAACTGAGCCACACCGGTCAGGAAGGTGTTCCTTTTTAATAGTCACTCTTACTCTGTTCTGACTCTTATATAGGACAGGGCAAAAGTGGGTTTACAGTTGTTCATATGGAAAATAATATAATAATTAATAAATAATAGTACAAGAATAAACTGTGTTTTGCATACTCACAACTATAAATCTACTTTTTGCCCCCAAATGACTGATTTTATCTCAGAGGTTTCTAGAAAAAAATGTTCTAGCCAATTGCACTTTTCAAAGAAAATTTTAATAACAAAACAAACTCCAAAAAGGAAAAAGAAAAGAGGCTCCCCCCTGCCAACTCAAAAACTATCTTCCTCTTTCAAAACAAAACTTATAGAGCTGCTAGTGCATCTCTCCCCCCCGCCCCACCCCACTTTCCAAGGACTCTTAAATAACATTGGGGAAACACTTTATTCTTTGTATTTTTCCAATTCCGCAGGACAACTACTGCATTCCTAATCTGCCTCAGGGGTGAAGGAGTTGACAGTTTAATGGACAAGTGCCCTATGTTCAGGCCCTAAGGCAAAAGTTTAACAGGAAGGACCCTAATGCTTTTATTGAGTGGGTCAGCTCCCTTGGGACCACTCAGCAGTGGTGACAGGTGTCAGAGCCAAGCATAGGGCTTTTGGGCCTCTGCCCTGGAAGGCAATTAGGTAGTTTGCTCTGTGGCCTGCACTTCATGTATATCCTCCAGTCCTGCAAACTGGTCATTCCCTCGCCCACTTCTCCCCAGGGACTGTACACTACGGAGCTGTCTACCTAGAATCTTCCCGCAATCTAAATCTCTTTTCTTAAAAAAAAAAGAAAGAAAAGAAAAAGAAATGAAAAAGATTTGCATTGTTTGTAGATCTAAACATAGCAGGAATTTTAACTTGTTCCTGGAACAAATTCTGGCCATTTGAATTGGGAATAGAATTAGGTAGGAATGGGGGGAGGTCCCAGCTGGGGCAAGTCAGAGTGATGAAATTCATGGCAAACAGCTTCGTTTGATTCTTTTGTCTATAGCCAAGCCAGTAGGGCTCAGAGTGTGATGTTCTCAATAATGGCCTTGACAATGACTAGATTTGTTTCCCTTCCAAAGCCCAAAATGACACCTCAGCCTGCAATGGGGAGCTTTCTTCTGAACCTGTAGGATGGGAGAGCAAATTTCAACCTCCAGAGAAGAAAATGAAGGCATTAAGCGGAGTGGGCTTGAATCGAAATGTCAGCTGGCCATAACACTTGCTTAAACAATACACATTTTATTTTGTTTTGGAGGAATTTCTTTTCAGTCTTTTTCATGGGTAGGATTTCAGACTAAGATGTTCTCTTTCCTAACCACCAGACTGAAATGGAATATTGCCTCCGTCCAAAAGGCACAATACCTGCGTTATTTCTGTAATTCACAGCAGAAACTAAGTTCTGAAGCTTGACCTAAGCCAGTTGATATTTTTTGGTCCTAGGCTGATACCTACTTAAATGGTTTTCTTTTGTTCACACTTTTCTGGATTCTTTCAGAGAATCAGAAGGATGTAAAGTAAGCCTCACTGCTTTTTCAACAGGGAAAACTGAGAGCTAATAGGCATTTATGTTATTAAGAAAAATAATAATGATCGTAAGCAGTTGCAAATCTCTTGACCTGCACAAATGCTACAGATAGAAATCAGCGAGGGTTCCCTGCTTTCTCTGTCAGTAAAGTGCAGAGATTAAGCTTGACTCTGGCCAAAGCCAAGCTCTAGTGCTGCAGGGGAACAATGAATCACCAAAGACGGAGTTCTGCTGCCACTGAAATTACAGTAGAACACAGGAGCAGGGTGCCCGCAGTCACATGCACCCACACACATGCAAAAGATAGGGATCGTCTCCAAGCTGTGCAATGCACAAGTTCATTTCTATATCAATGACTTGAATTCAGATTGCATTTGCCAGTATAAATTACACCCTAAGGGCTAAGTGAGTTCTTGGGCTGGCAAACTACAGCCCATTTGCTTCTTCAGATAGCTCTAGGATTTGTCCACCTTTTGTAACATTGTTTTTATGGACTAATGTATTGATCCCCATGTTCTTACAGCAAATCCCAGAAGCTCTGTATCACCATCCTGCTGGAGGGATTGTCCTCTCCTCTCTCTTTTTCAAAGGTTCCAGTTGGGATGGGGGGATGGTACCTGGCTTTGGTGCAGGTAGTGAGTGGTGGGTGCTTTGGGTGGAGATGGAAAAGTAGGAAGGCTTCCAGAGCATTCAGGGAGCAGTTCTTCTTTAGGGAGGAGTTTAAATCTCAGAGGGCACTTATTAGTCATGGTGCCTTAAGCAGTACCTTCTTGATGAGTCCCTCAGCCTGCAGGGACCCTTTGAAACTCATTCCCACATCTGGAAAATGGAAGCAACAATGATAATAAGCGATGCCTCCCGCATGGGGTTGTGAAGATAAGGAGATGGGGTATGAGGAAGCACCTAATACCATGTTGCCCTGTCACGTAGCTGGCATTCAGTATGGAGTGAATCTGGATCTGCTGGAGAAGGATAGCAAGTACAAAAGTAAAACAAATACAAATACTGAATATAAACTAATATATAGGCTGAGAAATAGGTGTGGAATAATTTGGGCATGGGGTAATTTGTGAACTAGCAGAGAGAGAGAGAGAGGGCTATCTAGGGAAAACTCTGAGGAACTTCCATGTGGGTGTCTCTCTAGAGGGCACATGTCTTGGCATAGACAGGCTTTTCGGGTTCTTCATGGTCTGGGTTTGGTCAGGGCTTCCGTGTGGGGCTCTTCATTTGTTCTGTTCCTGCTAGTAAGAGGGAGCTCAGTCCCACCCATGCAGAGTCGCAAGATTTGGCAAGTGAAAATGCAGAATGCTCAGTTAAATTTGAATTTCAAATAAGCAATAAATAATTGTTTAGTATAAGTATGCCCTATATAATATTTGAGATGTACTTATAGTAAACAAAAATTCATTGTTTATCTGAAATTAAAATTAAACTGTTTTGTATTTTATTTGGAGCCCCTACCCAGTCACCCCAACTCGTAAGGGACCAGAAGAGAACTCAGCATGACACTCTACACCCCTAACTTGGGGATAAGGAATTACCTACACCCTGGGTAGTTGGATCCATTCAGGAAAACTAGTGAGGGCAATGCTGAGGAACACAAAGAATTTCTTGGTCAAAAAAGCTCACCCAGGTCGCCTTTCCTCAGCTCTCCTCTTTGAGTCAGGGACTCTCCTTGCATAAACACCAAGAGTGATGCCCCTGATCTGTGGTAGCTTCAGAAATTCAGCCCTAGTGGGAGAATGCCCCAGGTAGGGTCTAAAAGCAATTACATGTGGCCATAGAGCAGGATTTCTCCAAATTTCAGCCCTTCCCCTCAGAGTCAAGCCTGATAGCATCAAATCCACTGCTCCCCTCAGTGCCCACCATTTTTGTTTCCTGGATGGACATAGGAAACCTTTCATTGGTTCTATGCTCTGTGGAGATGGAGCTTAGTAAATTCTTAGGACAACAACATGAGTTGCAGAGGAAGATAGGAGGAGGCAAAAAGCACATTGAACATTTAAAAATAATGATGTAACTGGCAGAAGTTTGGAGGGAGGTGATATTAAAAGAAGCGTAAAAGCACTAATTTCTTAATTTCATACAATGGGGAGTACACCAATGCTGTCAAAAGCTGATGGAACAAGATCCAAGTATGTAGTTTAGAGTTATACATATAACCAACAGAAAAACTTAAATAAATAAAAAAAACAGCTATCCAAACTCAAGAAATAGTCAGTAATGTAAGAAAGCCAAAGAGAGTGTAAGAGGTATTCATTCTTCATCTTTTAGAATATGAAGTTAAAAAAATTGATCCAAGGTTATAAAGACATATAAGTGTATTAGTTAGGTTTTGATAGGTTACCATATTTTACCATGTATGATGCACATGTTTTTGCTCAAATTTTTGAGGGAAAAATAAGGATGCACATTATATGTAAGTAGCACCTGAAATACCTTGTATCTGTTCTTGTGTTTTGTAATTATTAGTAAAATTTCTTGTACCATAATATGTTAAAAAACAAATGCTAAAATTCCTTTATAATACAAAAAACAAGTATCTAAATATAAATAAATAAAAAATTTTATTGAAAAATTAAAACAAAAGATTCTTTTCCTGAAAGTTTGGACCAAAATTGTGGGCGTGCATTTACATGGCATAATATGGTATGTTGAGGCAACCAACAATGCTCAAATATTGAAACAATGTTTTATTGTTTTGCTTATATCTCATGTTTGTGGCTGTGGTTGCCAGCCTCCAAGATGGCCCCCAACGGCCTTTGCTTCTTGGTGTACATACCCTCGTACACGTCCCTTCCCACATGGTACTATATTTGGTCTATGTGAGCAATATAGTACTGAAGAAGTGATAACTTCTGAAATTCAGTCATTAAAGACACTGTGGCTCCCATTGTGAGCACATGGCATGTCCTTCTTGGATCACTGGCTTTGGAGGAAACCTGTTGTCATATTAAGCAGCTCTGTAGAGAGGCCCCCGTGTTGAGGAACTGAGATAGGCCTCCATCAAACAGACAGGTGAGTGAGTTTTCTTGCCAGCAGCCCCAGTCAAGCCTTTGGATTGCCGCGGACCAAGTTGGCTACTTGACTAAAGCTGCCTCAGACCCTCAGCCAAGATCGCCTTCCTAAGCTGCTCCCAGATTCCTGCCCCTCAGGAATTTGGTGAGACAGTAGTATTTTTATTTAGTGAAATTACAAAAAAATTTATGTGGTAAATGTTTTTACTTTAAGCTGCTGTTGAATTTTAGGGTAATTTGTTCTGCAGCAATAGGTAACTAACACAGTGGTCATGGATTTACTGACATGCTGTACAAAACTTCTCATTAGGGGGAAGGAGCTGCCCCGGGACATCTGTTCTCACGGAAGGAAGAAGAGCCAGAGTGGAATTTCACGAGGGCATGAAGCCTTCTGCTTAGAACTGGCAGCCATGACTGCTGCTTACATTTCATTGGGTAAAGTGAGTACGTGGTTCAGTCTGTCTATGGGGTGGGTAGATACACTCCTTCCCCAAGAAAGTGCTGCAAAAGGCAGGGATTGATAATTCTCTTACTGGAAACAAGGGCCTCAATAATTGGGAATTATAATACATTTGATCCCAAGAGGCATAATATATTTGTGGACATATGATTAAGATATATCTGGAAGGATATTCAAGAAAGTAATAACATTGGTTACTTCTGAGGGAAGAGATCTGAATGGGAAGGAGATTTTACACTATATGGATTTTTAAAAAAATCTTTTAAATGAGATCTAAGTAAATTTAGTACCTATTTAAAAATACCTTAAATCACAATTTAAAGTGGACGTAGTAAGCCTTCTACTTTGAATTATGTTAGTAGTAGAGAGACACTTGGAGAACCACTAGTTACTTATGGAGAGTGGAATGAGGGTCAGGTGTGAGGAGTGAGACCCTTAGATGTTTTGTTTAGGTCCTGTTATTATAATTTTTAAAATAAAAAAAATTGCTCCAGGAAGATGTACTAGATGCACTTTTCCTGATTTTGCCCCCAAGAATAGCTAAAATCCCTGGACGTTATATCTCAAATAAACATCAGATGGTTCTGAGAGATGGGGAGAAGAAGGCAGCCCTGAGAAATGACGTGGTCATGAGTCCCCGGACTTGGAGCTGAAGAAGCCAGCAATGCTGAAAGGCCAACAGGAGCAGACGGCAAAAAAAGAAGAGAAAAGCCTGCTTTCTCTAGACAGAAACCTTTCAGACAATAATCATCCCTTCAGCCAAATGTCACAGAAAAGCCTAGCCCCACCCCCACCCACACCAGCCAAGACCAACCAGAAAACCTCTGCTTCTACCCTGTGGGCTCTGCCCGGGCTTCCATCTCCTGTGGCCTGTAGAAATGTCCCTCCGCCCCACCCTGAAGGGTCCGTGGAGAGTACAGGGGCGCAGGAACTCCCACTCTCGTCCAGCCATAACAGGGAGCCCCTTCCCTCAGCTGTCAACAGAGGCTGAGTAGGGAACCTGGATTTCTACCTCCACCCGGTAGTAGCAAGGTGGTCCCTCCCCCACCCCTAAAACCTCCTACCAAAGCAGTATTAAAAAAACCACTTAAAAATGGAAAGTTTAAATAAGCTCCAGAGCCTCATTACACATTTTGACAGATAGCTTTCTATTGGCTTCCTGTGGCTGCTAAAACAAATTGTAATCAAACTGGGTGGTTTAGAACAACGGGAATTTATTCTCCCAAAGTTCTGAAGGCCACAAGATTGTAAAAAGAGAAAAAAAAGATTGTGATAGCAAGGAGCTCTCCCTTTGGAAACCTTAGCAGGCAATCCCTTTTTGCCCCTTCCAGTGTCTGGTGACAGTCACCAATCTTTGACTTGTGGTCACTTCACTCCAGCCTCTGTAATGTTCTGCATCTTGACTGTATTGATCCTGTAGCCTGGTTGTGATATTGCACTACAGTTTTACCAAATGATAACATTGGAGGAAACTGGGGAAAGGGGAGAAGGGATCTCTCTACATCATTTCTTAGAATTGCATGTGAATCTACAATTGTCTCAATAAGTTTAATTAAAAAACCTAAAACAAACTAAAATAAAACTATGTTTCTGTATTGATTTTATAATAAAAATAAAAACAAACAATTTACTGGGAAATATATATTTAACATAAACTACAAAAGTTTAATATTATTATTGTAACATATTTAATCCTCACCCGAGGACATGTCTATTGATTTTAGAGAGGGGGAAGGGAGGGAGGAGGTGGGGGAGAGAGAGAGGAAGAGAGAGGAGGGAAATATCAGTTAGTTGCCTCTTGCATGTGTCCTGATGGGAAACTGAAGCTGACCCAGGTGTGTGCCCTGATGGGGAATTGAACCCTCAACCTTTCAGTTTATGGGACAATGCTCCAACGAACTGAACCGTACTGACCATGCATGTACCATAATCTTTAAATCATTAAAAACAGATAACTCCATAGAAAAATAAAAGCTCCACAGAAGTAATTCTCAAACAAAGTGATGCAAATGACCATTTTATAATGTGACTGTGAGTTCCATTCGTTTCCTTCTGGTTAGCCCTCCTTTGTACTCTTAAAACACTTTTAATTACCCTGGCTGGATAGCTCAGTTGGTTAGAGCATCGGCCTGATACATCAAGGTAGTGGGTTCAATCCCTAGTCAGGGAACATACAAGAATCAACAAATGAATGCATACATAAGTAGAACAACTCTCTCTCTCCCTTTCTCTCTTCTTTCCTCCCTTTCTCTAACAAATAAATTTGAAAAAACCACTATTGATTGAACAATAAGTTATATTATTGTCTTACTCACAAGCCAATACAAAGGTGTTCACCTTCATAAGTAGTGAGACAAATGTGAAAAACAAGTTATTGTTTTCTCCTATCAGCTTGTTAAAGAATAAAGTTTGCTAATTTTCACTGTTGGCAAAGTTCTATGATCTGCTGGTAAGAGTACAAACTGTAAGAGTTCAAGTTTTCTGGAGGGTAATTTATCAGTATGTGTTAAAAATCTTTAAAAGGTATACTCTCATGAACAGCAATTTCATTTCTAGAAAAGCAAGCAAGTATACAAAGATGTATGTTCAAGGATTTACACTGCAATGTTATAAATACATTGAAAACAGTCCAAATAGCAAGTGTTCATTAATAAATAAATAATGGTACAGAAATATGTGTACATGTGACAAGATATTATGTAGGTCTTTAAATATGTATATAATATATACTAATATTAGCATATCTTTGTAAATAAATTACTCCTTAATGGCTATTTCCTTACATACTATTCTGTTCTAATTTTAAAAGTCATATATAATTTTTGTAATCATAAAACAGCAAAATTATTTCAAAAGGATCAAGGTAGTTCCAAGGAGATTAAGAGAGGCAAGAAAAATGCAAAGTGTCACATAGGAAAGTAGCCTCCATGAGATGTGGTGATTGATTCTAGCATCTAAGAATGTGGTTTAGGCTGGGCTTACTCAACCTGAAAAAGATGATCACCTACCTTGCTGTTCTGTTTTTGTTGTACAGTGTGGAATTCAGTGGCTGCATTCAAAATGAGAACACATGAGATAGGTACTTTATAAATTATAAAATGCTAAAAAAACACTGTTTATCACATCACAAGTGGCCTCTCCATGTTGCTGAGATTGGATTTAAGGACAACTCTGGAAGCTCAATGAACCAACTGGATCCTTATTGTCTATGAATGGGGTACTTTGGTATGCAGTTCACATCAGCCCTTTAGGTTCTGTGCTGAGATATCACATGGTGAGGTTTGGACAGAGCAAAGATTTGAACATTGTTAAGACATAGGTTCATATTCTGATGGACACATTCACAACCTTAGAAAACTTGGACAAATTGCTATAATTCCTCTAGCTGTTTCCTCCACTTGGAAATGAAGAAAACAGTAATCTGTCACAGGAGTACTGTGAAGATTTGATGAAATAGGGTGCATGACAGTGTTTTGTAAATGCAATTTCTGTAAAACTTGGTCATGTGTATTAGAGAGGCACTGTAAATACTAGAAGGCATGGGCATTCCAGTTTGAACTCAATGGCTACTTGTAGTCACACAAACTCAACGAGTTACTTAAACTCTTTAAATTTTTGCTTTTTTACCTGTAAAATAAAAAAATGTAATTTCCTCATAGTGCTTTTTTATGAGAATTAAATGAGATAGAGATGTAGGGAAGGAAACTCACATTTATGGAGCATCTGCTATGTGTCATACACAAGGTAGGTGCTTTTTATATAATAGTAAATAGACAAATAGAAATCATATTTGCTTCCAAATTTTCCTTTAATGTAGAGGGCTTTGCCTACATTCATGTTGTTACAATGTTTCTTATATTATGGGATGTTTTCTCAGTTATTTTATCTATGTAAAGCAAAGTACCGTTAGGGAAAGACACACTAGACCGAAATGACTGAATGGACTTGGTTTTGGGCACACAGAGGTCATCCGACAGAATCTGTGAAACAGGAGACGTGAGCATTGAATCAGGAAACAACATTCCAGGGTGATGCACAAGCACGGGGGCTGTCTGATCATGAATTAGCATCTGAAGAAGGGGTTGCTTAACACTCCCCATATTCTTAGTGAAATCATTTCTTTGGTGTGATGAATAGTGTCAAGACTGGTGATTGGTTAGGAATATTGTACAGGCTCCACCCATTTTTGTGAATAAGACATAAGAAAGTGGCCCATCTGTGCCTGCCACCAGCTTCTTGGTCCTCTGTCCCCTTCACAGAAGACCATGTTACCTAAGCCAACCCAGAGCTGCCTAATGCTCTCCTAAGAATATCACTGTGTCTGTCCAGCGCCAGCCTTTCGTGTATCATGCTCACTGGACTGCCAGGGCCACTCAAAGCTGCATGGCTATTTTTGTGCTTCCTTGCCAATACATGTCCATATGTCTGGTGGAGGACAGCCCAACATTTTTGAGGTTGTAAGAGAGAAGATTTATAGTTCCCCATGTGCTTCTAATCTCAAGAGTCTACCAATAGTTATCAAAAACACCTGATGTTTTCCGAATGGCCAAAATTTTCTTAAGATAGAAGGCAATGTTGTTTGTTTCTCCCCTACACCATAAACTGCTTTAAGATAGGTACCAGGACATTTTTGTTAGCTTTTCTTTGAATGTCTAATAGGGTATAGTGCCACATTCAAAAGTAAACATAGGAATCATACACATTTAGTGACTAAGAGGATTGGATTTGAAATAAACCTTGTGTTCAAATCCTGGCTCTTGCTTACAGTGAGAGGCTTTGGGGAAGTTACAGAAGCTCACTATGCCTCAGTTTCCTCTTCTGTAAAATGGGGCTGGTGACAATAGCATGTACTTCGTAGAGCTCATGCAGATTAAATGAATAGATGTAAAGAGCTCAGAATAGTACTTGGCTTTGAATAAACATGAGCTATTCTCATTACATGGTGTAAAATATTTGTTATGTAAATCAGTAGTAGTAGTACAGGGTTCTGGTAATTGCATAAGAGCTCTGTGCAGGCCAGCTGTTATTGTGCAATCAGTTGGCATAAACCTGTTCCTGGTTCCAAGAAATATTTCCCTGCCAATAAATCCACCTGCACCATGCACTAAGCCACCCTGGCAGGCTGGGAGGTGGTCCATACAGCCAGCCCTTCCATCTCCCTATTTCTTGCCACAAACCAGCAGGACGCTTCCTGAGAAGGCCACCTGGGATCTAGTCACAACTATTCCTAATGAGTCCTATTTTTTCTGCACTAAGTGACCTCCCCATCAACATGTTTATTATTATTCTCCTTTGTCCCATTCTGTCTCATTACTTTACACTCCCCCCTTCCCCCAACTATGCTAAGTGATTCCCAGAGGGTGAACTGGAATGAGAACAGGGTACTTGTTGACTCTTGGAAAATAATGGCTTTTCCCATCAGTGCTGGGTTTGGCAATTGTTTTGTGGTTAGGCTAACATGTGCAGTACTTATACTGTTTGCAGCATCACAAAGGTTTCCACACACATGCCCAGAAGCAGCAGCACACTCATATACATCTACATCAGGTGGCACACACACCTGTGTGCACCTACCCATATTCACAAGCCCTTCCTCTTCTGCACACAGTTTCCAAACTTACCCTGAAAAGTCCTGGCGTAGGGAGAGAAAGAGGGAAAAGAACCCACTTTAGTCCTCTCTGTATGTTTGCTTCTTACCTGCTTTGAAGAATTGAGGTCCCTTACTCATGTTTATTCTCTTCCTCTCTTACTGCTTGGCTCCTGTCCTTTTCTCCTCCACTCTAGAAAGGCTCTCACTTGTACGTGGAAGGCCCGGGTGTGTGAAGAGGCACCGTGCCCAAGGTGATGACTCACTGTAAATGCAGCGCTGTAGACCCTTGTGCCCAGTCAGGAGAAAGTCAGGACATTGCCCTGCCACACTGAACTGGCTCCTCGCTGGCTCTGGGCTGTGGTGGCAAGGACAGTCATAGGGAAAGCAACACAGCGGACTTGAGGACTGAGATTATGTCTCCCCAGGACTACTGTCTTTATCTTGGCATCTGCTTATCTCAGGAGACTGTGCTCCTAGATCCCTAAGTATTTAGAAGCTACTGAGTCCCATGTCCTTGGGATGACCCCACTTATTAGGCACATCCCTGTGCTGGGTTCATACCAAACACCCTCTAGCTGATGTGGCTTGTCTCATATGCCACCACAGCAAACATGAGTATGGGGACCATAGAAGGGGGAAGGTGTCTTCTTCCTGTCCAAGAGAGTGACAACATGACCCTACCCCTTTCATTCAGAGGAAGCTATTTATAGTAAATGTCTACAGTCACCTAGCTATGTCTCTTTAAATAGAACTTTCCAGAAAAACATGTGAAGCTGATTTTCTTATCAGTCTCCTTAATAGTATTAACTGACAGGAAGGGCCAAAACTATATTAGCTTTCAATCAACAATTAAAAGGCATGGCTGATAAATTTGACAAGTGAGGTGTTAAGTTTAAATAGGTCTACTCCTGGACAGGGAGAAATGAGAGAGAACGGTTGCACCTATGTTTTTTTCTCCTCTAATTATGCACTGGATTTGGCAAAGAGAGTAAATAGTGCAAGTAAAACATGCTTTTATTCTGGTTGTCAAGGAGATTGGGGATCTATTCACTTAGCTCAATGCACAGGCAAACTTAATAAGCACAGCCCAGCATTTAGGTTTCTGTACCTTTACCGAATCTTTGCATCTCTGTCACCAAGCTATGTTGAATTTAGTGATTCATGACATCCTCTCTTCTTTCTACATTTCTCTTCTCCCTACCATCCCCTAATGCTGTTAGATGGTTGACAAAAAATGATACTCTCTGTGGCAAGGGAGTTTCAGCCAGTGGGAGACTATCCAATGTCAGAGAGCCCCTGAATGTCTGCACTAGGCAAGGAGAACATCCGCAGCCCAATTTCCAGCACCCAGTCCTCAGGACCGTGAAGAAGACAGGCTTCCTCAGCCTACAGACTGGCCAGGTCAAAGGACAGCTGACTGAAGTGGAGAAATGAAGGCTGGCGTGAAACGGGCTTAGAGCCAGAGAGGAACATGCTGGAGCTGAGAGCAAGAAAGCTGAACTGCAGATGTGCTGACGTGTTTTCATATCAACCAGGTATCTTGGATGCCGGTGCTGGAATGACAGGGTTTCTCCAGCAGGCTGGTGGGGAAGCTTGTGGGATCAGCTAGGCCAGGGTGAACCTTGCTGTTCTGTTTTTCTGAGATCATCTTGTGGAGACCGTTTCTCTTAATTGGTTGGTAAATTATTACAGAGCCATTACTGGGCTGTGTGTGAACAGTTCTCAAGCTTCACTAGCCTTGGACATGAATGAGACTGTTAACTCCTATGATTAAATGCTGTCTGTTCAGCTGCATCCCCCATGGGACCTGGGCCCTTCTTTCATGAAGCCCTGTATGACCCCTGAGAGCTTTGAGGTCGTGTCTTATGTGCTCCATGGTCGGTCTCACTGTATGAAAACAAGACCCTACCTCTGTAAGCTACTCTGCTAGAGGTCCCTCACAAAGTCGTTGGACTACAGAAATTTAGCAGATCGGATTTGAGTTGCAATTGACCCTTTCTCTTCAGGGCACAACCCCCTGCCACCAAAGGGTATAATTAAGGTGGAGTCCAACAAAAGGCACCCATGACTTTCTTTAAATTGTTTTCCTCTCTGGGATATATTCTTTCCAGGTAGGCACACCCTTCCTCTAAGTTTACCTTCTTTTCTCCTCTCCTTTCCCATTACAGTTTACCCGCTGAAGAGACCAAGTTCAAAGAAATATATATATATTTCTCTCTGAATATATAATGAGTGGATCTGAATATATATGATGAGTGGATCTGAATTACAGGTATATGTAGAACAATGTGATTGCATACATGAGGAGGAAGGCCTGAAGGGAGCAATTGAAGGGGCTGGCATCAAAAGCACCCTGGGAGAGGGAGTGGAGCCAGTGAGTTGAGAGATGATTACCGGAGACGTGGGAGGAGGACATCCTATGTGCTTCCATAGCAACCTGGGCTTTCCTATGAATTGCCTCCCACAATTATAGTGCCCTCTAATTGCTCTCTCAGCCGTCTCTCCACTAATCTATGAGCTTCAGAGACTGAAGCTTTAATCTCTGTATTCCCAGAACCCAGCTCAGTTCCTGATATATAACAGGTGTTCAAAATACAGAGGAATGGCTGGGATAAACATCTGAAGGCAAAAGAGGCAAATTGTGGGCTGGAGCAGTAAACAAAATTTCTTGGTTAAAAATGATGGATATGTGTAGGGAAGTGACTTGAAAGGGAGGGTAATACCTTGATATTGAGCCTTGAGTACTCGTATTTTACTTAACTCCTTTCTGCTTGCTGCCTGGCTTCAGTTGCAGGGTACACCATAGCCACAGGGTGACCAACACAGAGCAGAGTGTGGACTCTGACTTTAGTCTCTGCTGGTTCATGTCTCAGTTTTGTCCACCTGGTTCTCAGTAATTTATTTAACCTCTCTAAATCTCTCCTTATCCTTGATGTGGGGATAATGACATGCCTCACAGAGTTGTTGTGAAAATTGCCTGAGGTAATGCATGGAACTATCGTATTATAAATGAATATTTCTTAAGCACCTCTCTTTGTGATAGCCCCTGTGATATTGGGATTTAAAACAGATGAAATCTCATCTTGGCCTCTAGCGCCCCAAAGACAACTTTGGGGGGCAGGGATATTTCTAAACTGTGCTGTGTGCTCCAGTGTGGTTAGTGATCTAATAAGATGACTTTAGTGCCATGGAACTCAGACAAGGAGATTCATGGGACTTGGGGAGTTAAAGGAAATGGTAATTGAAATGGGTTTGAAAAGAAGTGGGAATTCAGAAGATGAGAAGAGGGAGGAAGAAAAGAATTTCAGACAAAAGAGACAACTGTACAAAAGGACAAAGGATAATGACACACTTCTCATGCAGAGTTATTATAGGGGAGGATGGAGGTACCAGGTCCTGCAAGGGACATACTAAGCATTCCAAATACCAACAACGCTAGTGTTCTCTCAGCTTTTGCTAAATCCAAGCTATATCTCTTCTAGACAACTTGTAGCTCAAAATAAGTAAATGGAGGAAAGTCTCAGAAGAGAGAGGAGGAGAAAGAAGGCAAGGGCTCTCAGACTAAAGCTTTTATGACCGTGGTTAAGGAGTAAATGCGGGGGGATACAGCAAGTGTCTGTAGAGGAGGTAAGCGAAGGTCACTTGGGGTAAAAGGAGCAGAAACAAGAAGGTTCATGTCACATAAGCTGAGAAAGGAAATGTCTCAAGAATGTGTTTGACTGGCTGTGTTAAATGTAACAAGAGGTCAAAATGGAAGAACACACTGCCAGGGCTGTTTCTTGAGGCTTTCAGCAGCTTCCTCAGGGGTTTCTAAGATAACAGCTATGACCACCTCAAGGGGCTGGCTCTCCAATGTTTGCACATGGCTCTGGAAATGTTTCTTCTTCCTCTGCATCCCCATTGACCCCTGCACCTCCCATCCCATCAGGCCCATGGTGTAGGCAGGCCCCAGAGAGGTGGGAGCAAGAGGGCATGCAGCTCTACCCATGGCCCAACACAGAGACCAAGTCTCTCTTCCAGGGTGCCCCCCAACCCCACCAGAACCCGCTGACCATTATAGAATTCACACAGGAGAACCTCACTTCATGGAGGACAGTTGCCTTCCAACCTGTAGTCAACCACAGGGAGGAATTTCATGAAATCAAATAAAGGTAAAATAAAATTTTCCTGTGATATTGTTGCAGCTGGGGTTGGTCTTCAAACTACCCATTGGTACAACTGTCCAAAAAATAATCTTAAAGGACTCATACTTCAAGTATTTAATAACAAATAAATATGGTTGTCAAGATAAAGCCCCATGAGACTGGGTCATTCAGAAATGCACTGGTAAGTAACAGGACCACATCAGACTCCTGCAATGTTCCAGAACCTACAACAAAACCCAGGGAGCTTACAGCTCCTAAAACTACAGGGTAGTAGGCTGGCCTTTGCCTAACTCTTTCTTTATAGCTGTAGAGTAGACTAAAATAGGAGGGACTCCTGAAAGTACAGTGATAAAATGGAGAAGATAAATAACCATGGTAGGAGGTTTGTTTTTTTTCTTGCCTCTTTTTCCTTTATATTTTCTAAAACTTAGTGACTTCAGTCACTACTCTAAGAACTACTCTAAGCAGTATCACCTATAAACTATGTTAATGTTTAATTCACTTTTTGTTGGTTGGCACCTTAAATTTTTTAACAAAATGGACTTAAATAAAAATGAAAGAGGGAAGGGATCTTAATATAATTTTGGTGGAGAAATAAGGGCAAAAACAAGTGGTTAAGGAGGAAGTTGTGAGGGAAAACAAGCCATAGCTAAGGGACTGGCAAACGAGTGGGGGAAGCTGAAATCTATGCTTGTGTAAGAGATGCTCTTGACTCTTCATCAGGGACTGCAGTTCTCATTTTGCTAGATCTCTCCCATCCCATGCCCAATAAAACTTGAGTAGTCAGTCACCAGATACTAATCTAGCATCTGCTAATTGAAAGCAGAATACTTGGCACATGGAAGTATAAAAAGAAAGATACTCCGAAATCCCCTGCATCTTCACCTACCTCAGAGATACCCAAACTAGGAGAGGGCACCAATTACATGCTTGTGCAACACCCTGAGTACCTCTCACCACAGTCATGACTCTTGTATTACTTGGTTAATATCTGTTTTCCTGCCAACTGTAAGTTCCAACAGAACAGTGACTCTTGGCAAACTAACCCTACCTGTATCTCGAGCATCTAGTATAGTGCCTGATACAGACAGTAGGTCTCCAATACATAACAAATGAATGAATGAGCAAGCAATGGAAGAACAGATATTTCTAGGCTATTGAGATTATTAATTCATCTCTCTTTTGGAACAGTAATAGAAGGATGTTATTTAAATATCATCTTGCTCTTCTCTTCCTCCTCTTTTCTTCTTTCTTTCTTCCCTGCTACCATCATATGCTTCATGCTTCACCCCACCCACCAGCCCCTCACATATCAAAATGACAACATTAGCAACAACCACCAAATGCATTCTGAGTGCCTGCATCCCGGAGGAGGTAGTGGTGCTTATTGTACGAGCACTGCCCACATCTCCTGCTATGCTGCATGGGGTTTTTATGTAATAGGAACATGTTGACTGGCATGTTCTCAGTTTGGAAAGAGGAGCCATGCCTTGTTGTAGCTTTGACTTCAGACCAACTTTTCTTAATCCTTGAAGATGAAGAGACATATAAGCAAAACAAGTCAAAATGAGCCTGAATGCTTCAAGCTCTATGAAAGGCAGAAAGAATGCCATGTGGTGATATTGTTTAGAAAGAGACTCTGTAATTGCTGTACTGGAGAGCCGACATTTGCAGAACTCAATTTGTGGCATCCGACTGAGTAAGTTAACAAAATAAAGACAGATGGCAATGGATTAACTCCAACACGCCCACCAGACAATGGCAGCCAACATGGAAAACTGTGGAGTGCTCTAAAAAAGCATTTTGTAGGATAGGTTGCCGAGTGCCTCCGATAGATGCCACCTAGTGACTCACCAAAACATTGCACACCTTAGTACATTGAAGACATATCTTAAGGAGACTTCCATACATAGGCTGGCTTTGTTTAATAGGAAAAGAGAGAGGGACAGATACCAGATCATGGGGGATTTAAAAATTTATGGTTTACTGTTCAGTGCATGGAGAAATAATGGTTGAATTTGTATATTTAGAGAAAAATAAATGACAGAAAGGCAGGAAGGAAAGAAGAAAGGAAGGAAGGAAAGCAGGAAGGAAGAAAGAGCTGAGAGACAGACAACTACCTTTCATTCGGAAATACATGACCCAGAGAGAGATATAAGATTTAGGATATATTTGGGTCCTGATTTTACACAAATAAAACTTAGGATAGTGAATCATTTCAAGTGTGCGCTCCAACTTGCTAGCAGAAGCTCTCTGAATGTTGTGGGATCGTGAGGTGGGCTCCTGGTTCATGGTTGGGGCCCTGCAGTCACTGAGGTTGTCTGCTATGGCTGCAGGCAAGGGTACTGGTGGTACCTTAGTCTGTATTAGACAACTGTACATAAGGCTATGAAATATTCTAATTTGTTTAATAATGAGTGTTTGTCTAAAAAACTCTTTGTACTCCAGATTGTCTGCTGGTAGAAGCTGAAATATACTTATAATGTACAGAAAAGGTGATGATTTTCCATCTAAAGAAGGGATGAAGAAATAATATGAACAGTTTTGTTAGGTCCTACTGAACCAGGGTCTCATTAGGTATGTCCCTCCATGGTGGAAGGCACTGTTTGATTGGCAACTTGCACCACTAGCACATAGAATTGAGGGCTGATAGCCTATGAGTGTACACCAAAACTTGGTGATGAGACACTGGTTATTCTTACTGTAGGACTTATTACCCAGAGTGCAAAGTAGTTGAGGAAGAAATGAGCTTTAGGTTCTGAGCTTCTCTCCACCATTACCTACCTCACTGAGCTGACACTGTATTTCCTGATTTTCCTTGGCAGCCGTCTGGTCCACACTTGGGCCAAAAAAGTTTTTCTTTTCTCTTTTGACCTTTAAGGTCCTTTGGTGATCAGCTAATAATACCAACTATGTGAGCAGGTTTGGGGGGCTCCCCATCTGTAGGGACTGGTACTTGTGTGGTTAACTGGTTTGGCTCTAGCTGACAAGGTCCATGTGTCCAGGATGACAGCCTGGGTCCCCAGATGCTACAATTCTGCCTTCTCAGGTCACTCTCTCTATAAGTCCATGTCCTTTGAGCTCAATTAATTTTGGGACAGAAAGCTGTACATGTGGACACCAAACTCTGTTCACCAGTTTCTAGTTTGATTTCAATTGATTAACTGAATGTTTACCACATTGAAGGCATTGCGCTGACAGTCAAACCCAGAAGTAGAAAAGGAGTGTAACCTTAGCCCTACACGGGGTGATTTACTTGCCCGAGACCTCTATCCCCACCTTAGATGAATGAGAACTCTGGGCTGAGGTAAGCTCTCTATATTCCTCTCTCCCTCTAAAGCTTTATGAAGAAAGAATTTGAGAATGCGAGCCTGGGTTTCAGATTTTATTTCTTAAAGTATATTAATTTTATTATTTATTCATTGAAAGAGAGTTTTTGAGAAACCCGTATGTGTCAGGAACTAGTCTTGTACAGTGAACAAGATGAAGTTTTTGGCCTCACAGAGCTTATATAATCTACTAGGGGAGACAAACAGTAAATAAAATAAATAATAAATGCAAAATATAATATGCCAGGTGATGAGTGCTATGAAGAAATAAAGCAGAGTAAGGAGATAGAGGGGGAGGGTGACCAGAGAAAGCCTCTCTCTGAGAAAGAGGTGTCTGTCCTGACTGATGAGAAGAGACCTATGTGGGATTTGGGAGAAGAGAGCCCCAGGCAGGTGCAGGTGCAAACATGAGGGCTCAGAGGAGACAGCGCGCTTGGTACACCTGAGAAACAGCAAGGACCACTTAGATGGAGAGTTTGCCCATCGCCACGTGTGACCAACCAACACAAGGTACCTGGAAGGATACCCAAAACCAGTCGGTAAACATCTCTTGTGTGCCAGGCACTATTCTAGGGATTTGGAAACACAGAGATAAATACAAATTACTACCTGAGCAAGAGAAGTTTGTATGTTACTGAAGGGTCAGAGATGCATAAATAAAACCCTAATATTATGAAAGAGGTGCTATGACTGAGATCAGGGTTGAGGGAGAGGGAAACTGAATGAAGAAGATATTTCATCTCAGTCTTGAAGGATACGGTGTAGTTGGACAGGCCAAGGATGAGGGACCAGTGTTTGCAAGGGCAAGGTCTTATGAAGAGGCAATGTGTGACTGGAAAATAATGAGTCAAGGTCCAGGTCGATTGAAACACAGGCAAGAAGCAGCGTGGCCAAACCAGCCAGAAGGGCTTTGTGCCTCCTCTGTCTGACACAGCTTCATGTTTGGACTTTATCCTGTAGGCCAGTGGTATTCACTCTTAAGAACTCCCTTTTTATACTTTCTTTTTTATGGATCATGTCTTCATAGATTTCTTTTTAATGTCCCCCAAACACTACAGTTTTTAAGAAGTAACTATATTGTTTCCCATTTGAAAAATGTCATCCAGCCTCTGTAACTTCCAGTCAGAGCCATGGTTAAGCCTGAGATACAGCATATTACAAAACTGAGTGGATAAAATACTGTCCCGGGGAAAAGCAACTCTTCTGTCCATTGACCTATGTCATGGGCATACTGTTAAACCAGACAAACCCCCAAATCTCAGTGGTTTAACACATGACGGTTTATTCTTTTTAAAAAAAATTAATTTATTTATTTTTAGAGAGAGGGACAGGGAGGGAGAAAGAGAGGGAGATAAATACAATGTGCGGTTGCCTCTCACTCGCCCCCTACTGGGAACCTGGCCCGCAACCCAGGCCTGTACCCTGACTGGGGAATCGAACCAGTGATCTTTCGGTACGTAGGCCAACGCTCAGTCCACTGAGCTACACCAGCCAGGGCTGAAGGTTTATTCTTGCTCAAGTGAGGTCTCCTGTGGGCTGGGGAAGCCCTCCTCCATGTTTCAGTAAAGCCACTGAGGAACTTCCTTTCAAGATCCCCATGTCAGGGGAAGAGAGAGCATGGTAGGGGAAGAGAGTGTGGTCGAGGCACTCTATCTTAGCCTGAAAGTAAAAATGTCTGTTTTGCTCACAGGTCATTGGACAAAACTAGTCACGTACCCTAACTTAACTACAAGGGAGGCTGGAACATGTGGGAATACATATGTAATATATGTTTATCACTAACTGCCTCTTCTGTGTGGCATATATTTACAATTTTTCTCCTGAGCTCTTGGAGTTCAGGGGAGTCTTCGGTTGAGAACCACTGCTTTGGCGGGGGAATGACTGGACTGGTTTCTTTCTCTGAAAGTTCACAGATAGTAGTTTAGAGAATGGACTGTAGTGAGTAGACTGGAGGCAAGAAGACCAGTTAGGAGGTAATTCGTCCAAGTGAGGCAAGATGAGGGCCTGCCCCAAAGCATTGGCAGTGGGATGGAGCAGCGGTTTGGATTCTAAAAATAGTCTGAGAGTAAATTCCTCAGTGTTGGGGATGAGAGATGATGCCCAAAGGAGTCGGAGGTACCAAAGTTGATTCTCGGGTTTTTAGGCTGGGTGAGTCAGAGGCACTAGGACAACAACAGCATGAGTCAGGGCGGAAGGCAGGGCCAGGCAGACAGGATCCCCTTCTCCAGGGCTGGGGGTGTAACGGTTGCCAGTCATCCTTTTTCCTTCTGACCTAGTCATCTGCCCTCCTCCCACCCCCAAAGAAAACACCAGGTCTGAGTCACAGCATGTGGGAACTCAAAAGCCAAGCCACCAGGATTATGGCAGGTCTGGCTGGAACTTTCAGACTCCATCCTAGGGATTAAAAGCTTTATTAGCTGGATCCATTCTTGCTTAGGGGCTCTGTTAAACCTCAGGGGTCCAGTCCTAGTGCCACTACTGCCATCACTCAGTGCTCCTTCTTCTCTTCTACTCACTTTCCTTCATTAGGTGTTTTTTTGTCCCTTCTAGACTCTTCCCAATTCTCCTACTGACTTTGCCAGTTTACATCAAACATTATAGCAAACCCCTCACCATTATGGGACTATTGTAGTGAAATGTATTCGTGCTCTTCTTGTTCAGAAACGCAGCCTGTCCTATCTCCCATTAGACAGAAACCTCATCATTGGAGAGATCACGTCTTCCAACTACTGCAAAGTGAGGAGGAAGGGGGAAATCTCACCCCCTTCAATAAAGGGGTTACACTCTTTAATAAAGTTGGCCCACTCTGGACATGGGAGTGTTGAATGCAAAAATCAACTGTGTTCCCATAGTTGAAGCATCAATCTCTTAGCAGAACCTACTAAGATATGGTTTCTTTGAACTTTATAAAAACAATAAAAATCACTTGAGAAGAAGTGAAATCACACTTAGGAACAAACTGTGTTCACTTTATCAAAGATCATTTGGTTTACTCAATACGAAGAAATATTAATGAGCAAAATGGTCATTACGATGATTAGCAGAAGAGAATGGGCTTGGGCATAAGGGAAAACTTGGTACTTGAGTTCTGATTTACTGTGTTACAAAGTGTCACTGTCCTCATCTGCAAAAAAGGGGACCTAAGAGGCAAATGACAGTGCTATTCTAGGACCGGACCCCTGATATTTAGAGAACCTAGTGCAGGGCTTGCACTATGAGAGAGACTCAATTAAGGGCAGCTAGTGCTGTGATTATTACTCATTCCCATCCTATGACCTATGCTGTTGCAACCTGAAATGTTTCTGCCCTTCTTCTTCTGTAGGTCCCCTTCACTTTTATCACCCCGATCTTTTGTCATCACTGATCCTCGTCCATGTCTCACATGGAATCTTGTCAGGCTCATCACTTTTAGGTTCAACTTTTGAGCAAATATAACATTGAGAACTCCTTATAATTATACTACAGCTAAGAAATGCAGAGTCTGCATCAACTGTTTTTATGCATACAGTCTGATCTATTTATGTTTCTTTCCCTTTGCTGTACTATGAGACCATGCAAATACTGAAGGAAAGACTTCCTTCCAGTTCTGCCAGAGCCGCCTGAGAATACTGTCTTGTGGTAGAAGGAGCAGAGCCAGTAGCTGGTGCTCCTTTTGCCAGAAGTTCAAGAAGTCTCCCTGCCTTTCAGTAGCAAGAGAAATATTTTCAGCTTGAAATGACTCCGCTGCTCAAAGCAGAAGCTGGGTTAAAAACTGGACTATTGTTGCCTTGCTGCAGAGTTGCTATTCAACCTTTTCTCACCATTTATATGTGGTGGCAGCAAGTACAAAGCTATTTGCCCTGTGGTAAGTACTCAAGTTTCTGTTCAACATGTTTGATACATTCCTGATATATGTTGTTAAGAATCTAAAGCTGTTCCACATAACCTACTGAGGGAAGGATTTGTAGGAATCTACCCACAATGGCAAACCAAACCATTGAATAACACACTTTTCTCTCTGGGCCTGAGTGTAGAGTCATGACATCCTTAGCGTATTTTAGTGTTTGGGTTTCCTTCTACCTCTTGAAAATATTTGCCCTGTGCACGGAGATAACCAAGGTAAAAAAGCAGGGAGGAAGTTATATCTTGGGAGAGGCAGTGTGGCTTCAGGGATGGCTAGAGTAGTACAAGAGTGCATGGTGGAGGGAGGAAGGGCTGGTAGGCCTGCTGGTATAGGCTGAGTTGTATCCTCCTAAAATTCATGCATTGAAGTCCTAACCCCTTGGAAGATGACCTTATTTAGGTCTTTAAAGAGTTAATTAAGTTAAAATAAGCTCATGAAGATGGACCTTAATCCAACCTGACTGGTGTTCTTGTAAGAAGAGAAGATTAGGACACAGACACACACAGAGAGGAGACAATGTGAAGATACAAGGAAGAGAAAATAGTCATTTATCTACAAGCCAAGGTAGAGACCTCAGGAAACCAACTCTACAGACACCTTGATCCCAGATTCCTAGCTTCCAGAACTGTGAGAAAATAAATTTCTGTTTTAACCATTCGGTCTGTGGTACTTTATATCACAGAAAACTGATAACACGTGCCTTATTTGGTATATAACAGCAAGTGTACATTTCACAAGTAAAGAAATTCAGAAAAATTAAGATAAATAATTAAGCATCTCTAAAACATTGTGTGTAAGTTTGTTGATATTTTCCATTCATTTGAAAGTTCCCTACTCCTTCTATTCCTGAAACAATTGTTCAAGTTTAGATTGTTCAAGATCTTGGGGCCCATCTCACTCATAATCATACTCAGAATCATACCCAAGACTCCCTCTTTTAGGGAGAAGAGATTTTAGAGGAATAATCCTCAAACTTCTCTTCCAGGTATTTCAAAAAGCAGGTAAGAAAGAATAGCTGTAGCAGTGAATTAGCCTGAAAAGGGAACCTCAACAAATAGTAAAATGTATCCTTTTCAGGTATACAGTTGGTTGAATTTTGACAAGTATATACAATCATGTAACTGCCATCACAATCAAGATACAGAACATTTCCATTATCCCCAGATTTTCTCATGTTCCTCTGCAGTCAATTTCCTTCTTCCATTCCTAACCCCTGACAACCACTGACATGAGTTTTATCCTTATAATTTTGCCTTTTTCAGAATGTTATGTAAGTGGATTCCGTGGCATATAGCCTTTTGTGTCTGGCTTCTTTTATAGTTTTTAAGGTCTGTTGTTCTCATTCTAAAATTTATTTGAATTTTATATTTAATGCTAATCTATATAGATATACAGATTTCCCCCACTATTTGAAGGCAGAACATTCCTGTGAGACATTTTGTAAGCTGAAATGGAGGAAAGGGAAGAAGCAATTACTGTTAATTTATATGGAAACATTTTTTAGTGTTCCCAGACCCTAAAATTAACCTCCCAAATCATACCAAATAACACATAAAACCTAAAATAACACTAACATATAATAAAAGCAGTGCCACTCTTAATGCTCGGGATGTGTGCTGCAAAACGAACACTGAATGCTGAGTTCACTTTTTGCCTTTTTTTGTACAAATGAAAACCCTCTTTAGATTCCTTTCAGTTAGCAAAGGCAGGCACTAATGTAGGCCTTTGGTAAAGCAAAGTGGCCTAAAAACTTCCAAAAAGTGAGGGATGCTGTGAGCGCACATGTGTGCAGGTGTGTGTGTAGAAAATGCTGAATGATGTATCCACGTTTCTCTTATAATTGGGATACATTTAAACCAACTCACCCAGTTAGGTTACTTAAATGTAACCTAGTATTAATTAGATAAAAAGTAATGCTCCATGAAGATGCCCTGTTTTCAAATTTTAAAATACCACTACTAATTATAAAGATGCTGGGCTGCAAGACAACTCCATGAAAGTTCAAGGAGATATTCATTAAATACTGAAACAATATGGATCAGGGAGTAATGAGCAGTAACCCCCTTTCCTTTTTATCAGAGATTAAGATCATAAAGGCCTTCTTGGAGTTTTTGAGAGACATCAATATTATTGGTAAAGTAAATGGAAAACATCTTAAAAAAGAAAGGTAACTAAACAGGCCACATGATGATCTCAGGGGTGATGCATCACTATAACACACTGATAACCCTCAAATTTACTACACATGGATAGTAGTAGTGACTGTGGGGCCTCTACCTATCAGCCAGGGCCCACCAAACTGGTTCCTCACAACCAAAGTCCTGTCTGGTTGATTGTTTCCCTGAGACATGACCTCTTTGTAGAACATACTTAATATCTGTCTGTAGAGTGCTGATCAAAAAATGGTGCTTGTATGAACGTGGCTCTTTTTATACAAGGTCTAGAGTTTGAATGAGATCAACACAAAGAGGGAGGGGAAGAAGAGGTGCCCCCTCAGTCAGTTGGACAGTAAGCTTCCTGAGCTGCTCTTACCACACTCTCCTTACTGAATTCTTTAAGATCCCACTCACATGTTACTTCCTCTGCGCCCTTATCATGACCCACTCCAGGACCTAAGGCAGAATGAGTTACTCTCTCTTTGGGCTGTGATGACACTGTGCACATAGATTTATCACATTTTATGACAGTTAGGTCTTTATGTGTATGTGTCCTCTGCTATTCTTTAATCTAATTGAATACAAGGATTATGCCTTATCGTATATCCCTAGATCCTGGTATATAGCAAATGCTCAATGAATATATACTAAATTTAGTTGGCCCCTATAATGTATGATATGCCTCGTGTTACAGACCCACCTCAATCAGACTTTCAAGAACCAAGAACTGGCCTGTGTGGATGGAAAGCGAGACTCCATTTTAATTTGTGTACCAGGACTCATGTTTCCTGCAAGTCTGCCAAGCTTTTGACCCAGATTCTTTCTTTGAGCCTATTTGCCTGGTCCAAATACAAACATAATTCCTGCTCTGACCCAGATCCACCGCCTCTACTTGTTCCAGTTCACCGGGGTCTCTTGCTTTGGCCTCATCTATGAAACCTGATGTGTGACCAGGGTAACCCTGATGAAGAGCCAGATGGGGCAAGTTGGCATTGCAAGATTCCAGAGTGACATCTGATTCTCCTCCTGGCTGTCTGTAAGGCAACTGGGTGGGCCAAGCAGAATAAGCTTTCATGGTCTCAAGTATCCAAAGCGCTGCCCATAGTGAGTCCTGAGGCAGGGAGCAGATGCAGACGTGGGCCACAGTGGAGGCCAAGAAGGAACAGGATGTCTTGCTTGGCCCACTGGCTGGGACCGTCGCATCAGAGGGGTATGGATGAGACTGGAACAAGTATGCACAGAAATGGAAAAGGACAAAAGACATGTACATAGGTTCAAATAAGGTAAAGGGATGGATTTTATTGAGAGTAAACTGGGGAGTTGAATGGCTACCCCTTACAGTGAGTTGAATGGTTGGCCCCAAAAACTATGTCCACATTCTAACCCCAGGTGCCTATGAATGTGAATCTACTTGGAAAATGATAAATAAAGGATCTCAAGATGAGATTTTCCAGAATTTAGCATGGGCCCTAAATCCAAAGATAACTATCTTATAATAGAAACAGGAAGAGGATGATTTGGGACAGAGACACACAGAGGGAGAAGCCCATGGTGAACCAAAAATGATTGGATGGCTGCTGCCACAAACTGAGGAATGCCAGAGCTGGCAGAAGCTGGAAGAGGTGAGGAAGGCTTCTCCTCAGAGCCTTCAGAAGCAGTGTGGCCCTGCTGACACCTTGGTTTCAGACTCTTGAGGCCGGAGTTGTGAGAGAACTAATTTCTATTGTTTTAAGCTACCAAGTTTGTGGTACTTTGTTATGGCAGCCCAAGAAAATTAATACACTCCTCCTTTGCTTATTTGCTAGAGAAATGGGTCCATGAAGGAGATTTTTAAAACATTGGGGACAGAAGGCAAAGCACAAAGGAAGTGGCTAGCTCAGCACCGCACAGAAATAGCCCCTTTTCTCCCAAAATCATCAGTAGAGACCAAAGGTATCCACAGGAAGAAAGTTTCTGTTACTTACCTAAGTTCACTCTGAGGAAGTATTTTCTACTTAGTATAGAAGTAATAGTAATAGAAATAATGATAATAATAATTACTGAGAACATGCCATGTCAGACACTGTATTAAGTGTTCTACATATATCCAGTTTTCTGAAGAAAAAATTGAAACTTCAAATGATTAGGTAAGGCTTTATATAGCACTTATTTTTTGCCAAGCTCCATTCTAAGAATCATACAATTACAAACTAATTCAATCTTAATAACCTTGTGAAGGAGGAATGATCTCCACTTTACAGATAAGAAAATAAAGGTACAGAGGAGTGACAGAACATGTGTAATGTCATACGGTGAGGAAGTGGAAGAGCTGGCATTCAAATCCAAGAGGTCCTGCCCCAAAGATTCTGCCCTTGCCTAAAGCTATCTGCATAGCTCTAGGTAAAAGAAGAGGGATTTGACTGCAGGTGTATCTGTCCCCAGATCTCATGTTTATTCTATAAGCTTCACTGCCTCTTAAAAAAAACAAGAGGTTGAATTACGTTATGAGCAGTAGTTCTGCCCACATGACCACCCCTGTTCACCTTCTCAGTTATAGGCTCTAGGGGTCTTCAACCAGAACACCTGATTCCTCCCTGTTGCTTACACAATCCTGAGCATACGACCAATGTAGAGGGAAGCCCAGACCCACTCCTGGCAGTGAATGACATTGGCTCTGTGGGTCAGTCTCCGGGAGAGGAGAGCCCCAGCCACCCTCTTTTCCATTCCCCCACCGCATGCTGTCTTGTCCGTGTTTACCCAGTTATGTAACTGAGGCTTTTTTTTTATTGTTTCAACAAATATTTATTAGGCATTTTTGTATGCTCTGCAATGTGGCAGATGCTGGAATTAAAGTAAAGGCCAAGGCCCAGGCAAAGCACGTGTAGTCTCCAATTCAGAATGATAGGTGCTATCAAGGAAGAATAAGATGAGTAACAGTCACTATTTTTAGAGTGCTTATTATGTGCTAGAGATTATATAATCCTCCCAACACGTGCTGCTCTGGAATAACACAGGAGGCCCCCTAACCCAGTCACAGGAGGTCAAGGAAAGCTTCTTGGAAGAGTCCTGGAGGACACCTGATGGATGAGTAGCAGTTAGTCAAGTAAAAAAAGAGAGCCAAGGAAAAAAGTCTTCTGGGCAGAAGCCTGAAGCTGAGAAAGCACCTAGTATCTGTTGTAGAAGGGGAAGGTGGCTCAGTGTAGCTGAGGGCAGAACAGAGGTGAGAGTAGCAATGGACATGCTGGGAGAAGTATGTCTGCAGGTAAAGACCATCATGGCCTGGTGAGCGAGGAAAAGCTTTATTAGTGCAGCTGCACTGGAGTCCTCCCGATCAGTGCCTGTCAGCTGGGACAGTTAACATCTTCCTGCTCTTGCTAAATTATCTGTCCTCTGTCTACTGCCTAGAGTCCTGCTTCCAGGTGGATGAACATCCCAGAAACTATAGCCCTCCCACCCACCTGATTACAGGCACCACTATTGTCCAAAAGCTCCGTGGATATTGACGCTGGCTTTAGTGGTGCTCAAGTTCACTGCTATCTGTAGGTGCCACCAAAGCAATGGTTGGACACCACCAGGCCTGGAAGGCAGATCCGCAGAGTTATTCCTCTAGCCCTGGTCCAGCTGCCCCTTCCTCCCCACTTTTTGGTGGCATATAGCATCCCCGAGGGCTTCAGGAAGATGCCTCTTCAGGTGAAGGAGAGATTCAGAGCCACGCCTTGGGAAAGGTTGCACAGCTGGTCAGTGGGAGGGGACCCTGGCCTCGTGGCTCTACATCCAGGATTTGCTCAGTGCAAGGGCTGTCGAGAAATGTAGCTTGTGTCTGAACACAGGTTGTGCTGGGTGATTTAGGGGCAAGTTACTTAATTTTCTTAAGCCTTGGTTTCTCCAACTGTAAAAAGGGGTAAAAATTAATTTCCTTCCTAGGACTGTTGTGAGAATTAGAAAATGTGTGTAAAGAATTTAGCACGTGGCTGGGCATTTAGTAAAGCCTTGCATCACACAGATTGTAGTGGAGGTTGTGGCGCTACACTGAGTTCCCCTTAAGGTCTGAGGCGTTCATTCTCCTGGCTGTTGATGGCTGCCTATGTCAAAAGAAGCTTTCTTGCTCAAGGTCAAGTCTTCTTTTTGAGGCAGCCCACATTCAATGAGGGGTTGATGTAGGGGATATGAATCCTGGCTCCCTTTTCCCCTTAACGGTCATGAGTAGAATCTCCTCCCATCTCTGGAGTTCCTCCTGAGATCAGCTTAAATGTCTGTTGCCATGCAAGGTGGCTCAACTTCCTTTGGTCCTGTTGTCTGCTGCCCCAGCGTGTTCTTCCTGAGAGCGGTCTCATGTAAACTTCCTGTGTGAAAGTCTCAGAGTCTCACACGACCTAAGCTGTAATGATGCTGAGGAAGATGGTGGGGTGATTACATCCCACTGCCTTTAGAGATCAAACCTGTGCTGATATTCATAAGAATATTGAACTTGTGGCAAATTAATTGATATAGTTACTGCCTATTCTCAAGTAAGTTATTTCTTTGTGTGTTTAAGGTTTCTATTAGAAAGATAATAGGCAAACTTGAATTTCACACATACGTGTGATTTTTACAAAAGTTCAATGTTTCTTTAGCAAGGATCTAGCCTCGGGCTCCTTTCAGACACTGATTGTTTTTAGTACATTATGAGTCTGGATTAGGTGATATTTATCCTTTACATTAGAACTGTAAACCAAACAACCAATTCATGAATTCACTTATAATTGTTATTACCTATTTTTTCCCAGTCTAAATCATGCATATCATAAACTCTATTATTAGGCTTATTAGTGAGAATATAGGATGATTTGGGCAAACAATATTCTGATAGAGTTGTCACATTTCCATACATACTTTACCAGTTTTTAATATATTAGAATATAACAAAAACATATTTTATACTAAAAGTCTACTGCACACAATTTAATTTTATGTTTGGTAATTTCAAAGACATTTGGCATTTGACTAATATCAGTGCGTTACAAATGTGCAGAAATAACAGTTACTAAAGAATGAGAGATAAAACCAGTTTTAATAACTGTATGATTATAACATACATGAATATCTGTATTTACATATATTAATCTTGTTGAATATAAAAATGAGGACTGTTTTTATCAAAATCTGTAATTAGAATATAGCTGCTTATGGGCACAGTAAGGAACACATTGATTCAAATGGGATTAGATAAGTAAAAAGATATTTAAGTTAAGATACAATTTCCACATTCTATACATTATGTGTATAGTTTGATAAATATTGAAAACTGTATATATCCATGTAACCAAAATACTGATCAAGCTACAAACATGTCCAAAGCAGGGGTTATGTGGGAAAGGCCTTTCGGATTTCTGATTATCCTAACTGTGCGCTCGGCTTCCCGAGAGAGCTTCTTGGCTGCTGGATCCTGGTACCTGCTTCTCTCTTCTCATCCCTGTTGCTTCTTGCAACCTCCCTCAGCATTCACAGAACATTTCCTCTGATCCTCACTGTACACAGTTTTCATCAAATTTGAGGTGACTTCATTTTCCCAAGAAGGGTGTTTTCATCTTTTCTTTCCCCATAGACTGTTGTTGGCTTCCTAATTTCAAATGATCTTTCCTCACAATAAACACACACAGTGATCAGATTCTCCTCTCCTTCCCAGAGCTCTGCAAACCTTTGTTCATAAATCTTCCCAGCACAGTCTGGGTAATGAGTAGGAAGCAAGTCATATGCTTTGATTTTATAGATGGAAACCTTGAAGCAAAATGAAGTTAAATGGCTTCCTAGACAACGACTCTGAGGATAGCCCTGAATTGTGTGACTTAGTTTGGGCCTTGGGTTTGTTTCTTTGTTTTCTCTCTCCAGCAGGAGGGAGAGTATGGTGGAGTTCAGGAGGCGTTTATCTTATCTCTTCAAGCCTCTTGGTTTTTCTTAGCTTTGAGGGGCTGCTCTACAGTCCAGGTTTAAGGGAAATAACACCCTGGAGGGAGATGCAGCAGTAGGAAGAGACACAGGGAGATTTGGTGTGACAAGTTTTAGGTCTTGGTGATGCTTTTACAGATTAGGAGCAAGGAAGAATGAGTCAGGAGTCAAAAGATGGCCAAAAAAGAGTCAAAACAGCAGTTCTTCACACTACTTGCAGTTTTATCTTCAGCAGCTTTATAGTTGAATTTAAATATAGGTAAACACTTTAAATTAGACTCTTTTCAGTATCAAAAAGATGGTAATGAAGAAGTTATAAAGAAGATGAATTTTCTTGGAAAATCCCCTCCTCCCTCCAAACATTCCTCCCTCCAAATGTTGTTCTTTACGTTTGCTGATTGGCTTTGCGGAAATAGCCACATCTAGTTATTAGGTGAAATAGATATTTAGAGCTTAGGAATTTATGCCCTAGAATTTTCCATGCATTCAGCAAAGAGAGGCGTCACCAGCCAACGTGTTAAATTTTGCAAAAGGAACGTGGGACTGGCATGCCCCTGCCCTGCCTCTCCCAATGGAGCCAGGTGACTGGAGCAATCGGAAATGACACCACTCTCCATCTGTCCCTACTGGCTGGCTCACGGTTCACCTCATCTTGTTTGCATAATGACTATGCTGTGGATTTGACAGTTTCAACACCGAATCTGCTGCAGTCTTTCTCACTTCCAGGGAGTTCCACTGGACCTCCCTTAGTCTGGTGTGAGATCTAACCACAAATTTAATTATTAGTCTTTTGAGAGAAACAGGAGACTGTCGCCCACACCATGACTCCATTCACTCAGCCATGAGTGAACAATCCAGGCCTTTATAGCCAACTCCCCAAACAAGTGTCAAACTGCAAAACTAGAGTAAAGTGAGGCGTGCCTCATATAGCGCCGCCTGGGCGTGCCACTCCTATTTCGTTTCCTGTGCAGTGTTTTACATGTACCCGCAGCTTAAGCAGAACTTTCTCTGGAACCTTCTTCTGACTCACAAGGGCTTTAACTTAATCCACTGTAGATAATCAAAGATTCTTTTTAGCTGTGCTTGTGGAACAGGCATCATCAAGGTTGCTTAGCAGCAGAAATTGATTTATTAAAAACAACTTTCTGTGAGGAAATCATCCCCCATGTTTTCTCATGGATTCACATCTTCTTGTTGATTGACTTGCTAACTGATTTACTCAAAATATTTTCACCTAATGTGTGCTGGGGGGACCTGGAGAGCAAAATGCCTGGGAAAGGCTCAATATTACAATAGAACGAGGATAAGACAGTGTGGGGCAACATGGGGGACCACATTTTTTTCTGTCCAGAAACCTCTAATAAGAAAGTCTGTGCACTCAGCCTGTCTGTGTGTCCTTTGCCCTGATGTCAGGTTTCATTATGGTCTTCTGCAGGATGAGGGAGAAGCTTAGAGAGGGAGAAGTGACATGTGTCATGCTGGGAATAGGGCCAATCAACTGAGGAAAGGCTGTAGACTTGAGTTATTTATTACCTAGTGACTTGAGGCGCCACGGTTGCCAAATTCCATTTATCGACCTATCTAGATTAACTCTGCTTCTGGGGCCAAGAAGGTAAAGAAAACAGCAAAGCTACTTGTGTGAGGGTTGGGAGGGAAATTCACTGACATTTGATGAATGATTATTACGTGCTAGCCACTGTTTTAAGCATTTTTTAATAAATAAAAATAAATGCTATTAGTTTTACATTGTCTTTAAAGATGGAAAACCAAGACTTTGAGAGGTTAAGTTCGTGAATATGGTTACCTGTATCAAACATGGGATTTGAACCCAGGCAGCCAACAGTCCTATCTAGTGTGCTACCTAGGTCCTCAGTTTCGGATGATTGTGACCATGGTGGGGAGTGGGAATTGTGCCCCTTCCCATTTTACAAGAAAGCTAGTTTATCTGAATGTATTATGGAGAATTTCTGAATTTTTAATTTTTTTGGCAATATATATATATATTTTTAATGTTTTCGTAAACTCATTTCAGGTTAGCAATTGAACGCAGACTAAATGTGATCTAGGATTACTTCCTTCTTGCCCAAAGTCCTTAGGTCATTGCTCATCCTGCAGCTCTGTACATACGGGATAAATCTGGACCAAGGAAGCCGAGAAATATAAACAGAAACACACACCAGTGCTACTGCAGGAAACGCCCTTTAAGGAAGCTTTGAAATATTGGGTCATCGCAGGGAATTTGACTACCCAGGTATTGCTAGTTTCACCAGAGAACTAGGGAGGATGTGTATTTCAGAATCGCAATGGAATAGAGCCTAGACCTGGGTGGTTATGTCAGAGCACTATAATCCTACAGTTCAAAGAGGTCAGCAGGATTACAAGTGAGCTAAGATGCTGCCCCTCTCAGCCGTCAGTGGACGGGGACTTTCTGTGGTCTAGATGTCCCTTAGTTGATCACTTCTCTACATAAGTAGCTTCTCCCTTCAGTTTAACCCCATGTTACAGGTATAACATACAGGGGTGGGCAAAGTAGGCTAATAATAATAATTATAGTAACATAATAAATAATGAATAATAATACAAGAATAAACTATTTTGCGTACTCACAACTGTAAACCTACTTTTGTCCACTCCTGTATTTTTAAAAATGTGTGCCATGAAGTCGAAGCAGTTGGAAAGCACCACTGTGGTTTGCCTTTTGTATCATATGAATTGCCTTAACTTACCCTCAAGCTTTTTCTCTCTGATGAATGGGATCTACATCTTTATATAGATCCCTAAATTTAAATTTTCTCCTCTTCTGCTCATGAGGATAGTAGAGGACCTCCTCCTAGTTCTCTCCCCCACCCCTTATTTATGGGTCTTTTCATTAAAAACAAATGATCACATTTTATTCATTCATTCACTCACTTCAGTTTTGTTTCTCACTTCCATCTCACATAGCTGTTTGGTACTATTTGGTGTCAGTTTATTCAATAATGATTTGCTATTTGTTTGGAAAGATCCCTGAGGAGAGAGCATGGCGCCTACTGGGACAATCAACTTGCCTCAGCCTGCCTGGGGTATTCCCAGTTTTAGCTCTGAAAGTTGCAGGGACCCTCTCCATCCAGGACTAACCAAGACGGTTTGTTTCTCTGCACCTGGCTAACAGGTAGAGCTGTTGTCACACAATAAGTTTCTTCTTCATGTGGGTAAGTAGGTATGGAGAGGATGGGGGAGGTTTTCACACAAAATAATAGCATATTTTTACTGGGTAGATATAAGATCATCTGCTTAGAGGAACAAGTGCAAATGGTAGAGAAATTGTCACTCAACAAATGTAGCACTTTTGGACCATGTTCTTCTAAGACAACTTGACAGCAACCTATGTCAGGTGCATCTGTGCTTCATATGGGTGGAATCTGTCATTTCTTGGAGAATGCAAATTAATACAAATAACTAAAAATGTAAAATGATTATACAGTTGATCCTTTAACAATGTAGGGGTCAGAGCACCAATCCCCCGTGTGGTAAAAAATCCATGTGTAAACTCTAATTTTGCAAAGACTTTACTAATAGCTTGCTGTTGACTGGAAGCCTTCCTGATAATATAAACAGTCAATTAACACATATTTGGTATGTTCTATGTATTATATATTGTATTCTTACAATAAAGTAAGCTAGAGAAAAAAAGTTAAGAAAATCATAAAGAAAATATATTGACAATAATGTACGTATTTGCTGAAAAAAATTCACATGTAAGTGGACCCACGCAGTCAAACATGTGCTGTTCAAGGGAAAACTGTATTTATTTCTCAAAAATGAAAGGTAAATTCAAAAGATGTAATCTATTAAGATGAGGCATCGCCCAGATCACTAGAGGTATCTGTCTCTGTAATTGCCATTCTTAATAACCACTTGCCCTCAAATGGTTACCCTGTTCTTACTTCCTGCCCCCCACAACCTCTATAACACACTTAGCTTAAGTAGTAGTTACTCACTCAAAATTGGAGGTCATGGGGCTATTATGGAGAGAGGGAAGCACCTAATTTGAACTGGAGCCCTCAAAGACCCACTGGAGGGCAGATACTGCCATGCTATGAGAGGAGCCAAAAACAGGACGTGTGAAAGTCATCCTGACCTTGGACAGCCTCTTTAACTTTCTCTGACCCTGTACCTCCACCTGCAAAATAGAGGGTGGATGGACGTGAGACACTAAGGTTCCTCATGCATTCTAGGATTCTAGAAATTTTGAGGGGTTGTAAGGAGGGAGAAGCAGTCACAAATATATGAGCATAAAAAATATTAGAAGTGTTTGGTATGTGAGGCCAAGGGAATAGGTCAGGGATCCCTGCAAAAATTAGGACTGTGACTAGGATGGACCAAGCCCTGGAAGACTGGGAACGAGGCAGCACCCTGAACGTTTGTGACAAAGAAGTCTCCTCCCCACATCAGAAGCAAACTTCTCTTTGTATACATTTACAATTTAGACAATATTTTCATGTAGGACAATGGCTCGCAGTTGATCAGCACTTGAACATACAGTGTTTCATTTGATCTTCATGTAATCTTGACAGATGGTAGAGTTTCTATTGACTCTATTTTATAGATGAGGAAACTGAGTCTTAGACTTGGTTCTCATGAATCTTTGTACCCTCTAATAGAAAATGGGGTTCAGTGGGGCCTTACCTCTGAATGACCATTTCAGAAGTGGGAGCCCTGGGCATGGAGTCTTAGGAACCCACAAAACGCACTGTGCCCCGCCCCCCCCCTCCAGGTTGAGCAGAGGCCTGTGGTTGTGAATGCCGTGGTCAGTCTGCTCCACAGAGGGCTTTTCTTAGAAACACTGAAGAGATCTGAGGGTAGCCTGACCAGTCTGTGTGCTACCATCAGCTGGGGCTGGGTCCTTGAAGGCACACCTCTAATCAGGTCACTGCTGGAGTCCCTCTTCCTAAATGTTTCCGTGACAAAGCTTTGATCTGGGAGGCTGTGGGATTGCAATGATCTGTGAGGACTCATGCTTCTTTATCAGGTGCTGGATACTATTGTATCACTTTTGATGCTCTTTAGATTTTTTTTGTCCATCATAAATTATCATTGCAAAAATAGACCCATACTCTATTCTTGAACATCTGAATTTAATTAGGAACTTTCTTCTGCCTGACATGGATGTGGTTTTACTGTTTCTGGCCAGGCCAGACAAGGATGTCTGAAGACAGATTTCTGAACTGTGTGCCAATTTCTCTGATCTTTTTCATCCAGGGCCTCTGCTCTGAGATGGTGATTTATGACTTTGACATGCTGTCTTCCACCCCTCTCTGGTCACTAGGGAGTATGTGGAGCCTCTCAGAAGCAACTGCTCCCAGGAGTCAAGCTTGTCCACGGCAGCCTAACCAGGATCCTCATGGGATTCAGACGGTTGCTTGATATCCAGTATTCTGAGGGCTGTGTCAGGATTACCCAGGCCTGGACTTGGGAGTGTTGGGATTGGATCAAACCTTCTGTACTGTGGTCCATTTCTGATGTGTGTGACCTGTTGACCTCCAAAGGCATTGTGGCCTCCACTCTTTGTTTCCCAACAGGAAAAAGACCAGAAGGTCATGTACCACTTTGTCCTGCAGTTTCTTGGCTTAACCTCTCACCCTTAGAGCTGATGTTGCCTGAAGAATGAGAGAAGTTCGGGAGCACAGCTGTTGCTAAGTGCACATTCCATGTCCTCTGCTCCTCCCATGTGTGTGGGCCAAACTCCCTGAACCTGGGTTACAAAAGCCTATACCTTCTAGGAGGTAAGTCCTTGAAGGCTTACCTCCTAGATGCTGACCCCAACTGACATCTATAGTTTAAACATCCAGCCCAGGGACACATTGCCTTTTTGGTGAATGTCATAATCAGGAGACTATGCTTCTCTTCAGGTCCTGGAGTTTGCTCCATTTAGGGAGGGAAGTTTGGGAAGAAGCAGCGATGATGGGATGGCAATATCTATCCATCCATTCTTTCATATCTCCATCCAGTCTTCCCTCACATAGTTACCGAGTGCCCAGTGTATGCCATGTACTAAGCTGGGTATTGGGCATTCAGTAGTAAACATAGAAGACATGGTCTCAAAGAGGGGTTTCTGTTTTAATACAGCAACCCAAAAAACTTCCTCTGCTTTTGCTTCAGGCATGCTACTTACTGCCAAGAGTCTGTAGGTATTTAGGGGCCTCATTAACTTTGGGGAACCGTGACTCCTCTCTGCTCCTTTGGAGACTGGCCCTTGGTTGGTTTTTAGTTGAAGTGCCACTGTCAGCACTGTCCGGATGAGTACTACGCACGGGGAAGGGCCAGGGCATGGGGCTCTCTGAAAGCTGTGTCATCCCCGGCTCCAGCCGCAGAGGTTACATCACAGAGGGAAGCTGAGTACGTTGCTAGGCTGTGGCTTTTTATTTTTATAAATGAGACTTGTGCTTAATATAGAATCTGCTTTTGCTTTTTCTTTCTTTCTTTTTTTTCCCCAGCATCATCTGGCTGTCTGGCACCATCAAAGATTTGCATTTATGACCCAACAAGAGCTCATGGGTAGATAGGGGCAGGAAGGAGGTTGGGGAGAGGACTGATGCCAGCCTGGCTGGCTCCCGGGGTGGCGGAGACACGTGGCCATGCCATTAGCATCCTGCTTGGCTTCTGGACCAGTTTCATCTGAGACACCTACATAGTCCTTACTTGGAACAACAAGATAAAAAGTGGCCCTGGTGCTAGCTCCCCTTCTGATTTACCACACACCAGAATACAGAACAGAAGGTCACACAATAGAGGACCAAAGTCAGGTTCCAGAAGCAGGTGACATCTAGATTCTCAGTTCTTTGGATGCAGCTATTTTAATAAAGCCACTTTTTGCAGCAATTTTGACATGAGGATATTTTGACTTGGCCTAAAAAATTCAACTAATAAATGTTCAGCTTTTAAAAAATAAATGACAAGTAAAATGGAAATTTTATACTTTATAACATTTTATATCTTTATCTTATTGCCAATTCATCCTACCTCTGGGAATCAAGGTGTATGGATTGTGGTCAGGTAAGGGAAAGGTGTGGTAGAGGTTCAAAATGGGAGAAATGTCAGGATCATGTAATGGTCAATAATAGATTAAATGTCAGGAATAAGGTGACTGTCAGAACTGGGAGCAGGTACAAATTACGGAAGGGGCGAGAGGCACCAAAAGTCAACAAAAGAGCCAATCAAATTGCAAAGGTGATGGAGCAAGGGTCACAAATGTAATGGGGGGGAGGGAAATTGGTTATTAAACAAAATTCAGTGAGATTGCATTTTGATTCACCAGTTTTGAGACTATATTAGAAGAGCTGCATGAAATTGCTGGGCAAGAAAACGGCCTGCTTAGGCCTCAGAACAGCTCATTTTGGCTCTTCCACGGACAGTGCATGACTCATAAATATCTACGTATTTTGCTTTAGGGCTCGTTTAAGCCTCAGTTTCCCCGTATCAAATGCAGATGATTCCGTGCATCCTTCCTTTTCCCACACCCTGTGCTCCATGAGGAGGACTGAACCAGCGGCTTGTAAACTGCTTCAGGTCACTTGGAGAAAGGTGCTTGCGTGAGTAGTGGATATTAGTAGAGATGAGTGTTCTGTGAGTCAAGGATTTCGGCGCTGGGCCAGAGTAGCTGCTTCTGCCTGACGATTTGTACAGATAACGTGATGCCTGGAGCTGGACTGTTTAGCGCTTGTGATGGATTTGTTTTTGTCACAGCAGAGAACTTCATCTTTACCCAAATGCTACTGACCTGAAGACTTTGCACATGAGCACTAGGGGATTAGATGTGAAAAGAGCGGAAAGGAATCTGGTGTTTCTGCCAGTCATCTAGAGTTTTAGCACAAAGAACTATGGCAGGATGCTTATGCCCAGTTGTCAACTTTCCTTTGCCAGCAAAGAAACTCTTCCCGATTCTTCTGTAATTTGTCAAACTTGCCAAAGGTCCCCAGAGACAGTTGTGGTGTAACTAGAGGTGGAGGGAAGAGAATACTCTCCCTGCCAGATTTCTCTACTTTCTGTGTTGATCTTTTGTGTCACAAGATGAATCCTTGTTGATGTGGTCATGGGGTGTCTTTCCAGAATTGGTGCACGAGTCAGCAAGAGCTGGGGGCTCAGCTACCGGAAGCCTGAGCTGGGGCCTCCACGGCTGGGCATGAACCTTTCTCCAAGCCCTCAGAGTGGAGGCAAGGGACACATGCCAACCTAGCCGCATGTCCTAGGGCTTGCCGTAGCTGGCCTGTTTTCTAAGAGCCAATGTTCCATCTCCTCTGGTACAGTTAATCTTTGTTCCTGCCACCGCCTCATCTTTCTTTGTTATTTCTCACCACGTCCCTGCCTTCAGATTTCTTATGTATTCCTTTCTCAGGCATCGTGTTTTGATTCCCTCCTCAAATTTAGGTCCAAGTGCCAAGAACAGCTCTGTTCCGGCAGGGGGATATTATCTGGCTTAAAAGAAGGAATGAGCAGTGGCTTCTTTCCACTAGCATTCTTTGGATTTACATGGGAATTTATTCTGGGAATGGTTTAGAGTCTCTTTCAAGTCTCTCCCCTACCAACATGTTTCTGTCACAGAGCAGGTTTGCTTTCATTGTTTTTAACTGGATGACAATAAAAGCTTTTCTTTCAGAGCCTGGGTATAAGGGCTCAGCACCTGCTTGTTCCATCATTACCCCCCAAAAACCTTGGCTGGGTCCACATTGAATAATACAATGGGTATTGTTACCATTTTTATAGATTTGAGCATTATTGACAGTATCTGATTGTATGATAAACCTTGAGTTCTCTTCCAGAATTTTTAGTTTTCCCAACCCTTGGGTATTGAGTCCACCCTTCAGGGCAGCCCTCCTTGGGTGGTCAACACACACTTCTGGGTTTATTGGAGGGGTTGGATCCAATAAACTGACTGTTGCTTCTCTATTGATACCATAGAGGCCACAATTATACATGCTAAGCAAAATAGCTGGCGTGCTCACTGGTTCCTATTCATGTTTTGGGGGAGTTGCGCTGCCCCATCTGCCACTGTGCACAGTTTTAGGAATCTGCTAAATGAAGACACAGGAGAGGCTGGGCACCACGCAGGCAGCAAGCAGGTCTGCTCACTTGTCCCGAGAGGACATGCCTGTGTGCCCCCTAAAAGTGTCCTGGTCCTAGACTTGGTCTGCCTGGACAACAGCCTAGATCCCTCTAGACCAGAGAATATTCTACCCTCCCAGAACAGATGCTGCAATTGGGAGTGAGGGGAAGAGAGGCTTGGAGAACCAGTCAGCGAGACCCCAGCCAACTGACCCAGGCTGAGCAATGAGCATCCCTTACATTTAAAGGTGCTTCCAGGTTCATGAAGCAGCTCCTAAGAGATTCACCCCAACTCTTGGAGGTAAACAGGGCAGGTGCTATTGCTCCAATTTTACCAAAGGGGAAACTAAGTTCCAGAAAGTTTAGTTAAGTTCCTTAAAATCATATGAGTAAATTACTGGTGGACTTGGGACAAGAAACCTCAAATTCCTGAGATCTACTCCATTTTTTCCATTACCCCATGATGTACTTCAGCAGGGCTGATGTAAAACAGCAAAGGCCAGTCCTAGTCCTCCCGGCTGGGCAGCACTTGGAACCTGGCACGGATTTGCACTGGAGTGGCTGGGCCCTGGGAGGCTGTGGGCACTGTTTCTACTCGCCTGTATGGCAAGGCGAGGCTGCGTGGCTCGGCAAGGCTGAACTCTGTGTCTTTACAAATGATGCCAAGTTGAAATAAGCTGTAGTCTTCCTGGTGTTTTATCTTCTGTTTTGCCAACCACATGGATTCTGAGAAGGTATAGCTGTGGCTAGCCCTCGCTGCCCTTCAGGCCCAGCAAGCGGCAACCATGAATGCTCACCACTTTCATTGTGCAGGCCTGAATTGACTTGTTCTCTAAATTCCTCTTAATGCAGCGGCAGGAGAATCCCTGGGGCAGGGGAAGGCAGAGCCAGAACTCCCCAGGGTGGGAACGGTTTCCCAGATGCCGCTGTCCCATCAGTTCTCCTGGTTCCAGCAGACAGCAGACTGGACTTGCAACCAGGCAAACACATGAAAGCAAACGTGCGCTTCTAACATTTCATAACCCACCTCCCACAAAACAGAAGGCGCTCTTTTCCTCGCATTATTTCCTGCCTCATTTTTGACATTTTTATTGTGCTGAGTCTACAGCTGACTTTGCATTCCTCACACCTCCCACTTGAACTGGCTCCTGGTCCTGCCAGGCGTGAGGGTCCCAGTCACTTGCTGTACCCCAGAGAACATTCTTGGCTCCCTTTCTGGACAGGACACACTCCTCCTCACCTTGACATTTAGGACCTGCTGCTTCTTTTCCTCTTTTGCTCAAATAAATCTGGGCCAATCAAGATTCACTGCCCCCCTGGGGAATGGGTTTGGGGAGACTCATGCTGGGAAAAAGGGGCTTTTCTGCATGTGATTGGGTGAAAAGCAAGCATTGTCTTTCTGCTCCTGTTTCCTGGCTTTGAAATAATGCAAAGCCCTAAGCAGAAAGTCCAGGCTCCATTTCCAGACCCTGGTCTGACCTGCACACAGCTGTGTGTATTTTTGAAGCTCTTCTGCTTAAACCGGTCAAAGCTACACTGTATCTTTCCTGGATTCTTCCTTGTAGATGGCCCAGGATGGGCTGCTGGTTTGCCTCCTGGGCTCAGGTGTAGGATAGAGGTGTCAACAGCTGAGGAACACCGAGCCTGGGCCATTTCTTGTGCCCCCCCCCCCGCCCCATTCTGGAGTTTCGATTTGATCCAGACTTGGAGCAAAGAAGTAAACCTTTTTAGTGCCAAGTGTCTCCATTGAAGCAATGCCTAAGATATGTATGGATGGATGATGAAGTCATCAGGAAGAGTGACAGGGGAAAGGAAGGGGAAAATAACAAATGGGAGAGAGAAAGAAGGGAAAGGAGGAAAATGAGTCCACAAAGAGATAGTAATGTAAAGGAGTAGCTGAATGGCACTGATGCCATCTGTCACCCATTGCTGTTTTGAACCGAGCATAGGAGCTGGCATGTGCTTGCTGCAGAGAAAACACACCTCAGTTTTAGAACTATATTGCCTCACTTGGCCCACTGGAATGGGAGTGAGCGTGATCCTACTTACTCAACAGTGAGAGGTATCAATGAAAGGATTTTAAAATGCTTTGTAAAATAAATAAATCACTTGTGCATATGAGATGGTATTTTTCCCCTACTCACCCCAAGACTTGAACACACAGCATTAGCACAACCCCCCAAAGTTAATTTTAAGATGCTAGTTTAAAATATTCTTAAGGAAAAGACCACGACACATGGGTTGACCATATTGCCTGGCACATAGTAGGTGCTTAATACACATCTGAAATTGAATTAATTACTCAGTGAATGTATAAGCAATATAGAGAAGAATATTTTAATAAGAAGATACATGAATATTCAACATTGATTACTTTTTGAAAAACTTCATGGTTTGTTGTAAACCTCGAGGATGCCAGGTAGGGCGAACCCTCCACATGCATAGTCGCTAGTTGACCTGTGATCACATGTGCACACCAGGGTACTTGTGCAAGGAAGGCATGGACAGGGCACAGCGATGGAGATGGTTGACTCTGAAGAGGTCTCTAGGTTATGTGGTTTCTGAGGTTGCTAAGGTCTCACCAGGTATACCAGGCCCTGGAAGACAGAAAGTAAGGTCGCCAAAGGCATGAAACAGTTCGTTGTGTCAGAGAGCTGTTATGCTTGGTTATGGCTGGGTCAAATGGAAGGAGTGTGTGTGTGTGTGTGTGTGTGTGTGTGTGTGTGTGTGTGTGCAGGAGGGAAGGTAGGGATCTTCATGAGAGAAAACACAGACAAGATAGAGATCTTTAAATGCCTCTGGTAACTACCAGTTTTTGCCTGTCACCATAGGTTTTAGGGTGTTTTCTATATGATCAATCACCAGCAACAGTGGGTTTCACCTATTAAATCTTTCTGGGAAACTGAAATACATTGTATAAACTCTTCATTGGTCTTTGGAAGTGTGTGGGTATTTTTATGCCCCTTAGGGCTTCCTGACTGATGGTAGAAGGAAAGGATCTCTGATCTAAGCACCTCTTGGTGCTTATGTGGTTTCTAGTCTATATTCCTCTCTACTGTGAACTACCTCATGGCAAAATCTCTTTGTTCTTTGAGCAGACTGAACATAACAGAACGTTAATGAAAGTACATATGTATACGGGAATGGATGGAGGATGGATTAATGGATAGGTGGATGGATGGATGGATGGATGGATGAATGAAAGTTCAGGATCCTATAAAAGCCTGTAAGCCCTTCCACTTTCTTCTAAGGAAACAAAATTTGTACTTGTTTACCATTAGCCTTGAGAGACTCCCACAGGCACAGAGCCCAGAAGAAATCAGTCTGGAATGAAAGGAGACAAGGCTGTAGCCCTAAAGAATTTAGTGAGACGCCAGGTCAGGTCTTATCAGAGTGCAGCCAGCACAGGCCCCAAGGCCTGAGAGGGGGCGGAGGAAATGCTAGAGGGCTCTGCAGAGCCTCAGGCTCCTGGCCCCCCTGCAAGGCCAGCAGGAACGACCCAGTGCTGTAACATCCCAGAGCACTTCTGCTACTGATTGCCTTGGGAGGCAGAGGAGCAGATAAAGCCCAAATGGGGGCAGTTGAAAGACAATTGTGTTCCCACGTCCTGGGCTCCTGCCACTTGGCTCCCTGGGGATGTTTCTCTCACAAAGGCCTGGAGAGAGAAAAATAGCCACTCAACGCCTAATAGATTATCCACCAGGTCACTGCTTCTGCTGGCCTTATTCTGCCACTTCGCCCTTCTGATGGCAGACAATAATTATCCTCTGATTTCTTTGATAGCCTTGCTTATGGAGCCACAACAATGACAAAAGCTCTTGTTTGTTATTGTTTGCGCTGAACATTGATTTATGCTTAATCATTCCTCAGTTGCACACGAGTCTGTGTATTCTGAAGAGTAGAGCAGCACCCCCACTCCCAATTCCTACTAGGCAAGGTCTTTGGAGGCTGGAAAGGAATGTCACAGCCTGTTTCCTACTCTTCTCTTGGCTCAAGGGCTGCACCTTCCAGAGGTCACTAATCAGACCTTCTCTGCCAAATGGCACTGAAATGGGGTCCTTGACTATCTGAGGCCACCAGCCAACAGAGGACAGTGAATAATAGCAGGGAGGTGCTGAGTGGATCCAGGTTCTCACCCCTCCAACAGTGAATATCCCCAGAATCAGAATCAGCCTTTGATAATGTGTGTCATTATCTCTTTAAAAAAAAAAAGCAAATTATTTTTATTTTTATTGAATTTATTGGGGTGTCATCGGTTAATAAAATTACATAGGTTTCAGGTGTACAGTTCCATAATACATCATCCGTATATTATATTGTATGTTCACCACCCCAAGTCATCTCTCCTTCCATCATGATCTATCCTTCCGTTACCCTCTTCTTTCTTCCCCCCATTCCTCTTTCTCTCTGTTAATCACCATATGGTTGTCTGTATCTATGAGTTTCATTCTTTTTTTTTTTTTTACCTAATCCTTTCACCATTTTTATCTAGCCTTCTACCCCCACCCCCCATAACTGTCAGTTTATTCTTTATATCTATGGGCCTGTTTCTATTTTGTTTGTTAATGTCATTATCTCTTTTAACAAAGCACAGAATTGAATGGCAGAAAAATATCATAAATCATCTACATAATTAAATAGTATTTATTAGACATCCCATATTTATTACTTGGTGTTACATAGTCTTTGAAAAGCTTATTTCCTGCAATATGAGTACAAGTTATACAAGGAAGGCACTGGAAATACATGGAATATATGGAAATAGAAGGCAGTGGTGTGAGTCAAACACACTAATCAATGAGCATTGATTTTCAGGGTAGTAGTGAAATGGAGAAAGCTTGAGATAAATCCCTGAGTGTGAGTTGAGGATAAGGATTAGAGATCTAAGTTGCTTAACTGATTAATTGGTTCATTTGTCCAACGTTATTTATTGAAGACCTATTATGTGGCAAGTATCAAATGAGGCACCGAGAGTTTTAAAAGGGAATAAACTACTGCCTATGGCTTTGAGGAGCTCACACTCTGGTCAGAATTAAGGTATGAATATACTTTCTAAATAGAGTAGAAAGTATTAGGAGATCGATGAGGAAAGATTGGTGGAACCGACCTGAGGAGATGGGACGCAGATTTAAATTGGGCCTGGAAGGGTTGGTGAGCTTCTGAAAGGTTTGCTGAGGGCATTTCATGCCTTGAGCCTAGGAGGTCGAGTAGTTGAAAGACCAAGTGACAGTTCTTTGTGACCAAAAATATATAGAGCAAGGCATAGTGAGGGGATGTGGCTGGAGAGGGTTGGGAAAGTTCTGAGTGTCCTGTGAAAGATATGGGCTTTCACATCAAAGACTTCACATGGGGGGAGGGCATAAAGAGACTCAGTCTGGCCAATGTGGAGGGGACTGGACAGAAGGAGGGAAGCAGAGAGATGAGTGGAAAAGTAGCATAATTAGTGGTGCTAGAAAAGAAGTTTCTGGAGACACATGAGAGATGGAGTCTTTCACCTTCTCTACCCTTCGTGTTTCCTTCTTTTCTCTTTTCAGTACCTTTTGGGTACTACTACACGCAGCTGTTTTATAATTTGATTCTCTTCATATGCTTATTCTGGGAGCCTTCCCAACATTTTCCTTGGGTCTTGAAATCCAGTCTCTATTTCTGTAATGTCAAGCTATACCACACACACACACACAATATGTATATTATATATAATATATATATTATACACACACATATATATATATATATTTGTTGTTGTTGTTGTTGTTGTTGTTTTGGTTGGGAATGAGAGACCCCAGGGTGCACACTCAGGTTAATAGAAGTTACACATCACAGCTTGGACTCATCTTGAAATCCCTCCTTCATGATTTGAATAATTAACTTATGTTTTCTCTTTTCAAGTTAAGTGCTCACCTGAAGGGAAGCTGTAATTATTTGTATAAGGATCTGAATCTGTTCCTAATTTCTCTATCAAGGGTGTTTATGTAATACAGGGGTCAAGTCTCAGTTTACATGAACACAAATTTATTGGACATCTATTGTATACACTTCACATCACTATTCCAGATGGTATTCAAGAAATAGTATTGTTTAATGGCTAAAGGAAGGCTCAGCCCATTGAGGAAACTGTTTAGACCAAGTGTTCATTGTAATTAGCAGCCCCTACTTGGTGCTGAGCTCGGCCCTCCTTTAGTTAATGATGAACATCTGTCCTCTTCCAGAGCATTGTGCATTTGCTTGGATTAACTCTGATGATTCAATATCCTCAGATTTTATACACACAAACATCTTCCCTTGGGATAATTGTCATGGTTGTTTTCAAATCATTTCTATGAAAGGTGGTATATGAAAGAATTCCCTACATGGCCTCAAGAAGAGCCCTGCCCTGGACCTGGACCTCTCCCTACTTTCTCCACCAAGGATGTTAATAATCCAGGGGTGAAGACTCAACCAATATATTGTCACAGATTTATGGGATACCTGCTCTTTATACATCATACACCATCAGGTTATGTCCAAGAGCGAGTCTAGACTCTGAGTCTCTGCAAAAGTCCCTTCTAATACCTTTCATTGCCGACTATATTTGTTTCTGCCTTGGTGCAGCCTTCCTACACACTACTATGAACACTGCTCCATCTTAAAATATGTGTACTTGCAAAGGCTGATGTACATCCGTCACATGGGCCCCCAGGAGCCTATCAGTGAACACAGGATCAAGAGAAGGGCTAGTCTCTGGAATGTGTTTTGGATCATAAATCCCTAAACATACTGAGGGAGCAGCCTCTTTTTTAGAGGTAGTCAATCAATTTGCCTAAAAACAAACAAATAAACAAACAAATCTACATTTTCTGGGTCTGTTTCCCTTTTCCTAAAGGTAACATATTCTGAAGAATAAAACAAAAGAAAAATAAATAGATCAATCCTATTTATTAGAATTGTATATGTGATTTTCTGTTAAGCACTATACAGGTACTATAGGGTCACAGAGAAACCAAGACTTGGCCTCTGACCTCAGGGACCCACATTCTACTGGGAAACATACAGACCTGGAGGAATACTTTTACAGGCCCAAATATGAAAAGATACAGTCCCTCCTACCCATAGCAGATCAAAATTTAAAGAAACAAACATAGTGCGAAACACAGAACTTACATGTTTATAAAAATTCTAGATTTTCTGACTGTAGAATCCTAGAGAAGTTAACTGAATTGAAGATGAAATTTTCTCATGGTTTTGTGCCCTTATTTTATTGGTTCTTTAAATACAAGCTTCGCCTGGCTATTGCAATCCAGGTGGGGGTCGTAACTATACACACCATGAGACACAAGACTACATACACCAGTCAGTATTACAAGGAATAAAGAACATGGTGGGTCCTTGTGTCATTGAGGGTTCTCAAGAAAAATAGAGCCAGTGGTAGAATATATAAACACACACACAAGAACAGAAATATAGAGAAAGAGGCAGAGACAGATTTATTTCAAAGAATTGGGTTAAGTGATTATGAGGGTAGCTGAACTGTCAGAAATATGAAAGGCAGGCCAGAGGCAGACTATAAACTCTCAGGTAAGGGCTCATCCTCTGGTCCACAGGTGAGATTTCTTCTTCCTTAGGGAAACCTCAGTTTTGCTCTGAAGGCCTTTCAAATGATTGGAGGACGCCTACCAAGATTATCAAAGATAATATCATCTTTACTTAAAATCAATTTAAGTAGATGTTAATCACTTCTACAAAACATATCGACAGCAAAATCTAGATTAGTGGGATTTCATTTTTTTGTTTTATAATTTTAATTAAATTTATTGGAGATAACATTTGTTAATAACATTATATAAGTTTCAGATGTACAACTTTGTAATACAACATCTGTATACTCCATCGTGTCCACATCACACAAAGTCTAACCTCCTTCTGTTACCCCTCTTTTCCACTTTACCCTCCCCACACCCCGTTGCCCTCTGATAACCACCATTCTGTTGTCTGTTTTATTTGTTCATTTGCTGCTTTTTATTTTATATCCCATATATGAGTGAAATCATATGGTTCTTGGACTTTTTTGTCTAACTTACTTTACTTAGCATGATATAAATTGGTGTTTGACTGAATAACTGGGCTATAGCCTGGCCAACTAGACACATCAAACTGACCCTCGCAATCTCCTACAAAGGATATAGTCATGAGCAGAGCAGATGGTCAGAAGAAGGAATCCTGGGGTGGGAGAACTGGGAGGAGATTTAGAAATCAACATTCAATCCTCCCATGCTCCGAGAAAAGGTCTATCATGCTTGGCTTGTACAAAATCTTAAAAACTGATTTTTCCAACCAAGTAGCATGTTTTATACAAGGACTTCAAAGGGATTGTTTCAGATGTCGGGAGTCTAGATTCTTTCTTAATTAAAGCTGATGGAACAGAATGTACACAACAGGTGTACAGATAGTATTTTTTATTTGGGTCACAGGGGTATTGGAACTGGGCCCGAGGTGGTTTAGCCCTACCCTTTGAGGATAGGGTCCATATGTCCCTGGGGTCTAGTCTAACTGTGGCCTGCAATAGGTGCTCCAAAGCATTGGTGGAATTCAGGAATTGAATGAATACATGGAATTCAGGCCAGGTGGATGTTCAATATCCTGATTTTATTCATAAGCGGGCACAGAATAGAAATATTCTAAGCATGAAATATGATTTGTTCCGAGTTTCTTCATCAGCCCAATGGAAATGGTAGTATATTACCTACTTCATAGCTCTGTTTTAAGGACCATGTGGAGATTATATATATATTTGACCCACAACTTGGTGCATTGTAAGCGCTCAGTAAATGGCAGTGATTAATTACTACAATCAACATTATCTCACACTATCCAAGTCTAGTGGATGCTGTTGGTGCCATGCTCATACTGCTTTTACAAGCCACTGCACTTATCCCCCAGCCCCAGGTGTTGAGTACCAACAGCTCACAGCTGCCTCCTTCTCCAGAGAATTACCCTCTATTGAGGCAATGTGCTCACCAGGTGATCATGGTCCCCTGCCCCCCAAGAAATAGCCTGCAGCCCATGACTGACCCTTATGAAGAGACAACGGGTTAGCTTCCTTGTCTGTAAGGTGAGACCAACCCCAAAGCTCAGGGTGGTCAACCTCAGCTATTCTCCAGCTGAGCTCATATCCTGGCATTTCTCCTTTTCTGCTCCCTTCAGTCCCTTTCTCCTGAGAGCATGCCATTAATAAATTACTTGGACAAGAGTCCTTGTCTCAGGCTCTGCTTCTAGAGAACCCAACTTAACACAAATAGTTACTTGGAGAGAGCTCCCATTCTTTGCCTGTGCAATAATAAGCCACCTTGCTTATTGTGATTATTACGTTCAGAGACTTAGGCGAGTCTCTGCCACATGGTATTTCTAGCCAGAAGAGCAACATAACCTTGCCTCTGCAGCTGACACCTGGTTCATACATGTCAGGCCTCTGCAATCAGAGCGGCTGCTGCATCGAGTCCTTTTTATCTTACATTTTCCCTAATTATCCCTGACCAAGTCTATTAGCCTCACCTGCTCTTTAAACAAAATAATTGCACTTTCAATTACCAAAGCTTGAGTTTCAGGAAAAACACTCATTCATTCATTCATTCATTCATTCATTCATTGTTTATACATTCAGCCAGCCAGCCAGCCAGCCAGCCAGCCAGCCAGCCAGTCATTCATCTGTCCATCCACTTAACAGTTAGGGAATATTGTCCATGTAGCCAGGTATTCTGTTAGGTGCTGTGAATGTGGCTACAAACATAGTAAGACATAGTACCTGACCACTAGGAACTTACATCCTGGAGGGAAAAATGAACAAGAAAATAGTGAGTTCAATGAAGTTTGTGATCCATGCTATCTAGGAGAACACACAGGTGCTCCTAAATCAGTCTAGAGATTCAAAACAGCTTAGGCTTCGTTGCGGTTGACCCAAACAGAAATAAATAGAATGGATATCCCTTAGCACGCTGCAAACCAGAACAGTTACTTCAAAGAATAAGGTGTTACAATGCAGAAAGATGGGTAGTTTTAAGCACAGAGAATGGTTGCCTAGAGATGGGCAGAATAATGTGATATAAATAAAAAGGACTCTGCCTGCCGTGTTGTTATTGCTGCAGCTTTTCTCCCACTCAGAGTCTCACTTCCTGGGGGCCCAAGGGAAGAGCAGTTGAATTAGATGATTTCTGCCTGGGGACTGGCTAGATCAGTGGCAATCAAAACCAAGTTCTCCAACTACCTTCCGCCCAATGGTCAAGATAGAGGGGTCTTACTGCCCGGTTGCCTGTTGTTGCTTATTTCTCCCATGCCATTCATCAATCAATTCTGCAGGACATGCAGAGGTAATAGCATAGCTATGAGGTTAGGAACGTTCATTGTTCTATGTTGATATTAGTGTGGCTGGTGCTAATGGGAAAATAATTACTACTTTGTGCCTTTATAGCAATTTTCATTGCCCTCTGGTGGTTATGTAGATATTTGGTTGTAGACAGTAATGATATAATACACGGTGGCTATTATTGCTTTGTCTACAGAGCTGGGGCGGGGGGTCATGGACGGGGAGGTGTTTGGGAGAGGCTATGACTTGATAAATGCTTAATTTTTCTTGAAAATTTTTTTTGTCTTTACAGAGTATCCTCTTTGTCTATAACACTGCAAAATCCTAAAAATACCAGTGGTTTGGTGATTAAAGAACCCCAAGTTATTGTTCATAAGTCAGATCTGTAGATGATTATGTGCTGGAGTCTGAAAGACAAGGAGTGTCTTGGTCTTCAGCCCCCTTCACTCAGTTTCCTGAGTTGTCAGCCTTGACATCAGTCTGTATTCCTCCATCTCGCTTATTCTCCTGTACCCCACCCCCAGTCATTCTCAAAGCCCGTTGATTGATTCTCCTGAGTGTCCCACTTCTGTTGCCTCCTCTTTGGTCCTGATCATGGCTCTGTACTATTGATTGACAACTTCCGCCTTACTAGTCTCCCACCACTATTCTCAACTATTCCTATCCATCAGTCATGCCACTTCCTTATGCAAAATTCTCACTGCTTACAGAATAAAAGAAAATCTTCATTCCAAGGTGCTTCAAGATCTAACCCCTATCCACCTTTCTAACTTTACTTCCCTTCTCATTTCTTCTCATTCCCAATAACCCCATGTATGACTCGTTACTTGTGCTACCTCAAAGTACATCATGTCTTCTCCTATTGTGCACTCTTATGCCTGGAATGTGCTTATTCTTCAGAAACTACTTCTGAAAGCTTTCCCTGATCTACCAGAGCAAAGATGATCATATCTTTTCTCTGCATTGGGTGTTTAACGTAGAGCGTAGAAATGACCACACTGTATGGCGATCATTTGTATGTTGGCTTATCTATTTCCTCACAAGACTCTGAACTTCTAGAGGTTCATGAGGTTTTTTTCCTCCTTAATTTATAGTAACTAGCACAGTGTCAGGAGCATGGCAGTTATTTATTATATGCTGAATAAATGAGTGAAGTGGTTTTCCTCCTCATGCACTAGGATTTTCTGGATTAAAATGATAGATAAAGCAATTACACATCATTAGTATCATACAAGACACTTTCATCAACTTATAGTCATAGCCACAGCTGACAGAAGCCCAGTATTCCTTTCTTTATGATCCTCACACATGCTCTCCCCTCTGCCTAGAACACTCTTTCTTCCCCTTCATGTGATTTCAGCTTAAATGTGTGTCCTTAAGGCAGTGCCATTAGCACCCTTCCAACCCCCATCAGACTAGGCTATGTCCCCTGTTATACATTCCCATGGCATCTGTATGTTGTTTTCCCATTTTATTCATCTTAATTATATTAGAAAAAAGTGCTTAATTATTTAATTATTTGTTTAATAATTGTTTTATCACCTAAATATTAAGCTTCCTGAAGGCAGGGGCTAATTTGTCTTATTCACCATTGTGGCCCTGGGCCTAGTGTGTTCACTTGCCTGTGGAGAGTATACAATATTCAAAATAAGGAACTGAAAGGGTCCCCAAGGCAAGACACGCTTTTGACATTTACTTATCCGCACAGTTTAAAAGGTTACATGTCTACATCTCTTTCCAGAGATAGGCTGAAATGTTTTATTTTTTTTTCTATAACATTTCAAGCAACATATTGAAACCTCATCAATTCAGACTAAGGAGAACGGGGGAGAAAAAAGGTTCTCTTAAGTATGTGGTAAATTTTAACCTCAGGCTTTTTCTTCCAAGTACATGAACGTGAACATGACTTGGAGATGCTTACAGCCCTTTGAGAAATGTCTTTCTGTAGATGTAATAAATTTATGTTCACTCTAAACCCAATTTGTTTCTTTAAATCATGTGTCCCTCTCTGCCCAGTCCTGTCTGGAATGTTCTTTTTCGCCTTGACCATTTGGTTAATCATTATTTATTTTTCTCATACCCAAACCTTTGACTGAGGCCATGCCCCCCCCGCTCCCGTCCTTTCCCAGAACCCTGTGCTCACAGTGCCGGCCCTGCTGCTCTTCTCTCCTCTCAGGGCCCCACCCATGCGCCATTCGCCCTCCTTTTCTCTGTTCTATGTGCACCGTCAGGGCAGGGGTCATCATTTTTTTCTGTCCCTAACACAGTGACTGAAACATATGAGATACCCGATGATTTTTGTTGTTACTTCAAATGAATAAGTGAATAGAACTAGTGTTTTTAACTAGAAATCCTGCAAGACTACTTTTAAAGACTTCTTTATAGCCAGGAATACTGATTCCTAAAAAGACCCGGATCCAAAAATTTCCTCAGTTTTTTTTTTTCCTGCAGTCAACTAAATTAAACATCCCCTACTATCAGTGCTTCACATGGGTCAGCCTAATACTTAGCAAATGCACTCACGAGTGCTGGTGCCAAGGTGAACATTAAAGTCTCTATATTTAAGTGTTCCAGATTCCAAATGAAAAGACTGTTTTCCTTATCTCAATCTGGGTGTCCTTGGCTTATGTCTCCAAAGTTATTCAGCAGGGTCCACTAAGTTCACTGCTTCTTTCCTTCTCCCTGACTGAGATAGTAACTGCTTGGAGTGCTGTGCAGAAATAATCTTTTATAGGATCACTTTTGAAAGGTTAGCTTTTATAGCTAATTAACAAAAGCCCAGCACAATGTAGATGCACAATAAATGTCTCTGAACGAATACCCATGTCAGGGAGAGAATCTTCGATTGGTTGGGATGAAAAGGCTTATGGGATGATGGACTGGGATTCCTTTCTGAAATTAGGGTCACACTTTTTGGTTGTCTGTGGGCCTTTATCTCCTCTGTCCTGCTCCTGATCCATGTGACCAACACCTGCAGGATGTGACTAACACCTACTAGCTGTGCTCTGAACTGTCTAATCCACAGCCTTTGCCTCAGGCTTTCCTACTCACGCTACCCTTTACTCTGTCCCAAGCAAATGGTGTCACAAGCTCCCAGCCTCTTGTCTCATCACCTTTATCTATACTTTCACCGCTAAAATCTCACAGCCAGTATTTCTCTACCAGAGTTACTTTAGATTTCCTTCCTCAGTATAGACTACATTTTCCCTGGTCGCTCAAAATACCATCTCAGGATGTTGACAGAGCACTTGGGACTCGATCCCCAGCATCACACACACTTGGCTCATGCTGCCTGGGGTTATTTCCCAGCCACAGAGACAGGGATGACTTTTTTCCCTACCAAAGATCTGGACAGAAAAGGGGGCAAGAACACAGGTCTGCTCCCTTGAAGATCTTCCTTTTGCTACCAGTCAGATTCAAATGCCATCTAACATTGGTCAAAACTTACCCTCCACTCAGCTCCCTCCTCACACTGAATATTTCTTGGGCTTGTTACGGAAAATGAAACGACCAGACACCGAGGGGTTTAGGAGCACGATCTCTATTTACGAGCACGGGCCCAGAGGAGACAGACTCCAAATTCTGAGCCCAGAACAATAGCCCCACACTCCTTTTATGTTGGGCCAAGTGGGGAGGGTCTGGGGAGGCGTGTAGATTTGGTGCGAAGGGGCTTACAGAGGTGGGAGAGAAGCATTTACAGCATTAGTCAGGGCAAATAGTATTTCATCTTTGGTATCAACCTTGATTCCCTCTACAGGCTTACCTGGAAAAGTTAAGGAAGAGAAGGCAGAAGAGAGAGACAAAGCCCAAGCACCTGGGTATTTTTCTTGGGCAAGAGTCAGGACTGCTCTGGACTCAAAAGAGCTGTGTATGGATATGTGCCGTGTAGTACAAGACCAACACAGCTATAGGGGCTAATGTCACTTAGCAGGAGCTCTGTTCTGGCTTCTGGGAATAACTGCTTCCAGCTTCCCCCTGTAGGTATTATCCATTTTTAACCTCCAGGCAAATAAATTCCTGCCCTGTCTCAGTTTAACCTTCAGTCTGAGTCTGGTCTCCTCCTGTCTACCAGCTTTCACCTCCCTCCCAGTCTTTCTTTTTCCTTGTTCTGTGACACCTGTTGAATGTGGCATACAGGGTTTGGAGTCACTGCAGTACACCTCGTGATTGCACGGTAATTGGATAATATTATCACCTTTTCAGAAAGTCTTCAAAATTGTCATGAGGAAGTGAGGCATTCCTCTCCTGGCAGGCATCTATGTGGTCAGATAAGATGACCACTGCATTCCACCCTAATCATGTCATTCAGCCATTCTTCCATAGTTGGGCACTTCCTTGGAGACATGGAGGGATGTGACAGTCTCATGCACTCAGCTAAAATAGAACTTCAAACATAGCACTACACACAGGTTTCCACAATTCAAGGTTCCTCTCTCTATTTTTGTTTTTGTTTTTTCTCCTGCGCTTTGATAGTTTAAAACAAGTCAGAGACATCTTGTAGATGGTGGTAAAAGTATTCATTATCAAAGAGAGCTCTTGTTATAAGCACATTTTGTCAATGATAGTGTACAGCACAAATATTGTATGTGACTATATGAGTCAGATTGCCTGGGTATAAATTCAGCTTTGATAATTTTTAGCTTTTTATTTATTTATTTTTTGGCATATTTTATTGAGTATACTATTATCATTGTGCCATTTCCCCCTCCCCTTTTATCCCCTCCACACTGCACTCCATCCCATCATCCCCACACCTCTAGTCCATGTCCATGGGCTGCACACACCAGTTCTTTGGTTTCTTAATTTGCCACATTACTCCCAGCCTCCCCCGTCCACTTATTTTTTTGTCAATATTTTCCCACCACCACTTTCCCCAGCCCCACCCACCCCCACCTCCCATCCTCAATCCTTCGCCCATTTGGCTTTGTCAATGGGTCCTTTATGCATATTCCTTGATGACCCTTCTCCTCCCTGTCATCTACCTTCCTCCTCTCCTCTGGTTACTGTCAGTTTGTTTTTTATTTCAATGTTGTTGGTGATATTTTGCTTGCTTGTTTATTTTGTTGATTAGGTTCCACTTACAGGTGAGATCACATGGTATTTGTCTTTCACCACCTGGTTTATTTCACTTAACATAATGCTCTCCAGTTCCATCCATGCTGTCCTAAGGGTAGGAGCTCCTTCTTCCTTTCTGCTGCATAGTTTTCCACTGTGTAAATGTACCATAGCTTTTTGAGCCACCCATTTGCTGTTGGACATTTAGGTTGCTTCCAACACTTGGCTATTGTAAATTGTGCTGCTATGAACATTGGGGTGCATAGGTTCTTTTGAATTGGTGTTTCACGATTCTTAGGGTATAATCCCAACAGTGGAATGACTGCCTTTTGACAAAGGTAGTTCCATTTTTAGTTTTTTAAGGAAATTCCAAACTGTTTTCCAAGGTGGCTGCACCAGTCTGCATTCCCACCAATAGTGTACGAGGGTTCCCTTTTCTCCACAACCTTGCCAGCACTTGTTGTTTGTTGATTTGTTTATGATAGCCATTCTGACTGGTGTGAGGTGGTATCTCATTGTGGTTTTAATTTGCATCTCTCTGATGGATAGTGATGCTGAGCATCCTTTCATGTGTTTCTGAGCCCTGAATATGTCCTCTTTGGAGAAGTGTCTGTTCAGGTCCTTTGCCCATTTTTTAATTGGATTGTTTGTCTTTCTGGAGTGGAGTTGTGTGAATTCTTTACATATTTTGGAGGTCAAACCCTTGTCCCAGGCACCATTGGCAAATATATTTTCCCATATAGTTGGTTTCCTTTTCATTTGGCTATTTTCTCTAGCCATGCAGAAGCTTCTTATTTTGATGACGTACCATTTGTTTATTCTTTCCTTTATGTCCCTGGCTCTAGGGGACATACTGGTGAAAATATTGCTGTGTGGAATATCTGAGATTTCCTGCCTATGTTGTCCTCTAGGACTTCTGTGGTGTCACAACTTATATTTAATTCTTTTATCCATCTTGAGCTTATTTTTGTGCATGGTGTAAGTTGGTGATCAAGTTTTAGTTTTTTGCATGTAGCTGTCCAGATCTCCCAACACCATTTGTTGAAGAGGCTATTTTTACTCCATTTTATGCTTCTTCCACCTTTGTCGAATATCAATTGACCACAGGGACATGCGTTTATTTCTGGGCTCTCTATTCTGTTCCATTGATCTATGTGTCTGTTCTTATGCCAGTACCAGATTGTTTTGATTACAGTGGCCTTATAATATAGTTTGATGTCAGGAATTGCGATCCCTCCTGCTTTATTCTTCTTTCTCAAAATTGCTGCAGCTATTCAGGGCTGTTTATGGTTCCATATAAGTTTTTGAAATGTTTGTTCTATACCTGTGAAATATGTCATTGTTAATTTAATTGGGATTGCATTGAATTTATAAATTGCTTTGGGTAATATGGACATTTTGATGATGTTAATTCTTCCAATCCATTGAACATGCAATATGCTTCCATTTATCTGTGCGTTCCTTAATTTCTGTCTTCAGGGTCATGTTGTTTTCTGAATGCAGGTCTTTACCTCCTTGGCTCAGTTTATTCCTAGGTATTTTATTTTTTTGTTGCTATAGTAAATGGGACTTTCCCCCTGATTTCTGATTCTAATATTTCATTGTTGGTGTACATAAATGCCTTTGATGTCTGAATATTAACTTTGTATCCTGCTATTTTGCAAAATCACTTATTAGGTTGAGAAATTTTTTGATGGAGTCTATCAGGTTTTCTATGTACACTATCATGTCATTTGTAAATAATAGGTTTTCCTTCCTCCTTTCTAATTTGGATACCTTTTATTTCTTTTTCTTGTCTGATCGCTATGGCTCAGACTTCTAATACTGTGTTGAATAGAAGTAGTGAAAACAGACATCCTTGTCTTGTTCCTGATCTTAGTGAGAAATCTTTTGGTTTTCGCCTGTTCAGTATAATATTCGATGTAGGATTTTCGTATATAGCCTTTATTATATTGAGGTATGTCCCCTTTATTCCTACTTGGCTGAGTGTTTTATCATAAACAGATGCTATACTTTATCAAATGCTTTTTCCAAATCTATTGATATGATCATGTGATTTTTGTCTTTCTTTTTGTTTATGTGATATACTACATTTATTGATTTGCGATTATTGTACCATCCTTGCATCCCTGGGATGAATCCCACTTGATCATGGTGGATGATCTTTTTAATGTATTGCTGGATGCAGTTTGCCAATATTTTGTGGAGGATTTTGGCCTCTATGTTCATCAGTAATATTAGCCCATAGTTTTCTTTCTTTGTTGTGTCTTTATCTGATTTTGGGATTAAGATGATGCTGACCTCATAAAAAGAGTTTGGGCATCTTCCACCTTCTTGGATTTTCTGGAATAGTCTGAGAAGGACAGGGGTTAGCTCTTGCTTAAATGTTTTGTAAAATTCTCCTGTGATACCATCTGGTCCAGGGCTTTTGTGTGTCAGGAGTTTTTTGATTACTGCTTCAATTTCACCAGCTATTATTGATCTGTTGAGGTTTTCTGCTTATTCTTCATTCAGTTTTGGAAGATTATATTTTTCTCTAAATTTGCCCATTTCACCTAGGTTTTCAATTTTTTGACATATAGTTGTTCATAGTAATTTCTTACAATCCTTTGTATTTCTGTGATATCAGTTGCAATTTCTCCTCTTTCATTTCTGATTTTATTTACTTGCATCCTCTCCCTTTTTTTCTTGATGAGCCTGCTTAAAGGCTTGTTGATTTTGTTTATCTTTTCCAAGAACCATCTCTTGGATTTATTGATCCTTCGAATTTTCTCTTAGTCTCTATGTCATTCAATTCTTCTCTGATCTTGATTATTTCCTTTCCTCTGCTCACTCTGGGCTTTGTTTGTTGTTGTTTCTCTAGTCTTTGTAGATGTTGTGTTAGATTGTTTATGTGAAATGTTTCTATCTTTTTAGGTAGGCCTGTATTACTATTAACTTCCCCCTCAGGACTGCCCTCACTGTGTCCCATAAGTTTTGGACTGTTGTATGTTCATATTCATTTGTTTCCAGAAACTTTTTAATTTCTTCTTTGATCTCATCATTGACCCATTCATTGTTTTATAGCATGCCATTCAATGTCCATGAGTTTGAATGTTTTTGAGTTTTTTCCTTGAGGTTGGTTTCCTATTTTAAGCCCTTGTGGTCTGAGAAAAGGCTTGATATGATTTTAATTTTCTTAAATTTGTTGAAGCTTGCTTTGTGTCCTATCATGTGGTCTATCTTTGAAAATGTTCTGTGTACATTTGAAAAGAATGTTTAGTGTGCTTCTTTGGGATGAAAGGTTCTATATATATCAGTTAGGTCCTTTTGATCTAATGCGTGGTTCAGTTCCACAATATCCGTGCTGATATTTTGTTTGAACGATCTATTCATTGTTGACAGTGGGGTATAAAATCCCCTACTATAATGTGTTGCTGTCTACATCTTTCTTGAAGTCCCCCAGGATTTTCCTTATATTTGGGTGTTCCTGTGTTGGGTATATATAGGATTACAATGTTTATGTCTTCTTGATGGATTCTTCCTTTCAGTATAATCAGGTGTCCTTCGGTGTCTCTATTTATGGCCTTGTTTTGAAGTCTATTTTGTCTGTTATAAGTATTGCTACTCTGCCTTTTTTACCTTGTCCATTTGCTTGGAATATTTTTTTTTCCAACTTTACTTTCAGCCTGTGTAGGTCTTTTGTTCTGAGGTGGGTCTCTTGTAGGCAGCATGTGTGAGGGTCATGTTTTCTTATCCATTCAGCTACTCTGTGTCTTTTTATTGGAGCATTTAATCCATTTACATTTAAGGTTATTACTGATAGGTACTTATTCATTTTTTCCCTTTGTACTTGTGTTCCTCTCTCTCTCTCTCTCTCCCTCTTTTTCTTCATCTTCTTAAAGCAGTCCCTTTAGCATACCTTGAAATGTTGGTTTGGTAGAGGTGCATTCTTTTAGCCCTCTTTTGTCTGGGTAACTCCTTCTTTAGCCTTCCATTTCAATTGAGAGCCTTGCTGGGTAAAGAGCCTTGGTTGCAGGCCTCTGCTTTTCATTACTCAGAATATTTCTTGCCATTCCCTTCTGGTTTGTAGTGTGTCTGTGGAGAAGTCAGCTGCTAGCCTTATTGGGGCTCCTGTGTATGTTACTTCCTGTTTCTCCCCTGCTGCCTTTAAGATTCTCTCTTTGTCCTTGATATCTGCCATTTTAATTATGATGTGTCTTAGGTGGGTATGTTTACATTCCTCTTGATTGGGACCCTCTGTGCTTCCTGGACTTTTGTGACTTTTTCTCTCCTCAAATTAGGGAAGTTTTCCATCATGACTTTTTCAAACTGGTTTTCTATCCCTTGCTCCTCTTCTTCTTCTGGTATTCTTATTGTACGGTAATTATTATGTTTCATGTTGTCCTGCATTTCCCTTAACCCCTCTTCTTTCTTTTTGAACCTTTTTTCATTTTGTTGCCCTTTCTGGGAGTTTTTTTTTCTGTCACGACTCCATGCTCCTTGCTTCAATCCTCTGCTTCATGTAGCCTGCTTTTGATTCCTTCTACTGTGTTCTTCAGCTCATGAATTGTATTCTTCATTTCCTCTTGGTTCTTGTTGATAGTTTCTATGCCCTTTTTCATGCTGATATAGTTTGCAGTAAGTTCCTCATAGTTTCCCTGTAGTTTTTTGTAATTCTCACTGAGCTCACTGAGTTCATTGAGCTTCCTTATAACCATTGTTTTGAAATCAATCTCTGATTGTTTACTTGCCTCTATTTCATTTAGTAGCCTTTTTGGGGATTCCTCCTTTCCTTTCAGTTGGGGGTTGTTTCTTTGTCTTCCCATTATTTGTCTGCCTGAGCAAAACCACAAAGTCCAGGAAACAAACCCACGACCACAAAAAATAACTCCCCTGCAATCCCACTATCAACAGCAAATGAACCAGTATTAATAAGGCTATAAAGAGATTAAGGCTATTATAAGAAAGGTGAGAAGTAAGCTATAGTATAAAATGTAGTGACTTAATATGCACTAACTTAGTGGACTAAAATGAATGTTAAAAAGCTATGTAGTAAAGGAAATATCACAAATCATGGAGAAGACCACAGTGGATTTCATCTCTGCAGCCTCCACTATTTACCACTGTTTTTTCTCTCTGGATGAACCTCTGGTGAAGTCCGATGATGGCCCTGTATGACCTTAGGCAACCTGTTAGATACTTCCCGGGAACTACTGTGTGTGGCTGTCCCCTTCAGTTGTTAATCTAGTCACTCTACACTCAGCAGTCTGGCTTAATCACCACAGGGCCAGGGCAGAGACCCTCCTAGGAGTGGGGTTGTTGTTTCCTCTCTGGCTGCCACAGCTCAGGGGAGTGGTCTGCCTGAGCAAGACAGCTGCTGTTGTATGGGGGATGAGCACTGGGATCCTGGTGGCTATTTTCTTAGTTCCCTACCTAAAGCCTCCATCCCCAGCCTCTCCTTAGGAGTCTCTAGCTCACTCTGCCCCAACCTTTGCTGGAGCCCAGGGTAAGCGGCTACAAATGAAAATTTCTGTGTGGGCCCTTTAAACAGCTTTTTTAGTCTCCAGCTGCCCATCTCTGGCAGAGAGCAACCCTGCCACTTTTCGCAGCTGGCTGTTATCTGTGTTCTTTTTGGGCTCTGGTGCTGTAGGCTGGGGATCACCACTTATGGTTTAGACCCCATTCTTCTCAGCGGGATCTAACTGGCCACTTAAATATCCCTCTGGTGCTACCTTCTGAGAGTGCCCAGCCAGCCTCCTTGTATCACCTCTGCACTGCTTACCAGTCAGGTTGTGCTGAAGTGATTCTTCTGTCTGTCTGAAGTTTTTAGGCTTCTCTCTCACTATTGTTCAGTGGTTTGTTCTGGGTGATTTCTCCACACTTTAGTTGTAATTCCAGATTGGTCCTGGGAGGAAGTCAGTGTGACTTCCATTCACTCCTCCACTATCTTGATCTCCTCAGTAATGTTTTCTATACTCTAATAATTTTTACCTTTTTAAGATACTTTAAAGATAAATCTAATAATACACTTGCAAATTCAAAGTATTATTAGTATATGTCCCTTATATAGCAAGATGCACACCATTAATTACTTTTAAAATCTTTTCTAGGTCATATAGAATATGTACTTTATATGAAATACATAATATCTAAGATTATCTTGGTATCAGGCATGGATTCAAAGCACCCCACAAATACCTTTTAATATGGCTAGTGATGAAAAGCAAGGATGACTTGGAAGACTTGCTCACTTCTGTTTACCAATTGTTGTACTTAACAGAGGGACCTAGTGAGGAAATGAGAGAAGATATCAACTAAAGAGCTGCCTGAATGAAGTAAAGATGGCTCTCTCCTAAAGAAACCTCAAGAAATACTCCTTGTTGCCACATATAATAGTTACCCTCAGAGGAATTATAGTAGATGTGGGGTCATGGGCTGTTGTTGGTCTCTGCTTGTACTATGCTTTTAATGACTTTATTTTTCTGCCTTCAAAGCTCTTTCCCAATCTGGGAGACATCTATACTGTCCTTCTCCCAACCTTCCAACATATATTTTTCACTTTGCTAATTCTTGGCAGATATAATACATATTGAATACATAGTGAA